>JARHVA010001295.1:2080000-2680000 GCA_037957365.1 Torreya grandis | reverse complement strand
AAGCCATAATAAATAGTTATTTAGAACCAAAAATCATTAATGAGTTTCAAGTTGATTACATGGTTTATAAGTGGCATGATATCAAAGGCCAATAACATATATCAATAGCACACCTATGATCTCATGAATTCAAAAGGTTAAGGAAGATATATAGTGCACATTTAATCATGTAATTAAATATTAATGATGAACTTAATGTCAAAAGGTTAGTAGATCCTAAGAATGAATGTAGTGAGGAAAAGTGTCTCAATCATGATTAAGTCCCAAGAAAATTGATGAAGTGTATTTAATCTAAGAAAAGAAGATCCAATAGTGTAAATTCAACCATGTGGATGTAGATCGATGGTGCACTCAAAGTCAAAAGGTTAGAGGATCCTAACAATGAATGTAAGGTTGCCACATGGTTTAATCATGTTCAATCATAAGAACTAATACTTGGGTCCATAAAGAGTATGTATGATTTATAAATGTCATAATATGGGAATCTCTAATCATATCAATGACCAATATTGAGGTCAAAGCTAGGAATCTCTAGAGGACATCAATGGGAAAGATTTGATCTAATCCCTAGAGTGATTGAGATGAGGACACATGTCCAAATTTGTAGTAGTTATATGTTTTATATGGATAGAAAAGTGGTGAAGGATACTACATAAATTAACATGTCAGTTGATGGATTTCACCACCCAAGAATGCAAACAAGTAAATGTGAGATCAAAATGTGATATAGGTTACTAGAACCAACCCTATAGAATCATAGGACACCGTTAAATCTCATCTAGAACTTTCAAATCTCTCAGACATAAGTTTTACATTTTTACCATAATCATAGAGCTAAGTAGCCTATGGATCTTCATTTGAAATAATCACTATATGAAAACTAGTAAATGGGATTGGTTTTCATCTATAGTGGACCTATGTCCAAGGTTTGGGGTAATAAAAAAATGGTGATAGAGAAATAATTTTTCATAGGGGTAAGGTCTTCTATGAATTATGTTCTGAAGGGGTACAAGACAAATGAGCTCAAGTGACTATCTAAAAATGTAAAGGAAATATCAAGATGAAACATGGTGCAACAAGCTATTTAAGTAGATGGAGAGTTTGGAGGTTAAGAGGGCCAAGTAGAGCATTCAATGAAATTAAAAAAATATTTTGGGACTTCCTCATTTGAATCAATCATGATTTAAGACCTTTAACATGTTCTTGTCTTCTAGTGTGTTTTCTAAGACAATGAGGGGATTGAATCTATTTGGAGATAATAAATGGCCAATTGGGAGACAAAATTAATGCTAATATATCAAGAAGTGTTTGGGCCTCATTTATTAATCTCTATTTTCTCTCTTCCCACTCTCTCTTCCCCTTACTCCTATATCTCCCATTTTCTTCCCCATTGTAAGGGTTCTATGATTTTATCTTTTTAGACAAAAGATACTCATTGAGACTCTTGAAAAAGAGACTCTCATTTTGATAAGGCTAAACCCTATCAAAAATTTGTAAGAAATACCTCTTAAAGTAATAAGATAATTTTTACTAATCTCTTGCCTTTGACTAGTGTTTAGTAAGATCGTGCATGATAGATTTATAAAGGAGATTATTTCATTACCATTTTCCTTATTTTTGACGTCTTTCAAGGTTTTTAAAATCTATTTATGGGTCTAAAATTATGTTTTTTTTCCATTAATTTATGTTTAGTGTGAATATTAAAATTCTTCTTTACTTCTTTTATTGCTTGTCGAGCCTAGTTTATGAAATACTTATGAAATTATCTAGTTAATGAGATTGCATGAGCCAATATTGTCTTATGCTTATCTAGTGTTTATTCAAGTTTATGTTATTTTCCATTTAAATTTTTTACATCACCCTTTTAGATTTCTTAGTATCAATTTTTCCCTTCTCTAACCCTTTTCCCACTATAAGCATTAGTATAGGTGATCCATCAAAAGGAAGCTACCCTTCTCAAAAGGTTTAACCTAAAAATAGGATAACCATAGCCTAGGGTTATACCCATTTTGTATCTTAGTTATATAGAGACTAAAAAACCCTCTTTAACGGTGCAAACTAAGGTTATAATAGTTTTTTGCATGTTTGGTGGGACTACATTATTTACTGAATGGAGAGCTTTAGTATTTTATTCATCCAATCAACTGTTGGAGGCATGCGTCCAAACACCAATGGTGAAAAAAAGTAGTTTTAAATTGGTATAAGTAGCCTAAGTACATAATCAACATTATCTGGTATGTATAATCAGCCATCTTTTCATCAGTGTGCTTATTATCTTCCTCAACATCATACTTATCAAGATAATAGTGTTTATTTATTTGACCCAAGTGGTCGTAAAATAATATATTGTCCCTATCATGGCCTTTTATCTCCTCCCACCCCTATGTATAACCAAGATAAACCTCCTTTGCATTCAAATGAGTTATCTAATTCTTCTTGTCAAGGCCATGTTTACTCTATTACATTCTTGTTAGGATTAAATAAAGGATTATTATATTATATGGAGTGGATAAGTGAGATAGGTAGGGGTTTGTAATTTTTTAAAATCATACATATCCATATTTTACAAGATACAAGGAGATCCCTTCAGTTGGTCAATAATAGGTGGTCAGTTTGTGAAGGTGAAAAATGGTTAGATTGTGGTGAGGATAATAAGGTGTGGATAAAAAACATGGTATAAGACTTGGAGAGTGTGTTAATATCTTATGAAGGACATTAGACTTATTTCAATTAGTCCTAAGTGTCCTCTCCCCTCCAAAATCCTCAATCTCACCCTCCAAGAGTTTTAAATCAGCCCACTAGTTAACTTTGTCTATTGGAAATATTGTCATTGATGTCAAAGGTCTAGCATTATTGGTGATAAAGGCCCCATTACATTTAATGATGTTTATAATAGTTATATCTTTGATAGTGTGTGTTAATATTTATTTAGTATTAATGAATATATTTTTGGTTTCATATAAGATAAAATAAGGGCCCATGGAGAAGTCAAAGAGTCACGGGGTAAAGGTAAAAGAAGAATGGGATGCATTTTCCCATGAAGAGTCATCTTGGAGAATTCCAAGAATCACCAAGTGAAGACAAAAGTGGAAGGGGGAAATTTCTCATGAAGGGACAGTTTGAGGAATATGAAAAGTCATCAAGGTAAAAACAAAAGAGGGAAGGACGTTTTTCGTTCATGAAGGGTCACCACATGACTTTTCAAAGGAAAGGATATGAAGGGTCATAAAAATTTGGTGCCATTTTCCATGAGGATTGAAGGGTCACAAAGGGGGAAGGCCAAAGGTCATTTGGAAATCTATAAATAAAGGCTTGAGAAGCCATTTGTAAGGTGTGAAAGAGAGTTTGATTTGAGATAGTAATATCTAGCTTAGAAGAGCATTTGTGAGAGATGAGTATGATTTGTATTTGTTATATCTAGCTTAGAAGAGAAAAGGAGAGAGAGAGGAAAGAGATATTGTAATGAATTATCATTTGTTAAGATATCAAAATTAAGAGATAGTTATGTGGTATGTATAAAGGGGTTGGTGCTCTTGCAGATTGGTGCTCATGAATTGTTGTTGTGTTGGTGCTCAGTAAAGGGTTAGGTGCTCCTGTGGGTTGGTGCTCATGAATTATTGTTCTGTTGGTGCTCAACAAAGGGGTTGGTGCTCCTGTGGATTAGTGCTCATGAATAGTTATTGTGTTGGTGCTCAACAAAGGGGTTGGTGCTCTTACAAGTTGGTGCTTGTGAATATTTTTGTTGGAGTTGGTGCTCATTCATATACTTGAGATTGTTCTCCATGTTTTTTCCCATGTTGGGTTTCCACGTTAAATATGGTGTCTCTCTCTATCTTATGTGGTGTTTATTGTTTCATTTTTATTGCATATATTGAATGTTTGGTTAAGTGGAATTTGATTAAGGAAAATTTTTATAAGATATATGATATACTGATTCACCCCCCCTCTTAGTATATTCCATGCTTAATAATTGGTATTAGAGTAGGTTCCTTTTTCAAAAAGTTTTATAGCTTGAAGGTAGATCGGGAAAGCACAAGATGGCCATACATGAAGGTGCCTTTACAAGAAAAATAATAGTTGATCAAGAAGAAGAAGAGGATGAAGCTGAAGTGAATCTGGAAGGAGAACTCATTTGTGCTTTAAAAGAGTTAAAAGTTGTTGAAAATAAAAATCAAAGATTGAGGCACTAGATTGAGAAAAATGAAAAGGAGTCAAAGGAGATAAGTGAAGATCTACAAGAACACTTTAAAGAAGCCAATAATAATGAATAATATCTAACGGCACAGTTGAAAATAGTAATAAAAGAATGTGAAAGGTATGTTATTGAAATTGCTTCTGTAAAAGGAGATCTTGATAAAGCAATCAATGATAGAGCAGGCAAATATTCAAAATTTGAGAATATCACTAATATGCTAAATAAGATATTAGAAAGCCAAAAGGCAATATCAGATAAGATAGGTATCAATTTTGAAAATAAGAATAGCTATGTTGAATCTCTTACAAAAGAGGAAACAAGAAGGGAAAAAGTGAAGAATACAGAGGACATTTCAAACAATGAAGGCTGGAAGGAACAAAGCTACAAAAGGCAATTAGGTCAAAGATACAAAAATAGGTCCTATTTTAATGGTTAATATTTTTATTGTAATGGATATGGTCATAATAAATTAGAATGTAGAAAAAGAGCTAACAGTCTCAAAAATAAGGAAAAGGAAAGTCATGTAAAGTCAAGCAGAAACTACAACTCTTTTGCTCCTCTATCAAGCTTTGATGAAAAGGCCATAATTTTTTACAAGTGTAACAACTTTGGACACATAGCTCAGTATTGTATAATTTTTTTGAGTCAATAAAGGACTAGAGTTTCAAGGATCCATTCATCAAGAAAAAGGTTCAGACATGGTAGAAGAAATAACTTAAAGATTCTATGTTGGTCTAGATAGCTTTGCACGCAAGAAATGAAGAAAATCCATGGTTCTTTGATAGTGGATGTTTGAGGCACATGATAAGAGACAAGAGCAAGTTCATAACCTTGAATAATATCAATGGTGGTATAGTAAAATTTGGAGATAATACTACTTCTAGAATTGCTAGAAAAGGTACACTAAGTTTAGATAATGGTAGAACTAAAATTGAAAATGTTTTATATGTAGAGAGTCTTAAGCATAATATTTTGAGTGTAAGTCAAATGTGTGATCAGGTGCACACACTAAAATTTTATGTTAAAGGTTTTGAAATTAGAAGAAAAGATTTAGATTTATTGGTTGCAGATTCTTAGAGAATTGGTAATAACTTATAAATGCTATCAGATGTCAAAGGTCAAAAATTTTATTTGAGTTAGATTGAAGAAATTTGGCTATGGCACAGGAGAATGGGGCACATAAATTTTTATAATCTTGTCAAAATATGCAAAAATCAAGTAGTTAGGAATCTTTTAAAGATTACAAAGCCATCTAACACACTTTTTGGACCTTGTCAACATGGGAAGCAGACTAGAAGGTGGTTCAAAACAAAAGAGTACTCAACCACTCAGATGCTAGAGCTTGTTCACACTAACCTATTGGACATATGAGGACTCAAAGTGATAAATATTTCATGTTTCTTATTGATGATTTTTCATGTATGACTTGGGTAATGTTTTTAAAAAAAAATTAGAAGTTTTTAAATAGTTCAAAGCATTCAAAGCATTAGTTTAAAATGAAATTAATTTGAAGATTAAGTGTCTAAGATTAGATCAAATAGGAGAATTCATGTCAAATCAATTTATTGAGTTTTTGGAATATCATGTAATAAAGAGACATTATTCAGTAGCCAAAACTCCATAGCAAAATGGATTAGTTGAATAGAAAAATATAACAGTTTAGGAGATGGTGAGGACAATGCTAAATGAATCTAAGATAGTAGATAAATATTGGAGAGAGGAAGTTGGTATAATAGTGCATATTCAGAATAGAGATTTAAAAAGAGTCAACAGTGACAAGACTCCTTATGAGCTATGGAAAGACAAACCAACAATAGTTGATTATTTTAGAGTTTTTGGTAGCAAATGCTTCATAAAGAGAACTGATGAAAAACTTGGTAAGTTTGAATCTAGAGTAGAT
Organism: Torreya grandis; assembly: GCA_037957365.1. Taxonomy (NCBI): domain Eukaryota; kingdom Viridiplantae; phylum Streptophyta; class Pinopsida; order Cupressales; family Taxaceae; genus Torreya; species Torreya grandis. The sequence goes on along the minus strand of JARHVA010001295.1, from coordinate 2,673,905 downwards.
GAAGGTATATTTCTTGGTTATTCTTGTAAAAATAAATGTTATAAATGTTATAACAAGAGAACTAAGGAAATTGTTAAAAGTGCAAGTGTCAGGATAGAAGAAGATGGAACATAAAGAATCAGTGATCCAATAGACATTCCTAAAATCATTGAAGAAGAAGGCTTTGAAGAATCAGATGAAGATGAGGAGAAGGAGAAGGAGAAAAATGGCACCAATACTCCATCCAAATATTTTTAGATAAATCATAATGAAAGTGACATCATCGGGGACATAAAAGAAAGAATTCACACCAAAATAGTGATGGTAAGTGAATCTAAGGAAGTTAATTTCTCTTTGTTATCTAAAATTTAGCATAGGAATTTTTCAAAAGCTAGACATGATGAGAATTAGGTTAAGGATATGGATGAAAAATTAAATCAAATATAAAAGAATGATACTTGGGAAATAGTGCCTAGACCAAAAGATCACAATGTGATAGGAAAAAAATGGGTTTATAGAAATAAGTTGAATGAAAATGGAGAAGTGACCTGAAATAAAGTTAGATTAATATGTAAAGGATAAGTTTAGATTGAGGGAATAGATTTTGAAGAAACTTTTGCACCAATGGCAAGGTTAGATGCTATTAGAATGTTTCTTGTATATGCAGTATTTAAAAATTTCAAAGTGTTTCAAATGGATGTCAAATCTACCTTCCTAAATGGGAATCTTGAAGAAGAGGTCTACATTAAGAAACCTAAGGGATTTATTATCTTGAATATTAGTAACCATGTATGCAGACTAAAGAAAGAATTATATGGATTAAAACAAGCTCCTAGAGCTTGGTATGCAAGACTTGATAAGTACCTACAGGATCAAGGATTCAAGACAGGATTTGCTGATAGTAATCTTTACATCAAAACAAAAGGTTAGCATCAATTTATTGTTGTGGTATATGTTGATGATATCATTTTTGGAGGAATTATTGAAAAGATGACAAAAGAATTTTTTGATAAAATGCAAAAATAATTTGAGATGTCTATGCTTGGAGAATTATCATTTTTCTTAGGATTGCAAATATTTCAATCAAATAAAGGAATTTTCATATCTAAAAGTAAATATTGCAAGGAAATGTTGAAGAAATTTGGTTTTGAGGATTGTGCACTAGTTGGCACACCTATGTGTACAAGAAATAAGGTGAGCAAGGATGAAGATTCACCTGTTACATATCAATTTTTGTATATATCTATGATTGGTAGTCTTTTATATTTGACAGCATCAAGGCCAGACATCATGCATGTAGTAGGTATGGTTGTAAGATATCAATCATCTCCCAAAGATATTCATGTTCAGTTGGTGAAAAGAATATTTAGATATATCAAGGGGACATTAGATTATGGATTATGGTATCCCACAGGTAAAGATTTCACTTTGTTTGCTTATACAGATTCAGAATGGGCAGGGTGCTTAGATGACAAAAAGAGTACAAGTGGAGGAGCTTTCTTCCTTGGTGATATCTTTGTATCATGGCTAAGCAAGAAGAAAAATTTAGTATCACTTTCTACAGTTGAACCAGAATATATTGCAGTAGTATTGTGTTGTACTCAAGTGCTTTAGATGAAGAAAACTTTGGAAGATATCAAGGTAAATAATGATAAAACTATTTCCATTTTTTTTGATAATGCAATTGATATAAATATTTCAAAAAATCTAGTAATGCATTCAAGAACAAAACATATTACCATTAGATATCACTTCTTGAGAGATCAGGTTACAGATCAATAGGTTAAGATGGAATATATTAGTACTACAGGGTAGATTACATATATTTTCACAAAGGCACTACCAAAAGACACATTTGAGTATCTACGGGAGAAGTTGGGAGTAATTTTATTTACTTCCTACAATTGAAGTTTAGCATTAGTTGAGGGAGAGCTAAGTGTTAGCTCCAGGTAGGCCCTTTGCCATTGATGTCAAAGGGGGAGAATAATAGGTAGAGGTATAGGTGTAGAAATCGGTATAGGGAATAGGTACATGTTGCTACAGTAAGGGGGAGTTATTTTATGTTTTCAAATGATAATATGTGCATGATTTAGGATGTGGTAGTTTTAGGATTGAAGTTTCCATCAATGAAAAAGGGGGAGATTGTTGGAAATATTGTCATTGATGTCAAAGGTATATCATTATTGGTGATAAAGTTCCCATTGCATTTAATGATGTTTATAATAGTTATATCTTGGCTAATGTGTGTAATGTTTATTTAATATTAACAAATATATTTTTGGTTGCATATTAGACAAAAGAAGGGCCCATGGAGAAGCCAAAGAGTCATGGGGTAAAGACAAAAGAAGAATAGGATGCATTTTCCCATGAAGAGTCATCTTGGGGAATTTCAAGAGTCACTAAGTGAAGAAAAAAGAGGAAGGGTGCAATTTCTCATGAAGGGACACTTTGAGGAATATGAAAAGTCACCAAGGTAAAGACAAAAGAGGGAAGGATGTTTTTTCTCATGAAGGGTCACCACATGACTTTTCAAAGGCAAGGATATGAAGGGTCATACAATTTTGGCACCATTTTCTATGAGTATTGAAGGGTCACAAATGGGGAAGGTGAAAGGTCATTTGGAAATCTATAAATAAAGGCTTGAGAAGCCATTTGTAAGGTGTGAAAGAGAGTTTGATTTGAGATAGTAATATCTAGCTTAGAAGAGAATTTTTGAGAGATGAATATGATTTATATTTGTTATATCTAAATTAGAGGAGGAAATGTGAGAGAGTGGAAAGAGATATTGTAATGAACTATCATTTGTTGAGATAGAAACATTGAGAGATAGTTGTGTGGTATGCACAAAGGGGTTGGTGCTCCTGTGGGTTGGTGCTCACGAATTATTGCTATGTTGGTGCTCAGTAAAGGGGTTGGTGCTCCTATGGGTTGGTGTTCAAGAATAGTTGATGTGTTGGTGCTCAGCAAAGGGGTTAGTACTTGTGTAAGTTGGTGCTTGCAAATATTATTGTTTGAGTTGGTTCTCATTCATATACTTGAGATTATTCTCCGTGGTTTTTCCCATGTTGGGTTTCCACGTTAAATCTAGTGTCTCTCTCTATCTTATGTGGTGTTTATTGTTTAAATTTTATTGCATATCTAAAATGTTTGGTTAAGTGGAATTTTATTAAGGAAAAGTTTTATAAGATATATGATATGCTGATTCACCCCCCCTCTCAGTATATTCCGTGTTTAACATTGTCAAGGTCCATCTTTGTAAAATATTATAGAAACAATACTGGACTAGGGGAGCATAATCATGAAAATAAATAAGGAGGTTGGAGTTGGACAAAAATTCCCCACTTCTTCCATGAAGAGCATAATTATCTTCTTGAATAAGTTTCAAAGTGGGTGGGTAGCCATTGAGGAAGGATATTATATAGATTATGAGAAGAACCAAGTAAGGGAATTGATACAATTGATATAGGATATGTTAATGCATTAGGAGGATGAGTGTGTTAAACCCAAACCAATTTGTCTACCCTATCCTACCCCTTTTCCCATTCCCACTCAAGAACATGAATCCCTCCCATCATGGATCTTCTTCTCTTCTAAGGACCGTAACTATGTCATGATGTCTCTTATGAAACCACCATATTTTGTACCCATTAAAATAGAAGAGAATGTGATTTTACCCTATACATTCCAATCATGGAAATAAATTAAGGAGATTACTTATAATAAAAAATAAGTGCTAGTTGAGGCATTCTAAGAGGTAGTCTTGGAGGAAGAGGAGTTAATTATTCAAAATGTGAATCAAAAAATCATAACTCAGCTTAATGAGCTCACCCTATAAGAGTTCCATGCCCATTTATCCCTCCCTCAAGACCCACCTAAAATATCCTCCAAAGTCTCTAGTTGTAAGATTAGTCACTTAATCTATAATCAAGGTGAACTTCTTACCCTCCCACCATCTCCCTCTTAGAGAAAGAACCTATTTTACAAATAATGGAGGAGGAACTTGTAGTCATAGGTGAGACACAATAAGATAATATAAGTGTGTATAAGGAAGAAAAAATGATAGGAAACCCACTTCATTCATAGGAGGAAATATCAAGTTTGGGCCAACCTTTTTGGCATGTATTTGAAACTAATACACCAAAGTCTAAAGAGTACAATCCTTAATTGAAATCTAGAGGAGACCTTAAATAGATAAATAACTTTCTATTCTACACAAATGAAAATAAGAATTAAATATAGAGACCAAAATTTGGTTCACTTCAAGATGTGGTGTCAAATCAAGGTATCCCAAATAAGTGGGAGCTAGAGGAAGACAAATCAAACCTTGGGTAGGGACAATGTGATGTTAGACTTTGCTTGGTCAAATCAACCCTAAATTATTGAAAAAAATGAAATATAGAGTGAGGTTGATGAATAAGAAATCTCAAGTGCTCAAATGAGTTTAGTTTGATAAGAATACTAGTGAGGATCCTTAAAAGTATGATTAATTACACCTTGATTTCAATGATGAGCATCCCTTATTTATAGAGGAAGAAAAATAATCTAGATGCCATATTTTTGGCTTTAGTGAATTTGAAGAGATTGATGCAATATATTTACAACCATATGTCTTTAATAATAATTTAGATTTATATGAAGGGGTTGAACAAGATAATTATAATGAATTATTTGAAGTTTTATAAGAAATATATAGGTTGTTACTGGGAAATTATGAGTTGACGAAGGTAGTTGAATGCAATCTTGATGACCCAGCCAAAAAGTTAGAAGTGGTGGAAGAATAAGTGTAAACTTCCTAGGAGCCTACCGAGAGACAAATACACCACTTATATCAACCATGGAGGAATAAGGTTGTTGTAGTTGGTAAATCACCTAATGAAGTGTCACTTGAAGGTAGTATTGATGTTTTTAGGTTTAAAAAATATTGGTCAAAACTAGAGCCTCAAATTACCACCCTTTTTATAAATGACCAAGAGGAAGTTGCCTTTTGGGATGAATTAGACTCTTTTGTCTAAACTTGGATAGTCCACCTTTAGGTTTATAAGAGCCATAAATTGAGAATATTACAAGTGCTTATATAGTACAACATGAAACAAGCTTCAAAGATACAAACTAGTACGTCTACATTAGAGACATGTTTGCCCCACTTCATCCATTAGAGAGTATGCCAAAAGTATTGGTGATCAAGAAACCTTGTTCACCAATTTTGGTACCTCCAAAATAAGGTATTTTTTATCCTAGTCTATTACTATTTAATTATGAAAATTGATTCCCATTTTATTTAAGAGGGAGGTACTTATGAGTTGTAGACTTGTACATAATATATTAGTTTTTCATGTTTTATTCTAAGTACCTTGTACTCATTTCCTTTTATTTGTGTGTTATTATCCATAATTGCCTTAGGCACAATGTTTGATTTATTATTAGTTCTCTTATTTCTTCAAGAAGAGTTTTTATAAATGGAAGCCTTGTATCAATTCTATATCAGTCAGGAAGGAGAAATACTGGTGACTCTACATGCCCAATGGATTAGACAAGGCAACTAATATGATTACATAATAGGCATATAACCCTAGGATTTCACCATGCGTGTTCATAAAAATTGTCCCATATACAAATATTTTACCTATATAGTTTGAGAAATCTTCATCTACAACCATGGTCTGAGGATCAAGGGAAGGAATTTCCCCCCTTCAGGGTTTTGGCTTAATTATCTTTTCTCAATGAGTGCAACCATATAGAAAACCAAGAAAGGAACTATTTTTCATAGATAGGATAGTGAACTATTTCATAATTGGTGACCTTAAAAGGTCTAAGCTCAATCATGATCCACTTGGTTCATTTGAGCAAAATAATTCACAAATTCAAACTAGGTTTATACCTTCCAAGAAGATCTAGTAGTATGGGATGTGTTTGGGAAGATCAAATTAAAGACACAAAAAATAACCATTTGGATTCAAAAATCCTTAATGAGTTTCATGTTGAATGCATCGCTGACAAGTGGCATGATCTCAAAGGAAAATATCATAGATCAACGGCACATGAATGATCTCTTGAAGACAATAGATCAAGGAAGATATATGGTGCACATTTACTTGTGTAATTAAAGATAATTGATGAGATTAAAGTTGAAAGGTCAACATATCCTAAAGATGAACATGGTGAGGACAAGTGTCTTGATCATGGTTAAGTATTAAATAAATTGATGGAGTGTGTTAGATTCAACAAAGGTAGATCCAATGGAATGCGTTAAAACATTTGGATGCAAATTGATGGTGCAATAAAATTCAAAAGGTCAGAGGATCTTAGGAATGAATGCGAGGTTACCACATGGCACAAGCATGTTAAATCACAAGAAATGACAGTTGGGTCCATGGAGAGTACATATGATTACCAAATATTGTAATTTGGGAATCCTTGATCAGATCAATGATAAATATTAAGGTTAAATCTAAGAGTCTCTCAAGGAAATTCATGGAGAAAATTTGATCCAATACCTAGACTGCATGAGATGAGGACATGTGTCCAAATTTGTAGTGGTCATATGTTTTAAATGGATAACAGTGTAGTGAAGGATGCCACATAGATGAACATGTCAATCAATGGATTTCACCACCCAAGCATACAAATGAGTAAATGTGAGATAAAAATGTCATTTGTGTTACCAAACCCAACCCTATATAATTGTAGGCACTATTAAAGCTTAGTTAGAACTTTCAAATCTCTCATATGTAAGTTTTACATTTTGATCATGATCAAGGAGATAATTAGTCCTGATTATATGAAAAGAAATAAATGGTATTTATTTTCATGTACAATGGACATATGTTCAAGGTTTGGATTAATTATAGAATGGTGGTAGAGAAAGAAGTTGGAATATGGGCAAGGTTTTCTAATAATTATGTTCTGAAGGGACACTAGACTAATAAGCTCATGTGACTATCTAATAATGTAAAGTAAATATCAATATGAAGAATGGTATGATAATATAATTAATTAAATGAAGATTTTGGAGGTTAAGAGTGCCAATTGGATCATTTAATGAAGTTTCAAAATTCTTTGGGGACTTTCTCTTTCAAATGGATCATGACTTAGCACCTTCAACATGTTCTTCTCTTCTAGTGTATTGTCTAATCCAATGATGGTATTGAAGCTATTTGGAGATAATGAATTGATAATTGGAAGGAATATTTAATGTTAATAGATAAATAAGTGGTTGGGCCTCATTTATTGAACTCTATTCACTTGATTCCCACTCTCTCTTCCCCTTTCTCCTATATCACCCATTTTCTTCCCCATTATGAGGGATATAGTATTTTATCTTTTGAGACAAAATATAATCATTAAGACTCTTGAAATGAGACTCTCATTTTGATAAGGCTAAACCTTGTCAAAAATTTGTAAGCATTACCTCTTGAAATGGTAAGATAAATTTTACCTATCTCTTACCTTTGACTAGTGTTTAGTAAGCTTGTGCATGATGGCCTTGTGAAGGAGATTCTTCTATTAATGTTGTCCTTTTCCTATTTTAAGGTGTTTTAAAGATATTAATAGGTCTGGCCTTGTTTTATTTTTCCATTAATTAATTCTTGGTGTGAATCTTAGAATTACTCTTTGATTACTTGTCAAGCCTAGTTTATGAAATATTTATGCAATTATCTAGTTAGTGAGGTTGTGTGAGCTAATATTTTATTATTTTGATCTAGTATTTGTTCAATCTTATGTGAGTGTCCATTTAAATTTGGTGCATAACCCTTTTATCTTTCTTAGTACCCCTTTCCTTTTCTAACCCTTTTCCTAGAAGAAGAATTAGTATAGGTGATCTATCAAAAGGAAGTTGGCCTTCTTTAGAGGTTTAAACCTACCATAAGATACCCATAGCCTAGGGTTATTCACAATATGTAACTTAGTTGGAGAGATCCTAAAGAATCATCTCCAAGGGTGTAAAATAATGCTACAATATTTGGAACATGGGTCAACAAGTCCTTATGACGTCTTGGTACAGGGTTATGATAATATAAAGCTCATAGGTCTATTGATAATATCTTTGTATTCAAAGAATCATGTTTGAAGAATGATATCATTGAGGAATAGCTTGTTTGTGTCCAAACTCTAAGTACTAGGCATCTTGAGTAGCCTAGTCTAGCTCTGTGAAGAATATGCATGCATGATATGTAGTGAATCCTTGTGATTTGGGTCAGTATAAGTGTGAGTAAGTGTACTAAGTTGTTTAAACATGCAAAAGAGGCATGGAAGACTTTAGATGATGTTTAAAAGTCAAGTTTAAAGCTTAGTTGTTACGTGAAGAGACCTAGTGAGAAAATGTAAGATTGGTGCCTTAGTGAGATAAGCTATATAAGAATTTTATTAGGAAGGTTGGAAGTGTAAGAGAATGTTATTATGTTTTATGATGTAAGGGTATAGTGTTGAATTCAGTTCAAGAAGTTTCAAGGCATGATATTAGTCATAATATGACTACCAATATAAGGTCTAGTATGAAAGGTGATCTATAGTGGGCTAATGAGGGGTCAATATAATTTAAAAAGGTGATGGATATCTTGAAATAATTGAAAGAGGTGTGAGAGGTCATGTTAAGTGTGTGGATTCTTTTTAAGATAATACCTAAATGAGAAAGTATGAAAACCTATGATAAGGTTTCATGTGTGTATTAAATGGGGTGATACAGACTTGAGAAGATATTTATTGTAGTCATTGGCTCATGAAAAATTTACATGATAAAGTGAGAACTTCATGGAATTTGGGGAATTCCTCAAATTTATTTTTATGGCATTGGTTTTGAAAATGAGGGGTAATCCTTTATGAACACTTGTTAAGAAGTGAAACCAATCAAAACACTCTCAAAACCCTTATAATGACATAATAAGAAATATATAGTTAGATATGGCTCATAATGGTATATTTGACCTATTTTTGTGTTTGAAACTTTTAAATAACTCTTCATGGATTCTCTAGGTGGTTTTGGTTTGTTATGATATTGAGTAAATGCTACATGAAACCTCTTATTTATATAAATTTTTATATAACATGTAGGGTTTAATATTTCAAAGCTTAAAAAATGGATGGAGGATGATGTGCCAGACTTATATTTTATGCTCATGAAATTTTATGGGTATTATTAAGACCAAATTTTTTCTAAATTGGTCATAGAAGTTAGCTTATCACTAAACATGCCTAATGAGTAAAATAGTGAGAAAACTAGGAAAGAATGAGAATGGGATTAGGGATTAGTTATAGAGGACTAGGGATTAATAATAATGCATGTGATTATTATTCAATACATATAAATAATATCCCCTTGGTCTATATAGAGTGAAGTAGTGAGATTGGTCTGTAAGACCAATATTGATATATGACCATGAAATATATATTTTTAGATAAGATATAAGGATGATAAATTTTCACTAAAATACATTGTAATATCACATAAGTATTCCCACTAGTGTTTCAAGAGTAAATTTTCTTGACTGTGATTTTGATACTACAAGCAACTTTCTCTATGTGTGTGAAAAGGATGTTCATGAGTCATTTTACACTAATTTTAAGGATAAAAAACTATTTAAGGTGTTATAAATATATAATAGTATCACAATAATGTTTTTTAATTAATTTTAAGTCCATGTTCAAGTTTGGAGAGTCAAATCATTTTAAATATTTGTTGATAGTGTTTGGTGTTTCTGAGTAAGCCTTTTACAAAAGTGTTCCTAAGGCCTTTTGGCCTATATGGTGAAGAAAAAAACATTTTTGGGAAATAGTGTAAGTCATAAAAATATTATAAATATGATTTTATTCATGGTTTATGTGGAAAATTTGTGTATATGGTTCAAATTTGGAAGACTGACTTTCTAGCAGTAAGAAAGCCTAAAGGTGATTAGACCTAATTGATGGGTCCAAGTAGTGAAATGTTCCAAATGGATTCAGGGACCAAATTTGAACTTACATGGGATATATTGGAGGCATGTATTAAGTTTTTCATTGTTTAATACAATAAGTGTTTTTAAGGGTCATAGTGGTAATGTGTGGATAAGATAGACCTAATTGCATTAGGTCTCTATTAGGCCTAATGGTGGATTTGGTCCTTATGGACTATGAATGACATACGTAATCTATGATTAATATTTAAGATGTGTATTTTGATTTATTATAAAATTATTTCATGTATGTAATGGTTCATTACTGATAGATATGGGTGAGAGAAAGGGTGAAGTCTTAAGAAGGCTTAATAGGCCTAAATTGACTAGTTAACATATTGAGCATATATACGAATGAGATAGATGTTTATAAAATAGGTGAATGTGTTAAATAAAATTAGAGAGGTGTTTTTAGTAGGTCATGAAGGTTTAATTTTGATTTTATAGGTGTTGAAAAAGTTCAATTGACCTCATACTACCAAGGAAAGGCCAAGTTTAACTAGAAGGCCTAAGAGGATATTTGAGTGAGATTGAAGAGTAAAGAGTGAAAAATAAGGTTTTCATATATAGTTTAAGTTATCAAAATATGTTATAAGGTGATAATAGATACAAGGTATTTGATTTAGTTCTTAGTTTCCTAGGGAGTTGGAGCCTCCTTATAGGTTAAAGCTTGCTAAATCACTAGTTGATTTGGTGCTTAACTAAGTGAGGGGTTAGTGATCCTTATGGGGTTGGTGCCTCACTAAAAGGTTGATTAATTTATTATAGGATAATATTATAAGTTGTGAATTAGTTGGGTTTCTTCCCCTAGATGCTTTCCCACAGATATCTCATATAGTTATATTATTTACTTTCATAGATTCTTCTTGATGCCTTAATTGATGTATGCAATTGAATGAATGATTAATGAATCTTTAATGAATTTAGAGGAATTTTTTAATGTAAATAATTCATCCCAAAGTAGTTATACTTATAATATTTATTATCAAAGTAGGTCCTTTTAAGGAGATCTTACAACCTAAAGTATATTTTAAACAATCTAAGAATGAGGAGAATGTGGTGAGATGGCACGGAGCTCCGCTCAATGGTTTTTGACCCCTGAAAACCCAATGGAAGTGCCCCAAATTTCAATTTTAGTAGTGAAGTCTAAAAATAGTAAGTTTATAAAAATAATAACTACTCAAATTTTATATTATTTTAAATCATGGAAGTCAAACCACTTAATCTCCCTCGATATTGGTGACCTTCCACATCCTCTTCCTTCCTTAAAAATATGTATAAATGAAGATGTAACCCAAAATGGAAATCAAACATCTCTTCCCAGAGATAAACATATGGTTGTATTTCAATCTTGAGTAATAAAACTTCTCTTCTTAGAGAATTCATTTTTATTGTGTTATTTTTGTGTTCTTGAAATATTTTTCAATCAAACACAAAAAGGGGAACTAAAATACAACTATAGATTGTTTGAGTTTCCGACCAATTACTATACTCACAATAGTTATTGACTTATATAGACAAGAGACTACCACTTGGGGTGATCTGTATGAAGTAGATGCTACCTTTACTAATATATATCAGGTGATTTAAGAAGGTAAACATGTTCATAATTTCTATTTTCAAGATAATATCCTCTATAATATGGGGCACATCTATGTTCCAGCTACAGAGCAATAGAAGATGATATGGGAAGCACATTTTAGTACGACAGTTGGACAGTTTGTTGTAGGAAAGACATTATAAGTTCTTAAAAAACACTTCTATTCGACCCATATGTGAAATTATGTGGAAAGTTACCTCAAATATTTAACCCTATGTGTGATATCCAAGCCAATAAATAAGAAACAAGGATTGTACATGCCATTACTAGAACCAACTAGACCTTGGGAATCTATCTCATTAGATTTTATCTCAAGTTTGCCCACTTTAAAACATGGCAAGGATTGTATTTTTGTTCTAGTTGATCATTTTTCAAAAAATGGCTGTCATGATTTCTTATAAGAAAAATATATCTACTGAATAAACTACTCAACTATATTTTATTCATGTATGGCTCCATTTTGGTCTCCCCAAGTCTGTTGTCTCAAATAGAGATAGCAAGTTCCTGACCATCTTCTAGTCCACTCTATGGAAGATGATGGATACCAAGTTGATGAAGTCCATATCCTTCCATCCATAGATTGATGCTCAGATAGAAGTGGTGAACCTCTTGATTATTCACATGATTCAGATGTATCACTCTAAACATCCACACAAATGGGATGATGGGCTTATTTTCATACAACATGGATGCAATCAGGCCCTACATAACATGACCAAGAACAATCCATTCCTAGTACGCTTTAGGTTTCAAGACATGTAACCAATTAATATATCCATTACATTCTACACCTTAAAATACACACCTCATGGTAGATCTGAGGTAACAAAGCAAAAAAGTTCATTAAACAAATGCAACACATCTAGTAACAAGTTCATGACATCTTGGATAAGATGAATTAGAATTATAAGAAACACCATGAAAAATATAGTATTAATCACCATTTTTATATGGGTGACAAGTTTTGGTTGTAGCTTTAAAAGGAATGACTTGCAGGCCCACACAAAAAAATTTAGCCTTTATGATATAGTCCCACACCATCAACAAAAAAGCTGGAGAAAATGTTTTTGAGTTGAACCTACTTGCCTACCTTGGTATGCATCTAATATTTAACATGGAGCTCCTCAAACCATATCATCCACCTCTATTAGACACTTTAGTCCTATTAGAATAACTAGAAATTTATAATCTTGACCCATAGAATTTTGCTCTAGTGGAAGAGGATTAGATTGTGGACACCTAGAAGAAGAGAACAAAAGGATGCTCTATTCCACTTTAATATGTGTTAAAAAGGGGCTAGCTTAACCACCAAGGTGAGTGGCTCATAGAGAATCAAATTAAGACACAACTACCACACTTGATGATGAATATTGATACAATAGGGACCATTGCTTCTCAAGGAGGGAGGAGTGATTTGGGCAATAATCTAGGTGACAATTTGTGTGATGGTTCTACCATAATTGATTATGGAACTTTTTGGAGCCATAACTTTTGCACCATAACTCTGATTGACTCCCCATTTGAACTATTGGAAAGATAAGAATGAGGAGAACATGGTGAGATGGCATATATCTTTGATAATTGGTTTTTGACCCCTAAAAACCCAATGGAAGTGCCCTAAATTTCAATTTTAGTAGTTGAGTCTAAAAATACTAAGTTTCAAAAAATAATAATTCCTTGAATTCTATATTATTTTAAATCATGGAAGTTGAACCGCTTAATCTCCCTCAATATTGGTGACCTTCCACATCCTCCTCCTACCTTAAAAATGTGTATAAATTAATATGTAACCTAAAGTGGAAATCAAACATTTGTTCTATAGATAAGTATATGGTTGTATTGTAATCTTGAGTAATAAAACATCTCTTCTCATAGAATTCATTGTTACTATGTTATTTTAATGTTCTTGAAATGTATATCAATCAAACACAAACATGGGAGATCAAATACGGTTGTAGATTATTTGAGTCACCCACCAATTACTATACTCACAATAGTTGTTGACCTGTATAGACATGAGATTACCATTTGGGGTGCTCTATATGAAGCAAATCTTACCTTTTTTGATACATATCAGGTGTTTCAAGAAGGTAAACATGTTTCTAATTTATATTTACAAGATAATTTCCTTTATCATATGGGGCACATCTATGTTTCAATAGTAAAGTAACAAAAGATGATATGGGAAGCACATTTTAGTAAGATAACTGGACACTTTGGTGTAGAAAAGACATTAGTAGTTCTACAAAAACACTTTTACTAGCCCCATATGCCAAAGGATGTGGAAAGGTACCTCAAATATTTCACCCCATGTATGATAGCCAAGCTAACAAATAAGAAGTAAGGATTTTACATGCCATTGCCAAAACCAACCAGGCTTTGGGAATATATCTCAAAGGATTTTTTCTCAGGTTTTCCAACTTTAAAACATGATAAGGACTATATTTTTGTTGTATTTGATCATTTGTCAAAAATGGATATCATGATTGCTTTTAAGAAAAATACATCTACTAAATAAACTACTTATCTATATTTTAGTCATGTATGGCTTCATTTTGGTCTCTCTAAGTCCATTGTTTCAAATAGAGATAGCAAGTTTCTTAGCATCTTCTATTCCACTCTATGTAAGATGATGGATACCAAGCTGATGAAGTCCATAGCCTTCCATCCATAGAATTATGGTCAAATAGAAGTGGTGAACCACTTGATTGTTCACATGATTTAAATGTATCACTCCAACCATCCATGCACATGGGATGAGGGGCATATTCTCATACAACATGGATACAATTGGGCCTTGCATAGCTTGACCAAGCACAATCCATTCTAAGTATGCTTTGATTTCTAACCCATGGAACCAATTGATATATCCATTCCATTCTCCACCATGGAATACACACCTCATGGGAGATACAACACATACAACAAAAGCAAAAAAGTTCATTAAACAAATACAACACATCTAATACCAAGTTCATGACATCTTGGAGAAGATGAATCGAAAGTATAAGCAATGCCATGACAAACATAGGATTGCACACCATTTTATTATGGGTGAAAAGGTTTGGTTATGGATTCAAAAGGAACAACTTGTAGGCCAACATAGAAAAATTTGGCCTCTATGATATGGTCTCTACACCATCACCAAAAAAGTTAGAGAAAATGCTTTTGAGTTGAACCTACTAGCCTATCTTGGTCTACATCTAATATTCAACATGGAGATCCTCAAAACCATATCATTGACTTCTATTGAACACTTCAGTCATAGTAGAAAAAATGGACATTGATGAGCTTGATATATAGAGTTTTACTCCAGTGGAGGAGGATTAGATTGTAGACACCTAGATGAAGACAACAAGAGGATGATCTATTCTACTTTATCGGGTGGTCAAAAGGGGTCCGCTAGATGCCAAGGTGAGTGGATTATAATGAATCAAATTAAGACACAACTACCACACTTGATGAGTAATATTAATTCAATTGGGACCATTTATTCTCAAGGAAGGATGAATGATTTGGGCAATAATTCAGGTGATAATTTGGGTGATGGTTCTACCCCAATTGATGATGAAACTTTCAGGAGCCATAACTTTTGCACCATAGCTCTGATTGAATCCCCATTTGAATAGTTAGAAATCTAAGAATGAGGAAAATGTGGTGAGATGTCATAGATATTTGATCGATCATTTTGACCCTTTAAAACCTAATGGAAGTGCCCCAAATTTTAATTTTAGTAGTTCAGTCTAAAAATAGTAAGTTTCTAAAAATAGAAATTACTCAAATTCTATATTTTTTTAAATCATGGAAGTCAAACCACTTAACCTCCCTTTATATTGGTGACCTTCTACATCCTCCTCCTTCCTTAAAATTTTTTATAAATTAATATGTAACCCAAAATGGAAATCAAACATCTCTTCTTAGAGATAAGCATATGGTTGTATTACAATCTTAAGTAATAAAACATTTCTTCTTAGAGAATTCATTATTATTGCATTATTTTCATGTTCTTAAAATATCTGTCAATCAAAAAAAATTATTCCAAATTTATGGTTCAAAAGTTGTGGATCTTAGAAGTTCTCTTCTAAATTAGGGTAAAACCATCACCCAAATTGTCACACGAATTGTTTCCTAGATCATAAGGTGAATAGTCAAGTACAATGTGGTTTTTCTACAAGTAAAGATCCATTATTCAATGGATAAAAATATGTATTTTGGAGTATTAGGATAAGGACATATATAGTGTCTCAAGGTCATGATGTTTGACAATCTGTCTTGGATGGGTATACTACACCCCCTATTGCTCCTATGGATGCACCAGGAAAGAAGGCTATTGACAATGACTCGAAAGCAATGAATGGTATTATGTATGGCCTATCATAGGTAGAAATTTTGAAGTTAATTCACTTTATATCTACCAAATAAATATGGGATAAGTTGAAAAAAATTCATGAAGGAGATCCCACGGTTAAATTAGACAAATAACAAACTCATAGGAGATAATTTGAAAGTCTAAAAATGAATGAACATGAGACCATTTTATCCTACTTGTTAAGGTTTGATGAGGTGTCAAACATCATAAGAGTTATAGGACAATAAATGAAAAAGACTAATGTTTTTTAAAAAGTTTTAAGGTCTCTAACTCCCATATTTGATTCCAAGGTATGAGCAGTTGAAGAAATGCAAGATCTAGAAAAGTTAGATATGAATGGACTCCAAGAAACTCTAATAGCCTATAATATGTAGGCAAATGAAGGAAGACCTAAAAATAAGTAAGATATGTTCAATGTAGAAAAAATATAAAAGAGAAGAAGCCACAAGGTAATATATTCAAAGATAATTAAGAATCTTATATTGATGATGATGAGTTGATAGCCATGTTTTTAAGAAAGTTGAAGATAGGTTTAGGTAAATATAATGGAAATTTTCCTTTTAAATGATTCAACTGTGGAGAGGTTGGACACTTTTCCAAAAAATTTACTTATAATAATAAGACAAAGGATGATGTATATCATGATGAAGATCATGATGATGATAAAAAGTATTATAAGTATAATAAGAGCAATAAAAGTTTTAGAAGATATGATAACAAGAAAAAGTTATTCAAAAACAAAGAGTCTTTACACCAAGGAAGATTCTAGATCATTTGCTAAGAGTAAGAGAAGTGATTAAAACAATGATCATGAAGGTAATGGCCATGATGTTAATGAGCTTCTCTTCATTCCTGATGAAGGAAGTTTCTCAAATTATAAAGAATCCATATGGATTGGAGGTGTCATTGGTGATTCAAATGATGAAGGAGATGAGGTATATTTTGAGGTTGAGTTGATGAATAATATATAAGAGCTAAAGATTGTAAATAAAAAGAATACTGTGATGAGATCACTTAAAAAAGATTATGAGGATCAATTTAAATTGTTTGAATATATACTAAGCAGAAATTTAAGTAACAAGAGGAAATAGTCAAATAGGTAGAAAGTCAACTTGAAATTGTGAATACAGGCCTAAAGGGAAAAGAAGAAGAATGTGTAAGTTATGTATCTAAAGTTAAATCCTTGAGAGCTGAATTTAAATAAGAATCAAACAAGGTCAAGTCATTTATGAGGTTTGAAAAGAGTACCAATGATCTAGACAACCTTATGAGTAGTTAAAAGAATGCTAATGACAAAACATGTCTTAGCTTCATTGAAGATCAAGATAAGGATACTAATGTGTTAAAAAGGTTCAAAGATAAACCAAATGATAAGGGTGTTGATATAAAACATTTCAATACTACTAAAACATCTAATAACATAAGTGATTTTAATCCATTCAATGTCTATTATTATTCATGTAACCAATTTAGTCATAGAGAAAGGCATTGCATAAGGCCCTTTAAGAATGAATTTTCATATAACTATAATGAGAATAATTAGTTGAGAGGTATGGGTCATAGTGTGTTTCCATCTAGATGGATAACATGTTTCAATTGTCATAAGGTTGCTCACAATGAAAAATATTATAAGCAAGAATTCTCAAGATAAGTGTAGTCATGTAAAATGTGAAATTGGACAACTTAAAGTATGGCTAAGACACCTAATCCATAGGTCTTCATATTGGCTTACTTAACCCTTCTAGGATACTTCTTTCACTAGTTCCTAGTCATTCATAGTTTCCCAGACTTAGCTTTTTAAGACCCAAACAACCCTCTTAGGCCTAGATCCATCCGACCAGGTCTCATCCCCTTATGATAATACCACCCAAATAGGATAGAAGCAACATAATTCAAGTTGTCCTATTTCTATTACTATTTTCCAAGATCATTTTTTCCTCAAATGATTAGATTATTTTTGTTCCTTATCATTTTCCCTATCAGCCTCACATGAATTCATTTAAACTATAACCATTAGTTTCCTTATAAAGGCCATTCAAATTCCATTTAGAAGGGTTGAAACTCATTTACAAGAGATATGCAAGAATACAAGCAAGTACACTTGAGCACACCTCCTCATTTTTTGCACACAACCTTCTAACATTATTTCAAGCCTACGCAAGTCATTTCACCAGTCCATAGTAGATGAAGCACATATAATTTTGTGTTCTAGTTAGATTGATCATAAAAAAATTGCACAAAGTACTTCAATGGGAGAACTAAACTATCTTGATCCCTCTTTGGAGAATTGGTATGTAGGTAGGGCACCCACACATAGGGTGTGAAGTGCATCCAGTGTATCCTTTACATGCTAACCTCTTCTCTCTCTTTCCCAAGTTTTCATTCAAGTTTAAGAACAAGGAGATCATAATGGTTTTTAATATTAAAATAGACACACAACAATCTCTACAAGGTTTTAGACCTCAAAATTTTAGTGACAGTATAACATAGGCATTCTAAATAGAACCCAAAAATATTTTAGCCTCAGGACAAAAGTGTTGGAATAGGACTACATTGTTGGACATCAATTTGTACTATTTTCATCACTCATATCCAATCAATAATTGAAGTCTAGAGGCTTGTTTCTAACTATTTATTAGTAGTGCTCCTCTATTATCAAACCTTGTCTCAATCCAAATTAGCTGGAATAAGCTAATTTCTAATCTCTCTCACTTTCTAATATATTTATAAAAGGGAAAAGTACAATCTATTTACACAAATAAATAGGTTAATTATTGCATATTTATTTATTTATTTACATTGCTCAACCCCTTTATTATTTTTGAATATAACTACAATATTCTAAAAATGATAAAACATTTGGTGAACCAAACTTATTTCAATTTTTCAAAAAAAAACCCTGGAAACCCTAGGGATAATTATTTATATATTTTTAAATATTTTCATAATTTTTAATGAATTTAAAAATTAAAAAATAAAAATTAATTGAAATATATTCAATAAATCCACTTGAACCCCAGTTTGCACATACTAGGTCATATTTGCATACAAACAGATTCAAACCACTAGGAAAAATATATTGCTAATTTTAGAAATATTTTTAGATTCTTCATAAATTTTTCAAGATAAATTCTAAGAGTTAATAACAAAATTTTCAAATTATTATACTAATTTTGAAAAAAAAATCTTTTCAAACCCTAGTTGCATAAACTAGTTCTTATATATTTTTTAAAGATTTTTCCAATCATTTTCTACAATTTTTGTTGAAAATCTAACTCAAAAAATCAATTCCAAATTTAAAACTTCATAGTATTTTAAAAATAATATTTTTGAAAAATCCCTAATTACATGTACTAGTTCCTTTTTTTTGTTGATGTATCACCTTACATTGATATCCAAATTACAAAAATGATGCTTAGCTATTTCCAAATTCTTCATACATTTCTTAAAAATAACAAAGAAACCATAATGAGCCCTATCATGTACGTGAATGATGAAGTCTATCATATGTTATTATAAAGTTTCATTCTCTACATTAAATTCTTATTTGTCATTATATGGGATGATGTTAAGCAATTTTTTCTTAAAAATATTAATCCATCTCTTCCATCACCTCCCTTAGATCCTCTCCCCTGTACTGAGTCATGTTGCATGGTTCATCTTACTCTTTTCTAGGTCACTACCTATCACCAGAGAGCCCAATTGACACCTTTTATTCCTCTACATCCTTAACCCATCAATTATCTTTTCCCTCCTATTGTAATAAATAGAAATCTTATATGGATAGTAGGTAATGTGATTAGATATATTACTCAACATGTAGCTAGGCCTCCTCCACCTACCTAAGAGCCCCATCACCCTGCTATTCAAACCTAACCTAGGTAGATTCACACAAGGTATATGGCATTGTTGATCAGTTGAGAAACACTCTAACTAAAATTTCCATGTTATAACTACTTCATAAAAATAATTTATTCAAAGACATTCTTTATCATGCACTTACTTAGTCTTTTATGCCTCTTGATTCAGAACTTTCTTATTTTGCATCAGTGGTACATACTCTAAAAACTATAAAAGATGCAATTTATTTTTATAGTGAGGGCATGCCTTATTAGGTAGTTATTGATAAAAATTTACCACTATTAATATAAGTACAAGTCAAAAATAATGAAATCAAGAGAGTTCTCATTGATAGTGGTTCCATAATAAATTTATGTAATATCACATTCTTATAGGCCATGGGTATAGATTTGGCATCAATGAAAAAAATATATAATAACATCCAAAGGTTCAATGATATACCATGATATACTTTGGGTACTATTAATTTAGATATCTTGGTGGGACCAAAAATCCTATTCACATAGTTCCAAGTCATGCCAAGTCCCCTCCACTATAATATTTTACTTGTATGACCTTGGATACATACCATAGGTGTTATTCCTTCTACTCTCCATTGATGTATAAATTTCTCGATGAGGGGTATTTATATACATATATAGTGGACAACCAACCATTAAGATATTGTCAACTTATAGATTCATCTTTGACTATTTTATTAGATGGGACACCATATCTCACAATATAACCACCACTTCATAGCATTTGTCTTGATCAAATGCATACATATGAAGTTGGAGAGACTATCACTTCCTACATTACTTTACTTATAGTTACACTATCAAAACCAACTCTTTTACGAGCTATAAATAATTCTACCATTCTAGTTATTCCATCAATCATAGTTCAAACATTGATTATACCTCAACCATCACTGATAGCAACACCAAAAGTTCTAGTTGATTACATAATTACTCCACTAGTTACATATATTTTGATATTAGTACCATCTTCTACTACTATAGTTGATGAGAATCCCATTTAACAGTTAAACTTAGTGGTAAATTCTAAGTTACCATATGTACATGATGTTGATATATATTCACAAGCTTCTTTAGATGATGATACGACACCCACACTTATAGATGATTATTTGTGTGGATTGAGATTTACACTAGTTAGCCCAAGAGAGTGTTGAGATGACTCTATATCTCTCATACCACATCCTATAGTAATTTTAACATCTCACACTACACTCTTAGGACATCCTCCACATTCATGACCACAATCAGATCACTTGCCACATAGAGTTCACGTGGTTACCTCTATGGATATAGAGTCAGTTATTTAGATTTAGGTAGGCAACACAACATCAAACATATTTAATGTTATATATATTATTTTTTCATGGATTGATCACATTACCTATAGTATGACATAGATCTATCATCATATTATTATATTAGGATGGTCACCCATTCTATACCTTTCATAGGATTATAGGCCATGATACAAACTGATGCATAGCCTTATAATAGATATTGAATAGACTATAGGATCAAGGTATTATTCATATTATAGGACCACCAACACCACTAATAGCACTAGTTCTACCACTTTCATTGAAGTCACTTACTAGTAGGGTTAAACATCCAAGAATAGAATCACCATCTCCACTACCAAAGCAACCCTCAGTTCACCTTCAACATGATGAAATCATGAACACAACATTTTCAGATTATGATGATGATCTTAATGCATTTGATGACAGTTGAGATCTTTTACTCCATTTATATCCCTAACATGCTTTATCTTTGGATCCCTTCCCACCACCAGTCTAGTCTTTTATATTATGATGTATATGCTTGTACATAATTTATTTCTATAATTGATTGTATAAATTATCTCATGCTTGATTATACATAGTTCAATTATTGTCAAAACACAAAAACATTAAAAAATTACAAAAACACCAAAAACATTTTTTGATTGTATGCATCATCCATGTTTACATTACTACTATCATGCTAAGACTTACATTCATTGTTTCATGCTATTGTATGTTAATTTGTCTACATTACCGTGATTCACTTGATCTCTTTTGAGTATGTGCAATGATATCCAGCTCTTTGATTGCTTCACTCTACCCATCAAGGGGACATTTATACTTCTAAATTCAAGACACACATCGATAAAGATATCCACTAAGGGAATCTTCTACATGAATATACCATCTAAGTTATGTCATTCCTATAATAAACACTTTGATTTATCATATTGATGCATATTAATTACTAGATTACATAGATTATTTCATCAACATTTCACTAGTACCTAGCACTTGTGTATTTTGTAGCATATACCTAAGTCTTATACTACACATGTTTTACAAACTTTCAAATTTTCTTTGATTAGTTAGATGTTTTTGTATCTTCCAATTATTAATTTTGCTTTCATTCATTTCTTAGCATAGCTTGTATGATTACACTTTCTAGTTCCCACTTGTCTTCTATGTGTGCCTTAAGACATCTACTAATGTCCTTTAATTTTATTCATGTGTGTACCTTACGACATTTTACAATGTCATTTTCTTGTAAACTTTCATGTGCTTTTAGCCCTTGTGCCAACTTTTCTTGTTCACTTGTATGTGTATGTTTGAACATGATTTTCATGCTTGTCTTTTAGTTTGAGTGACATGTGTCCATATCCCTTGTTTGTGTGGCCCCTTGGTCACCATTGTATGCTTCTTGCTTCTTGATTCATATGATTATGTGCTTATTTTATCCTCATTGTGTGAAATGTCATGATTCCAATCGTGCATTTATTTTACTTCTTAGATGCCATGATGGACATCACGTTCCATCCCTGCATGCTTACTAACAAACTAAAAAACTAATAACTAATATCTCACATGACCAGTCTAGTCCAGTTGAGTATCATGCACATGATCTTACATTTTTATAGTTATTTAGACATAAAAATATTGATATAACAATCTATCAATTCATATATTTATATATCTTGAAATATCTTGTCAAATATTTAATGTTATATCTTACATCTATACAACTTAGCACACTTATAGGACTCTTTTATTCTAAGGGTAGTCATTGTAGGTTCATCATTCCTACCCTTATAAGAGGGGGAGTCAAATAGGGGTTTATCATAGAGATCAAAACTCCTAATAATTAGAACAACAAAATTATAAACTATCAATACAGAATCCAAAGGTCAAACTGGTCAAACTAGAGTAAAAAATAGTAATAGTTTTATATCAGCAATTACTTTTCACACCAAATAATAGCACCAAAAATAGGGGTGTATATATTTTTTCACTCTTTTATAGGCAATAAAACACTCAAGGCTTCCAAAAATAGGCAAAAAATTTAGTTTGGGGATAGTTTTTACACTTCTAGATCAGTTAAATTTAGGAGTTCTAATATAGTTTTCTTGGAGAATCTAGACATAGGGGAGTTATCATGTATGGCATGATGGTTCTCACTTTTAGTTCAGATTAGGTAGTTGGCATAAGTTCTAGATCAGAATCCATGTTCCAGATATTAGTGATTAGGAGCAATGTGTGTGACACATTCATATTCTTTTCTTTTTGAGTTTAATTTATTCTAGGCATTCTTAGTAGTTGCATACCTTACTCCATATTTAGGTGGTTGGCATCACATTTGATTTAATATTTCATACAAGTTTAGGTTTCTGAGTACATAAGTTCTTGATTAGGCTTTCACATAAGCATTTTGCATAAGTTTCGGAGAGGCTTTCATATAATCCCAACCTCCATCTTTCAAAATGGCCAAGAGTAGCCTAGTTTCCATCATGCATTTAGGCTATCCATGCCACATTGTCATATTTCCAAGGCATCCATCACCTCCATGAGACATCTCATATGACATATATTCTATACCTATATCACTTCATAGCTTCACTTCATGGGACAATAATGAATCCAAATATTTAGCTAACTTTTATACTCTTGAGCCACCTATTCAAAGGGATTAGACACATAGTCCAGACATCGATTAACTCATGCATGATTTGTTAGCTTCACATAGTTGGTCATGATGGAGCAAAAGGGCCAGCCTCTACATTCTTGTGCCACTTTTTAAGGAATTGATCACTCATCTCTGTTTATAATATTATGCTTGATTTAACATATACTCAACATCATCTAGCACATTTCAACATCACAATAGGTTTTGTATTGGTTCACATACACATTAAGGTGTATTCATTCCTTTTCTATTCCTCTTACTTAGCTCTTGTACATTTTTATTTTAGATATAACATATATAGTAAGATCTAATCTACTTTACGTTTTCATTATAGATTCATAATTCATAGTGTGTTCTCTTTATTCACATCCAGTATTACATAGCTTAATGAGCTTCACCCTTACACTTAAGTTTAGGTATGATTCTTATTTTCCTTTATCCTAGTATTTTACTTTGTTGTATCACTAAAATTAAGGGTGAAAAATGTAGTCATCTAAACTTTGAAATTATAAAACTTCAAGTATAGCTAAGATACCTAATCCATAGGTCCTCTTATTGGCTCACACAACCCTTCTAGGCTACTTATTTCACTGATTCATAGACATTCATAGCTTCTCAGACTTAGATTTTTGAGACCCAAGTAGCCCTCTTAGGCTTATATCCATTCCCCCAGGTCTCATCCCCTTACCATAATAGTTCCTAAATAGGAAGGAGCATCATAATTCAAGGTGTCTTATTTTTGGCACTATTGTCTAAGATCATCTTTGCCTCAAATGGTTAGATTCTTTTGGTTCCTTATCTTTTTCCTTATTAGCCTCACATGAATTCATTTAACCCATGATCATTAGTTTCCCTATAAAAGGCCATTCAATGTCTATTTATAAGGGTTGGCACTCATTTACAAGATAGACATAAGAATATAAGTAATTGCAATTGAACACTCTTCCTCATTATTTACACACAACCTTCCAATTTTTTTTCAATCCTACTCAAGTCATTACACCAATCCCTAGCTAGCTAAAGTACATCCAATTTTGCATTCTAGTTACATTGGTCATACATAAATTTCACCAAGCACTTCAATGGGAGAACTACATTATCTTGATCCCTCTTTAGATTATTTGTATGTAGGTATCATGCACACACATGGGGTGTGAAGTGCATCCAACATATATATTACATACTAACCCCTTTTCTCTCTTTCCTATGTTTGTATTAAAGTTTAATCACTAGGAGCTTGTATGGGTTTTGAAGATTAAAATAGGCATGTAGAAAGATCTACAAGGTCCCAGACCCTAAAATTTTAGTGATAGGGTAACATAAGCATTCTAAACAAAACCCAAAAATATTTCCACCTCAATACAATAGCATAGGAATATGACTACAGTGTCAGATAGTAGGGTGTTCTATTTTTGGCACTCCTATCCAATCAAGAAATGAAGTCTAGAGGCCTATTTTTGACTATTTCTCAGTCTTACTCCTTCAGTATTAGTCCTTATATTAGTCTAGATCAACTAGAATTAGCTAAGTTCTAATCTCTCTCACTTTGTACTATTTATAAAAAAGGAAAAAATATAATTTATTTACACAAATTAGTAGGTTAATTCTTGCATATTTATTTACTATTTTACATTGATTATCCCCTTTATTATTTAGGATATAACTATAATATTTTGAAATTGATAAAACAACAAAACAAGAAATTTAAGGCTTCTAGAACAAAACAAAGAAGATAAAATAGTAAGTGGAAACCCAAGGTAGCTAAGGTTTATAACTAGTCTACAAGTCTAAGTGGACTATTTACCATGGTATAAAAAATTCAAGATGAAAAAGAGTGCTAATAATTTTATCTATGTGATTATATTTTTGATGAAGGAAACAATACCACTAAATCAAGCGAAAGCGTTTATCAAGAAAAGAATGAAGGGGTTAAAAAAGAAGGATAAATCAAGCATAAGAGGATCATGAAGGAAATTTATTTATATAAGGACATGGATACATAGGAATATCTTAAACTTATGTTGTTCTAGTTCTCTAGAGCAGAAGTGACTCCATTTGGCTTCATGAAGACATTCATCTATCAAGAAAGAATAATGAAACATGCTCAGTCATAGGAGGAGTTTTGTGGTCTTAGGAGACCTTGATATTCAAGTTTTAGTCAAATAAGTCTACTAAAAGTATGATCAAAAGAGATAAGTCACAGAAAAATTGTATGATGACATGATCAAACCAAGTCATAGTTTCACAAATTTCTTAACTTTTCATGGAGACAAAAGGAGTCAATCATGTCTCATGATTATGTATGTGAGCCTAGTCTATGCTAGAGTTTCTAACAAAAAATATGGATGAGTTTTTTTGAAAGAAAAGGTATGTTGCATGAGGTCTAAGTATCAAATAGCTATAAAGAGGTTGAACCTTTGTCATTAATGTTAAAGGGGGAGAAAGTTGTTGTTTTAAAGATCAAGTATTGAAAAAGATACAAATTAAAGGAAAGAGAATGATCTACTATGATTAAGAATGTTTTACATTAATGATAAATGGGGAGATTTTTGAGGTATGTTCCTAGCATTGGTATTAAGACATTGATGTTATCATTAATGTCAAAGTTAAGCTGAATGTCCTTCATGTGAAAATTCAGAGTTGATGTCATCATTGATGAAGTGGTGTGTGACAAATAATTTTTATCTCTATATTGAGAGAAATTTTAAAGGCAACTTGGTATTATTTCTGAGGTTTGATGACATTTTAAAATCATACTCAATATATAAAGGAAGCATCTTGATTGATCTCTAAGTACCGAGCAGCTTACAAGGTAAGCACATGGGTCAACAAGTCCTTATGAGATCTTGGTAGAATTTTGTGATAAGATAAAGATCATATGTATATTAATAATAGATTTGTATTCATATAATCATGTATGAATAACTATATCATTGAGATGTATCTTGTTTGTGTCCAAACTTTGAGTATGAGATATCTTGAGTAGCCTTATCTAGCTCTATGAAGAAGATGTATACATAATACATTGTGAATATTTGTGAATTAGGTTGGTATAGGCATGAATAAGTGTTTTAATCTATTTTAACATAGTAAAGATGAAAATAAGACTTCATACAATGTTCAAAGGTCATGTTTAAATCTTATCTCGTGCATGAAGAGACCAAGTGAGAAAATACAAGCTTGGTGCGTTAGTGAGATAAGATATATAAGACTTGTGTAGGTAAGTTTGGTAGTGTAAGAGAATGTTATGATTTTGAATGAAATAAATGTAGAGTTTTGATTTAATTTTAAAAAATTTAAAGGCATGATCTTAGTCTTAGTATGATTGGGAGTATAAGGTCTAGTATGCAAAGTGTTATATAGTGGCCTAATGAGTGGTTAAGATAATTTACAAAGGTGTAATAGATCTTAAAATAATTAAAAAATGTGTGAGAGGTCATGTTAAGTGTTTATAAAAAATTTTAAGATAATACTTGAATTAAAATCATGAAAACATGGGATAAGGTTTCCTATGTGGATACAATGGGGTCTTACAGACCTAAGAAGAGATTTCTTGTACTTGTTAGAATGTGAAACCTTTGCATGAGAGCCTTAAAACATCATAAAAGTTATGGAAGGTCCCTATATTTATTTTCATGAAATTGGTTTTGAATATGATTGAAAATCCTTTATGAATGATTGCTAAAAAGTGAAACTAGTCAAAACCCTCTCAAAACCCTTATAATGACCCAATAAGAAAGATCTAGTCATTTATTGCTCAGCATGGAATACTTGACCTAGTTTGGTTTTTTAAACATTTAAATTAATCTTCAAGGATTTTCCAAGTGTTTTTTGTTTGTCATGATAGTGCGTAGAAGCTATAGGAAACCTCTTGTTTATATTTATTTTGATGTAACATGTATGGTTGACTAGGTGAAAGCATGAAAATGGATGGATTCTGATGTACAAGACTTATAGTCTATGCCCATGAAATTTTATAAGTATTTTTGAGACAAAAAATGTTATTAAACTAGTCATGGAAGTTATCTCATCGGTAAACAGGCCTATTTAGCAAAATAGTGAGAAAACTAGGTGAGAATGAGAATGAGAATAATAATTCATTATATAGAACTAGGTATGGATCCTAATGAATGTGGTAATTATTAAATACCTATAATTATTATCCCCTTGGTTTATAATTTTTGATGATTCCTATACTCAATAAAAAAGTTGTCATCAAATTGGTATGCCTGACATAATGAAGTTTGTGTAGAGTGAAGTAATGGGACAGGTCTATAAGACCAATATTGATATATGACCATGAAATATGTATTTTAATATAATTTATAATGATGATAAACTTACACATAAACCCATTTTAGTGTCACATAATTATTCCCATAAGTTTTCTAAGAGTTTATTTTCTTGACTGTGTTTTTCATACTACAAGCAACTTTCTATGTGTGTGTGTGTGTGAAATGGATGTTCCTGAGTCATTTTTCAATAATTTTAAGGATGAAAATATATTTAAGGTGTTATAAATATATATTAGGGTAATTTTAATGTGTATTTATTCATTATAAGTCCATGTTCATGTTTGGAGAGCCAAATGATTTTGACTATTTGTTGACAAAGTTTGGTGTTTTTGAGTAAGCCTTTTGTAGGAGTGTTCCTTAGGCCTTTTAGCCTATGTGATTAGGAAAAAATAATTTTGAGAATTATTGTAATTAATATAAATTATATATAGATTAAGCCTTTTTTAGGAGTGTTCTTTAGGCGTTTTAGCCTGTGTGATCAGGACAAAATCATTTTGAGAATTATTGTAATTAATATAAATATTATAATATATATATATATATATATAATTTTATGCATGGTTTATGTATAAAAGTTGTGTATATGGTTCATATTTATAAGATAGGCTTTTTGGCAGTAAGAAGGCCTAAAGGTGAGTAGACCTAACTGATGGGTCTAAGTATTGAAATGGGCCAAATGGAGTTGGGGACCCAAGGTGAACTTATTATATGTCAATTGGAGTAATGTATTGTTAGGTTGTGGAGCTAAAATATTCACTAATGTAGACATTGGATGAGGTTTCTAAAGTGTCACAGACACTGGCGTCGGTCAGGCCAACTGACATCGGTAAGATTAGACAGGAAGAGCAACTGATGTTAGTCAGGGATCAACCTGCATCGGTCACCTCCAGGTAGACAGGGACCGATGTCGGTCACCTGTGTGGTTTGGAACTATGAGAGTTACATACAGTTTGTTAACAAACTGAGTGTTTGCATGTTAAGAGCCAATTTTAGACTCAAAACTATGGATCTAATTATTGTAATTAGGTGTCTAATTATTGTTTGCATGAGATCTATTTAAGAGACTCATAGGCTATATTGTAAAGTGTTCTAGTTTGAGTTGAGCAAAGTTAGCTCCTTTTGTGTGTGAAGTGAGCAAGGGTTTTCCTCCTAGTTCCATAGTAGTGCCAAGTGTGGGTGCTAGTTTTGGAGAATCAGAAGGGTTCTTCATGTATGTATGATCTTTGTCAGTAGGTGTGCATGGCTACATTAGGAGATCTACATGGTAAGTAAGATCATTGATCTATAGGTGTATGTGGGTGTGGGATCTAGGCTTGCAGGTGTGCAAGATTAGAGAGGACAACAACACAACAGGGAGCAGGATCAGGCAAGATCTACTTGGAGTACGGTGTGTACTCAGTCTAGAGCAAAAGAGGAAGGCAAGGTAGTTCCTTCCATAAGTAAGATCATTTGGGTTGTAGGTTGTTGTAGTTCTTGGGAGATCTACTTAAAGTATGATTGTGTACTTGGAGTGCGTAGAGCACTTGTGGAGTGCATGGAGTACTGGTGTACTGGTAGTAGTGGATACTGACTGGTTGGAGGTGAACACCAACTCTGTGTTTGAGTTGTGTGTTGGGACCATAAGAGAGAGAGATTTGAGGAGAGAATTACTATTCACTTGAGGTGTGGGAAGCCTCTGAGAGGTGGTGAAGAAGAAGTGGCATCTTCTTTATTATATTCTTTTCTGGATGAGTATTAATACAAATTATGTATTGTCTCTCATATTCTGTGTTGTTTCTAGTTTCTAGTTACTTGTTACTTCTGGTTAATTCCACATCTTAAGTTGCTTGTATATGGTAATCAATTGTGCTTCCATGGGTTCCTAATAGTTGGTATCAGAGCTAAGGTTGTAGGGAGCAGGTTTGTGTTTGGTTACAGGGCACTCTCAGGGTTTTCTAATTGAGTGGTAGTATAGCAACGACAGAAGAAAGTAAGCTACGAATGGAGAAACTGAATAGCACAAATGATCACTTACGGTGTTATGGAAAGAAAGAGTAGGTAAAGAAATATTGTTGGTTGATAACATATCAGCATGAAGGAACTGAAGAAGTATATGTTGTAGGTGTTGTTGCACAGGATGCTCTGGGATGTTTCTTGGATAAAGTTGAATCTTGGTTAATAGATTCTATCACCTCTTTCCATGCAGCCCCAAGTAGAGGGGTTGGTGAGCCTTGTCATAGTATTCGAAAAAGGGAAGTGTTGCTAAAATTGCAGGCAACCAACACATGGGTGTTGAAGAAGGTCATACAGTCCCAGTATTAGAGATGTGGCTAATTGCTTCAGGAAAGTTGGGTGATGAGAGATGCACAAGAACTCTCACAGCAGATGCACTTGAATTACCGAGTGGTAAGAAAGTAGGTACTCTTTATCTACTTGCTTATATTATTGATTCTTATTTTGTTGTAAAGATGTGGCTTTGTAGGCTTGGTCACATGAGCAAGAAGGAGATGCATGTTCTTAAGCAAAAGACAGATGTGTTTGATAGACTTAAGAACTGGAAAGCCTTCATGTTCTTGGAGGAGATGATGGATAGAGACCAGTGGATGGGGCTAGATACTTCTAAGCAGGGTTGTTTGGACATGGGTTTTGATTCAAAAGAGCTCACAGGTAAAAATTCATCACTCACAGGCAAACATAGTTACCAGCATCGGTCAAGAGGAACTAGCATTGAACAGACAAGTGCCGATGTCGGTCATGTGCAGACCAGAGCTGGTGGTGTCAGGCAGGGTAAGACCAACATCAGTCAGGAGGACCAATGTCGGTGAAAGTAAGACCAACGTCAGTCAGGAGGACTGATGTCAATAGTAGGTAGACACTGATGTCGGTGGGGTCGGTAGTTAGGATAGGTGCATGGAATCGATGTCGGTCAGATGCAGACTGTGTGGTGATTGAGGTCGGTCACTGTAATGGATTTTGGGTAGATACGAAGCTTTCAAGGAGTCTCAAATGCCCATATGGAGGACTGAAAGTGCAAGTAAGCCTCAAATTTGTTGTTCCTCTTCTTTATACTCATTGCTTACTGTAGAGCAAGAAGGATCCAGGAAACAGTGGGAGCATGGCATGATTAGGATGCAGGACCAAACGAGAGATTTGGTAGGGTTGCCAGCCGGTATGAAAGCACTGAGATGAATGGATACCTTAGTTAAATAATAGAGAGAATGGATACGTGAGATGTAAGGCCAAGTCATATGGTCTTGAGGAAGCTGCAGGACATTGGTATAGGTTTTGACAGGTGGATGACAAACCAAGGCTTTAGTCAGTGTCATTGTAACCATTGTGTTTGTCTTACTAGGTGGATGATGGTCATGACATTATCTTGTTACTATATGTGGTTGGTATGCTAGCTAGTAGGTTTTTACATACAAGGTTTTATTGAGCTAATGGTAAGGTTAGTTCAGTGGCATGTCATGAGGAATTTGGAGCAGTGAAATTCTTTGGCATGGGAGACATCAAAGATCACAGGTTGATTTTGTCTCGAGTGGGAGCTGATGTGAATTAGGTGTTGGCAAGGTTCAATACATAGGATGCAGAACTAGAGCACACCAAGGGCTAGATAGTTTAGAGTTGAAATCACATGAGGTCTGGTATAGACCTGAGTTTGCCCAAGTAGTGGGTGTTGTCAGAGAGTTAAGAGCCAATTTAGGGAAGTGGGTTCTCAGGTATTTGAGAGGGACCAGCAGTAGGGATTCATGCTATGAAGGGTCAGGACTTCACTACATGGGTTTTTAGGTTCAGATGTGGTAGGTTACTCGGATGATAGGTGGTTCACCATAGGTTGTGTGGTGGTTGGTCTTCAAAGTTGAGCTTGAAGAGGGATACAAGCTAGGAAATAGATTAGATGGGGTACAGGTACAGGTATAGTGCAGCTATTTATCTCCAAGTGGGAGATTGTTAGGTTGTGGAGCTAAAAGCTTTACTGATGTAGACATTGGAGGAGGTTGCTGAAGTTTCACAGACACCGACATCGGTCAGGCCAACCGATGTCAGCAGGATTAAATAGGAAGAGCAACCCATGTCAGTCAGGGATCAACCTGCATTGGTCACCTCCAGGTAGATAGGGACCAATGTCGGTCACCTGTGTGGTTTAGAACTGTGAGAGTTATAGACAATTTGTTAACAAACTGAGTTTTTGCATGTTAAGAGCCAATTTTAGAGTCAAAGTTGTGGATCTAATTATTGTAATTAGGTGTCTAATTATTGTTTGCATGAGATCTATTTAAGAGACTCATAGGCTATACTATAAATTGTTCTAGTTTGAGTTGAGCAAATTTAGCTCCTTCTATGTGTGAAGTGAGCAAGGGTGTTCCTCTTAGTTCCACAATAGTGCCAAGTGTGGGTGTTAGATTTGGAGAATCAGAAGGGTTCTTCATGTATGTATGATCTTTGTTAGTAGGTGTGCATGGCTACGTTAGGAGATTTGCATGGTAAGTAAGACCATTAATCTACAGGTGTATGTGGGTGTGGGATCTAGGTTTGCAGGTGTGTAGAACTAGATTGATTTATAGGTGTGCAAGATCAGAGAGGAAAGCAACACAACAGGGAGCAGGATCAAGCAGGATCTACTTGGAGTACGGTGTATACTCGATCTAGAGTAAAAGAGGAAGGCAAGGAAATTCCTTCCATAAGTAAGATCATTTGGGTTGCAGGTTGTTGTAGTTCTTGAGAGATATACTTGAAGTATGATTGTGTACTTGGAGTGCATGGAGCACTTGTGGAGTGTATGGAGCACTGGTGTACTGGTAGTAGTGGATACTGGCTGGTTGGAGGTGAACACCAACTCTGTGTTTGAGTTGTGTGTTGGGACCATAAGAGAGAGAGCTTTGAGGAGAGAATTACTGTTCACTTGAGGTCTAGGAAGCCTCTGAGAGGTGGTGAAGAAGAAGTGGCATCTTCTTTATTGTATTCTTTTTTATATGAGTATTAATACAAGTTGTGTATTGTCTCTCATATTCTCTGTTGTTTCTGGTTTCTAGGTACTTGTTACTTCTGGTTAATTACACATCTTAATTTTCTTGTATATGGTAATAAATTGTGCTTCCATGGGTTCCTAACATGTATGAATTTTTTCATCTATTTTTTAAGAAAATAAGTGTTCCTAAGGGTTAGAGTGGTAACATTTGGATAAGACAAACCTAATTGCATTAGGTTTTTATTAGGCTTAATGGTGGATTTGGTCCTTATGGACTATGACTAACTTATGTAATGTTTTATTCACATTTTAAAATTTTATTGTGATATGTTAAATTTTTTTTTAATTTATTTAAATTTTAATGACTTACCAAAATGGGTAAGAGCAAGGGTCAAGTATTTAAGAAGGCTTAATAGGCATAAATTGACTAGTTGAGATATTGAGCATATGTATGAATGAAATAGGTGTTTGGAAACTAGGTGAATGTGCTAAATACAATAGTATATGTATTTTTAATATTTAATTATTATTTTACAAGTGTTTAACAATATCACTTGACCTAATACTACCAAGAAGAGGGATAGTTCAGCAAGAAGGCCTAAGAAATTATTTGAGTGAGATTGAAGAGTAAAGAGTGGAAAATAAGGTTTTAAAATATATTTTAATTTATAAATATTTGTTCTAAGGTGATCAAATATATAATTAATTTGATTTGGTGCTTGGTTGGCTAGGTGTTTGGATCCTCCGTGAAAGTTAAGGCTTGCTAAATGAACTAGTTGAGTTGGTGCTAAACTAAGTGAGTGGTTAGTGCTCCTTTTGGGGTTTATGCCTTAATAAAAGGTTAATTAATTGATTATATTATAGTATTACAAGTTTTTCATAAATTTTTTTTCTTAACCTAGAGGTTTTCCCACATATATCTAGTGTCTTTATATTTTTTGCTTTCATAGATGCTTGTGTATGCCTTAATTGATGTATGTAAATGAGTGAATGGTTCATTAATCTTAAGTGAAGTTAAAGGAATGTTTTAATATAAATTATTTACCACCCCCCATATAAATATATATACTTATAAAAATATTCTTTTCCAATGGTTATTTGAGAATCAAACATTTGAATGGTTGTAAATGAAAGTAGTATGATAGGGGTCCTATCAATTGCATCCTTTATTTGTTGTTACTTTCCCACTTCATGTTAGTAATTATAATTTCATACATGTAAATTATTAAAACTTAAAATTTTAAATTATTCTGTAATTATAACTACCTATGGGAAAATTAAGAGAAACACCTTTACCATGCATTGTCATATCACCTAGCCATTATTGTTTCCATTTGCTTATACCTAAACTTATTGGTACTTAGTCAGATGACTTTTGTTTAGGTGTAAATATAGTGAATTGAGGTCATATATGATTATTTAGGTATAATAATTCATTTTTAGGTCATCTTAGTCACCCCTTTACTACACACACAATTTTTTTATCATGTTTAAGCTACAATCTCACCATTTTGAGAGCATTTTAATATTGAAAGTTTTTTCCATTTTGAAATCAATCTAATCTATGATCTCAAAATTTTGAGTTGGACCATTATATATCTCATAATTATTAATCAATTTAGTATTCCTAAAAAAATAAAAAAAACATTTGAAATAGTTTCAAAACCTGTAAACATTTGAAAAGACCTAGGAAAATCCTAAAAATCCTAAAATCATGAAAATTGGCTTAGAATTTCCATGTGAGATATAAATCCATCATATTTTTTTTATGGCCCATCTTAATTATTAAGTTTAATTTATAGACCACCTTGGTCTTTTTCCTCCCATTTTTGGGAAAACTACATCAGCTTGAGGTCTGCATAGACTATGTAGGTAAAATTTTGATACATGGGATATCTTGGGTTAGCTTGACCATAACCTTACTTTATTTTTCAAACACTTCTTTTCCTTAATAATATTAGGACTATTATTTTTTTCCTAAGTCACCACCTCTCATTTACTTTCCCCATCTTTATTGGCCTTATTCTATGCTTTTGCCATTTTGTGAGTTGATGTTGTGAGCATTATGTATTCAAATTTTATGCAATAATGACCACCTAAATTTTCTTTCCCTCTCATTATTTTGAAAGTAATTATTATTTGAATTCTCTCACTATTTTTTGAGCAACCATTAACAACACTCACAATTTTACTATATCATTCTCAATCCAAGCCATATATGTAGTAAACACTATGAATTACCAATTTCGTTCATTAGTGGATACTTATCTATTGTATTTTAGTGTTGTTTTATCCTAAACCATACTCTCATGCTTGCAATTTTTTTTATTTTTATGATTTCATGATTGAGAAAATCATCCCTCTCTTTTATCACACACTCACCATTTTATGAGATCATTCCCATTTTAATTTACAAGTTAATCATGTTTTATTATCAACCATATCTTCTATGCCATATCATAGAATAACTACATTTGGGCTAAATTTCACATTGGATATTTTGTCCATGGAACTATGTAGGCAATGTTAACATTCCTAGTGCATTTGGAGTTAACTCATCTACCCCTTACAAATCTTTTATTCCACCCATTTTGTTTTCTTTGTTTCATTGTCTCTTATAGCCTAGGGGTAGTGTTTTCCATCTTATTTGTTTTATTAGTCCTTATTATCTAGGGGAAGTGTTTTCCATCTTATTTGTCTAATTGTTCCATATATCTTATGGGAAACCTTGTGGAAATTGTTCTTGTTTTTTTTTTTTTTTTTAAACTTATGTCATTGATACCTAGATTTGGGTTCACCTTATCACTAAGTGTAACACCTATATTAATAATACACAAATAATTTGTATTCTATTTTTACTAACATTGTGATTAACCATTTTTTGTGTATTGTTGTTTGTTTAGATTCATTTGTTTACATTTCTATGTTTAGATTTATTTGTTTATAGCTTTATTTATTTTATTTATTTTATTATTTTATCTTTATTTGTTTTCTATTTATTTTATCTTTTTTACATTCTATTTTGTTTGTAGTTTATTGTGTTGTTTTGTTTATTTATTGGTGTTTTGTTGTTTCATTATAAGTTATTTATGTTTATTATTTGTTTATTTTTTGTTTCTTGTTTATTTGGTTATTTTTTGCCTATTTTTCATCTTATTATTTGTTTATATCCTTGCTTGTTCTTTTGTTTGTCTAATTTATTTATTTAATTAGTTCTATTTGTCTATCATTTTTGCTTGTTTTTTTATATAGTTTGTTTTTATTTTTTGTTTTGTGTCTATTTGTTCATTTTGTTTTTTTGTATAGCCTTATTTTTTTTGTTTGTGTTTTGTTTATTTGTTTTTTTAATTTTTATTTACCTTTTTGTTTTATATTTTTTTAAAGATTATTGCATTTTGTTTACACTTAATTATTGATTATTCATAGTAAGTACTTATGCTATGAATGTGTGTATTTGGTCTTAGACTTAGTTTATTTATTATATTTACACTTAGGATTTTATTATTCATATCTTATTCCTAAGTTTTTTATATTTATATTTAAATTATGATTTCCATGATTATTATACATATTGTCATTCTAGTTGTACATAACTATGATGAATAATATCACAAGCTAAAATAAAAACTAGGCATATAAAGACTATCAGATCAATACAAATGGAATTATTTCTCTGATATATCAAAACCAGAAAAGTACCCAAATAAATGCCTAAATATATGAGTAATAAAAAAGAGTAATAAATTATTTATTATTTGTTTATATGGATGTGCATCTCTAAATAAGAATACTTATGATTTATATAACATAATTAGAATAATAATAAAATCTCATAAGCATGGCATAAGTAATAAATGAATAGAGAATACATGAGTATAAACATTGATAATGTTAAACATCCATAATGATAATAAATTCCTATCAGTGATAAACATGATATAATCAAGATAATAAGCATAAATTCATATATATATATATCAATAATATCATATATATGTGAATAATACTATAAGGACATAAAAATGAATGTGAATATATCTCAAATATCATATATGTAAAGGATATATGCATATCAAAATGATGTGTAAAAATCATGTCAATAATAAATACAATAAGTACAATTCCATATGCCAAAATAGTTCCAAAATTCTAAAATTCCAAGATCCCTATGATGAACTCTGGATCTATATGTCAATGACACCTATGGTTGGAGGTGTCCATGATGGCCCTAATGGTCATAGTGGTGGTTGTCATGGATGATGGATAGAATAACATTAGGAACCTATAACATTAGTCTTAGTTGTTGAGAATATGTTATAAGGTATGAATTAAGTTTCCATTGATGTCATTCCTTTGTTGTTATTATTATTGAGCTCATGAGTCATGTACTTGAGAGACTTAGTGAGATGGCATAGGCCTGATATCATGTTGAGGTGAATAGTATGAGATTTGTGTAAATAATTTTTGTATTGGTAAACCTTTTAATGAGGTCATATTAAATGTTTATGAGGTTTCAATAATAGTAAAAGATGTTTTAAGGTGTGTTCAAGGTCTAAGTATGACTAATATTTCAAGGCCTAATGTACAAAGAGACCTATTGTGGAAAATGAGGGGTAAAGTTAATTTTAAAAGGTTATATAAGTCATGAGATCATTTTAAAAAGTGTGAGATGTTATATTAAGTTTTTTTAACAAGTCTTAGGTCAAATCCTGAAGAGGAAAGCATGAAAACTAGTATTGAGGTTTTCTATGCACACAGAATTGGGTGTTACAGACATGAGAAGTAAATTAATATGCTCATTATCATGTGTAACCTTATAATGAGATATTAAATACTTCATGTAATTTATTTAAGGTTTATATATTTAATTTATTGACATTATTTTTATATTTGAGGGGAAATCCTTTATGAATGATTGTTTAGAATGGAAGACAGTCTAAACCCTCCTAAAATGCTCATTATGACCCAATATGAAAGGTTTTATTGGAAATGGATCATAATGGTTTGTTTTACCTATTTTTTATGTTTTTAAAATGTATAATACACTACCAAGTACCTCTATGTGTCATTATTATGTCAAAAATATGAGTGGAAGCTATAAGAAACCTGTTAATTCTTGGATTTTTGATGTAACATGCAAGGTTAACTAGGTCAAAGCATGAAAATGTATGGAGGATGATGTGTGATACTTTTATTTTTAGGAAATTTAAGTTTATTATCAGTTTTTTGACCCTAAATATTATAAACTAGTCATGTAATTTTACCTTTCACTAAACAGGCCTAATGAGGAAGATAGTGAGAAAACCAAATAGAAGTGAGAATGAAATTAGTGATGGGTTGCAGTCGATTCGGGATAGATCCAGATGAATGGATTAATTTTTAAATACCTATAAATAATATCCCATTTTATTATAATTATTTATTATTCTCATAAATAATCAAAATTTTGTTCTCAAAGACTCAAAGTGACCTATCTAACACAATGAAGTCTATGTAGAGTGAAGACATGAGATTGGTCTGTAAGACCAATATTGATATTTAACCTAGTAATAGATTTATTATAATATGTTATAATAAATATTAAGGATAATATAAACCCATTTTAAGTTAATAATTTTTTTCACAAAAGTGTTCTAAATCTTGATCTTCATGACTATTTTTTTGGAGCTATAGGGAGTTTTTTTTTTGTGTGTGAGAATGATGTTCCTAAGTAATTTTTCATATATTTGAATAATATAATGCACATGATGTTTTTATATATGTATCATAGTTTAATTTAAAAAAATATTAATCATGATAAAATCCTATGAAAGTGTGAAAATTCAAAGGCTTTTGACTAGGTTATTAAGGCATGTGTGCAGTTCTGAGTGAGCATATGAAGTTGATCAATTTTAGGCCTTGTACCCTAGTTTGTGACATTTAATGGAATTTATGTTTAACTTGAGGTCATTAATTTTCATAAATTTTATTTATTATTATTTTTATGTTTCAAATTTGAGTCTATGGCTCATATATACAAGATAGACTTTATGGCAGTTAGAAGGCCTAATGACGAGTAGACCTAATTATGTGATTCAAAGAGTGAAATGAGATAAATGGTGTTAGTGAGATAAGGTGAGATTATAAATTTCATAATTGAATTTTTTATGAAGTTTTTAATTCATTTTTAGAGTTTCATTATTTTACAAGTTGGTCAAGGTGAAATGTGTGATTTGGGAAGGCCTAACTGCATTAGGTCTCTATTAGGCCTAATGGTGGTTTTGGCTCTTATGGGTGGTGACCAACCTTTGTAGTGAGTGTTTCACTTATAAAATGTATATTTTATCTATTAATTTTTTTTTTAAAATTTTTTATGGTATTTTCCTACCAATATGATTGAGATTAAGAGTCAAGTATAAAGAGAAGGTCTAATAGGCCTAAATTGACTAGTTAGAATATTTGAGGATATGAGAAAATGATTTAGAGTTTTGGAAAATATGTAGAGGGTTTGAATAAAATTAGAGAGTTATTTTCAATATTTCATGAGTTTATAATAGTTTTTTTAAATCTTATTAATAAGTTCATATGACCTAATTTTGTTCAAGAAAAGGTTAGTTAATTAAGAAGGCCTACTAGGTTGTTTGAGAGAAATAAAAGAGTAAAAAGAGAAAAAGAAGGAGGTTATATTTATTTGTGTGAGAAAAAAGTGTTTAAATTTGATTTAATTTTATAGGTGACTAATTTGGTGTTTATTTACTTAGGTCTGTCATGCCTCCTTGCAATTTGATGCTTGATAAAGGACTAGTTGAGTTGGTGTTTGACTAGTAAGGGATTGGTGCTCCTTGTGGGGTTGGTACTTAACTAAAATTAGATTAATTATTTATAGGAATATGTTAAAATATATGAGTTAGTGGGATTTATTCCCCATGATATTTTTTCACATAGACCATTTGTTCATGTGTTATATTCCTACTTCGTTCTCATATGAATGATTGATTATGCATTGATATATCT
Organism: Torreya grandis; assembly: GCA_037957365.1. NCBI lineage: Eukaryota > Viridiplantae > Streptophyta > Pinopsida > Cupressales > Taxaceae > Torreya > Torreya grandis. Next base: position 2,633,948 of record JARHVA010001295.1, on the reverse strand, counting down.
CTAGATATATTTGAATGAATAATAAATGATATATGGAATTGAGATTAGAATTTTCACATTGATTCACCACCCCCACTCTTAGGGAATATGTTTCCAATAATTGGTATCATATCAAGGTCCCTTATGTAGGCCTAATAGTCTAAGGGAGATCTTTGAAGCACATGTATGGATGTAAATAATGAAAGTGTTTTCTATGATTACAATGAGAATCTATCCATAGTATTTAAAATAACTTATGAATGTTATTAAAAATATAATATTCATATGGAAGAATATACCTAGATTAAAATGAAATTAAATACTTTAGAGTCACAAGTTGAGAAAGATGCAATCAAGATAAGTACTGATCAAAAACTTAGGGAGAGTACTAGAAAGCTAAACAACATTTTAGATAGTTCAAGATATTTTTATAATATTTCAAGTCTAGAATTTAAATAATAAGAAAAGGATTTCAATAATATTTAGTTTCCAAATGTCATTGATTAGTCACAAAGTGATAAATATGGTATAATCAAGACCTATGTAGAAGTGGTCAAGCTTGAAGACAATCATCAACAAGCCAAGAAGGGTTTTGATATATCAAAGGATATGAAATGAAATAGTGTATCATCCAATGATCAAAAAAATATCATTAAGGTTAAACCATCATAACATGTGGATCTTTCATTGGTTATTTTTTATCTTGTGGTAAATTTAGACATAGAATTATTGACTATAGATGGAGAAATAAAATCCTATGTATAACTACAACCAAAGAGTACACATTACAAGAGAGTGAAAGACAAGATATATAATTAAAACTATTAATTTAGGAATACATGTAGTCATGGTACTAAAGAATGGATCAAGAAAGCAGATATTATGGGTAAGATGAAAGAGAGTTAGAATCTAGAGGAGAAGAATATATGATAGCCCAAACTACCTTTCATACTCATAATGAATATTTGAAGTGGTACATAAATAGTGGTTCTTCAAGTCACATGATAGGATATAAGACAAAATTCATCACTTTGAAGAATAATGCCATAGGTTTAATAAAATTTGGAGATAACACATCTACTAATATAGTTGGCAAAGGTGATTTGGGCTTAGACAATGGGAAGACCAAAAAAAAATGTATTGTATATAGATGTGTCAAAACACAAATTGTTTAGTGTATGTTAAATGTGCAAAAAAATACATACCCTAACTTTTCATGATAAAATATGTGAGATAATGAGAGAAAAATCAAGAAGTTTGATTGCCAAATCTAAGAGAATTGAGAACAATCTATATGTGTTGAATGAGATCACAAAAGAGAAGTTATTTAAAATAAATGTATATGAAATTTGGTTATGGAATAGGAGGTTAGGTCATATTAACTTTGACAATCTATTCAATATCATATCCAAAGGATCCTTGAAGAATATTCCCATAAATTCCAAAATTGAAAATGCTCTTTGTAAGGCATGTCAACATGGTAAGCAGATTAAGAGGAGATTCATTTCTAAATAATACTCTAATACTAGACCTTTAGAATTAATTCATACTAATATATGTGGTCTTACAAGGATTCAAATTATTTAATGTGACATCTACATCATGTTGCTTATAGATGACTTTAATAGAGTGACTTGGGAGGCATTCTTTAAAGAGAAGTCAGAAGCTCTAGGTAAGTTCAAAAATTTTAAAGCTTTGGTTGAAAATGAGATGAATGTGAATATCAAGTGTCTTAGGTATGACAAAGGAGGATAGTTTTGGTCAAATAAGTTTGATGAGTTTTGTGAGGTCAATGGAATAAGAAGACTTTTCTTAGCTGCTAAAACACCCCAACATAATGGGGTGGTTGAAATAAATAATAAAAAAATTTAAGAAATAACAAGGGTCATGTTGAATTAATAAAATTTGTTTGATGGCCACTAGAGAGAAGTTATGGGTGCTATATTTTACACTTCGAATAGATATTAGGTTAGGATCAATGGTGATAAGTTTCCATATAAATTATAGAATGGCAGACCTACAAGTGTTAAACATTTTAAGGTTATTAAGAGTAAATGTTATATCAAGAGAGATGATGAGGAATTAGTAAATATAGACTTAAGGTATTATGAGGGTATTTTATTTGGATATTAATTAGTAACTGATAACCATAAATTTTATAACAAGAGGTTTCAAGAGATAGTGGAGAGAATAAATGTGAAGGGTGATGAGACAAATAAATTATATTCTCAATCAAATAATGACGGAGTAATAAATATACATGAGGATGAAAAATAAATTGAGAGAAAGGACTCAAAAGGTCCTTATAGGAATATTTGAAAGGATCATCTTAAATCTCAGAGCATTGGAAACAAAAGTACAGGTATATGTTGAGGTCAACATACCACCATTTTTGAAAAAATAGGACCCATGTGTCAAATTGTATAAATTTTTACTTTAAAATTGAATTTTCACATGATCAGAGTGTCATTATCATTATTTCACATTATTTTTATTTAAATATCATCCACACTTAGCATGTCTGGTATATTTGTACATGATTTTGGTTTTCCCTTGTTTAAATTTTACTAACATTGGATCTTTATGCTTTCTAGTTGTAGATCTAATGGAGTCCATTTGGAATAGATAATGTTTATGTTTCATGTTTTTATCTCAAATTGATATTTTAATAACCTTGGTATATAATTTATTAATTAAATTCAACCCTATCCTAATGTTTTACCTAGACCTTTTAATTCAAATTTAAATTTGGTCAGAGATTTTTATTTAATTATAAATGGGGATAAATTAAACATACCATGGAATTATTTTAATATTTACCCTAAGGTTTGGTCATTTTATTCAACACAACCAAACCTTAGGATAAAAATCATATGCTTGATATCTTTTATGTCCTATGATCCCATTGTTCCCTTTTATCCTAACTCGGTCCAAGTAATCATATGGTCATTTTTTTATAAGGCTTAGACTAAAGCATTATCCTAAGTTTTATCATATTTATTAATATAATACAAATCTTAGACTAATAATTTATTCTATGTCTTTTCATAGGGTCCTTTTGTTCTAAGTTTATAAACTTGGTCCAAAATCTTCATGCCTTGGTCCTTTTTAATTCATAGGGTCACTTTTACTATGTTTAAAAATTAGATTAATATTTTATTCCTAAGTCCTTTATATATTATCTCATGCTTAAATTTTTTTTATTCTTTTCAAGATCTATAATTTTTTTTTGTTCGCATGAAATTGATCTAACAGAGTGAAATCAATGATTGAAAAGTTAGGCAGTGGACCCCAATTTAGACATTGAGAAATTTTTAGAGATTAATCATATGTATTGATTTATACCCACTAAATCCAATAGAGTGAGATCAATAAATAATTTTAAATTAATCTACAAGTTACCATGGGACTATCACATCAAGAAAGTGCATTAGTTGATAGAACTGATAAGATGCAGAGCTCAGAAAGCCCATAGGACTACCAAGTGGCACAACCTCATAGCCTAGTATACATTAAATTTGAGAATATTTTCTAAATAAACTAACCACATTAATTCATACCCACTTGATCCAATAGAGTGATATGATGTTGAATTATTAAAGGTTCCATGGGACTACCAAGTGACACAAACTTGAAGCCTATTTCAAAGAGAATAAAAGCACTAACTAGTTGACATGTGGCACATGTAGAGTGAAGAATGAAAAAGAAAATGACAAGTGGTAGGATTGAAAAATATTCCTCATAACATGTTTAAAATTCATGATCATTTGACCATCAAATAAATTCTTGTGTATGCAAAATGATGGTCATAAACACATCAATTTTAACATAGTAGACAATCCCCATAACATGTTTAAAATTGACGATCATGTGATCATCAAATATGTTCCCAAATGCATAAAATGATGGACATGTAGATGTCAATTTTAAAATATCATAAAATCCCTATAATGTGTTTAAAATTAATGGTCATTAAATCATAAAAAGTAATCATGTAGACATCAAATTGTAGTCATGTAGACATCAATTTTAACATAACAAAGAGCCTCAATCACATGTTTAAAATTGATGGTCATACAATCATTAAAGACATTCTCATGGACATAAACTAATGGTCACATGGATTTTAATCTTAATATAACTTTTAGGATCCAAATTAAAATTTAATGGTTATATTTTGAATAGTGATGAATAGAATGACATAGGGATGCCACGAAAATGCCATGCCAATGTCATATGAGTGCAATAGCTAAAATCAGAGACCTTACAGACCTATTAATGTAAAGGTTGGGATCTAATATCATAACGTTTAAAATATTTACCATCATTAGAGCACTATTGGAACCTATAAGAGTGACCTAGAGTGGCATGAGGATCATAATCAAATCATGTGAGCATTATAATTAACCTGAGAGAGGCTACATTATCATCTATGTAAAGGTAAGTCAAGCTAGAGTCCATTGGTGATAAGTTTAAAATGGATTTATAATAAATAGAGGAACTCTCCTTTATCCTCAAGTAGATTAAGGATGGGACCATCCCTATATTGGGTAGCATCAAAAAGTAATGAAAACCCTACAATAGTTATAGAGCACTTCATCACCCAGTGGGTCCCAAAGTTAGATGAAATATGAATATTCTTTTTGTAACCAACATTGTATAATATTTTTAATTTTAATATTATTTTTTTAAAGGAATTTGTTATTTTTAAAACACAATGCCTATAGATCAGTCCATTAGGAAATTCTAGTGTATTTATAGAACATTTGTGGAAAGGATAGATATCCTTACACTTGTACTTTTATGACTGTATATGACTGACTGACATGCTTCCTTACACCTTATAAAAGGAGCATTGTCAATTGTAAAAAGGGATGGAGTTTTTGATCTAAAAACTTGGGTAAACTTTTAGAAATTAATGCAAGTGAAGAATTTTTAAAGATTGTCCATATTCATTTTTGTGTCATTTGTTATTATGGTTTCTCTCTCACTTGCTTATTTTCATTTCTAGATTTGAATGGTTCTTTTGAAATCTTGGTGTAAATATTTTAATTGTATAATTGTTAACTTGTGCTAATTCTAGGTTGACTAACATTTCTCAAGATCATTTAATTTACTTTACTCTTGTATTTGGGATATTGTTGTTTATTTTTAGGGTAAATATTTAAAGTGAACTTAGTTCTTATTTACAATTTTATCATTCCTTAGATGTTTTCTTGATGTATAATAATATTTGAGATCATGTTGTTTCATATTATACTTTGGTTAAGTGCATGCTTGGATGATATTTTAACTTTTTTCATGATGTTTTGGATGAAGATCAACAACATCTCTTTTATTCCTTACCCTTCCTTTTGCTGATTTTTACCCAGATCACTCTAGCTTTATTACCATTGTAAATATTCATATAATATTAGTATTTATATTAAATTTGATCATAATTCACTAATATTATCTAATATTTCTTTAGTATTTACAAATATATAGGCCAAGGTAGCTACCAACCACCAAACTTGATAAATATTATGAAACAGTCCACTTGCTTTGCCTCTATTCCATCAATAGATAATAGGATTATCAAAAAATACAACTAATGAATTGAATTATGTGAATTATAAAATGATAAGTTTTCTTTAAACACGTGTGATACATATTAAGCCATCAATAGGAGGAGCTTTGCTAGCACTTGAAGGAGGGCTAACTCTTTGTAGATTTGTAGTATATTTGATAGTTTTCATGAATTTTGTTTAAAGATCACTCTAATATTTGCATATTTGTTTTTATTTTAACATATTTGTGTAAATTTTTGTTATATTCATGGTTTTAGACTATTATTTATGCTTATTTAGACAAAGATTGATATTCTTTGAAGACATGTGTTGAGTTGTGGTAAATATAGATTTAGATTTATGAACCCAATGGGTTTGAGGTTAGTAATGGAAATTTTGATTAAATATTTATAGATACTTTTAAAATTTGAGTTTATTTGAATTAAAATGTGTAAAGATGGGTCATACTTATGTACTGGGACACATGTTTGAGATAACCTAGTTAAATATTATTATATTTTGTATGAATCTTTGTAAAATTTTATTAATGTACATTTTTAATCATTGTTTTCTAAAAATATAGGATTGACGTATCAAATTTTGATTAGGTTTCAAAATTATCAAGTGATAATTACCAAGAATCAGAATAAGGTCACATTTAGAGACTATGGAACCTCTTCTTGAATTAGAAGTCCATAGAAGAGCTAGGCAAGACAAAGGTAAGCGTAGGCTTTCAAAATATTTTCAAACTTCACCAATATAGGCTAGTCATATTTTTGATCCTTATCATGTTATGACCTATCTAGGTGGATTTCCAAAGAATGTACTGTGGCACATGACCTTCCTCACAATATTTAAAAAAAATTGCCAATAATTAGTCAAAGTGGTATTGTAACTATAAAAGAGAATATTAAATAATTAAAAGCTTCTTTGAGATTTTTAAATGTTACTCATGAAGATGTAGCATGTATACTATTTCCTTTCAAATTCTAAAGATGCTGCATATGACTAGTTTCTAAATCTCCCTAAAAATTACATTACTAGTTTGGTTGATTTTAACAATGTCTTTATTGACTAGTTTGGTAAAATTTTAGTCCTTATGTCTTGTAATAATAATTCACCACTATGAAAAGGGATTTAAATTAATTCATAACATATTTCAATGCTAGGTTCCAAAAAATGTTCACTAGGACTATAGATACTTATAGACATGATGAGCCTTTAACCTTAGAAATCTATAAAGATGCCTTAGATCCTATGACTTCTATAATTATAAAGAGAGTTGTTTGACACATGAACACATAATATTTAGATTATACTAAGTTTATGATTATTAATGACTATATTCAACCCCAATGATAATTGGCATAATCCATTCCTAATGCCAACCCCCATTTACCCATTATGAAAGTTATTCCCAATGCTAACCAGAATACACCTACCCTGAACCAACTACCAATCATGAAGACATGCTCATTCTACTCAAAAATTTGGATTCCTGAATAATGATACCCATGGATCATGTCCATAGGATTATAAATCTTAATACTTACAACCAATGCCAATACTCAAGTTCATAATTAATTCCAAAATAATGAGAGTGACTATATCCTCAAGATGGTTTAAAAGTGTAGCACTAACTTCCTTTAGTTGTAAAAGTAAGTAAGCAATATTGGAGAGAGATCTAGTAGGTATTAATATTTTAAAAGGTTTAATAGGCCCATTAATATATTTTAAAAGTGTAATTACCACAACAACAAGAACAATGAGCCATCTACTAGGAAAAATGTGCCTAATGTAAATATTACTAATGATGTTTTACTTAACTATTATATAGTTCATTATAGTTATAAACATGGGGAAATATATTATGTTGAATTTTTTAATGTATTTGAAGACTTACAAGAATAATTGGATAATTTTTAAGTTGTCCCTAATAAGGATTATGATGTATGTACATATGGTTCCTCAAGGTCATCCAGTTCTAGTAATTCAATGCTCATAGTAGAGATATTTAAGTTCCCTCTTCAAGAGGATAATGAGGATAAGGATATTCATGAAGAGATTGATTTTTTTTATCAATTCCTAAAGAATACTTATCATCTGATAAATAAGGAGCAGAAGCAACCATTGACCACTTTAACTCTTCCAAATAACTTTGAGACTCCCACTGATACTACCTCAAACAATAATTTATAACCTCTTATTGAGGTCAACATACCCCCATTTTTACAAAATAGTGACCCTTATTATTATTTTTAACCTTAGCACTAAAGGTTTGATAACCTGCACTTTACTAGAATATGAAGATCCTTTATGCTTGATGAAACTAGCCCATTTTTTCATGGGTTTGTTTGAAACTTGCCTAATGTTGCTAATAATTTATCCCCATGTCTTGATTTATAGGTTTCATAGAGTTTCTTAGGGATCATAGTTTAAATTTATGAAATAACAATATTCATACTTTTTCTAATCTTGAATTTATGGCATCTCATAGTTGGATTCATGTGATGAAACCCTCCTTCAACAGACCCTAACTTAGATCTTGATTTGAATTCAGGTTTTTGTGGGAATAAATTTGGTGGGAATGTTTTTAATCAACTTTTAAATTAATCTAAATATTTATGCCAATGCTTGGTCATGTTTTTCAACACAACCAAAACATGGCCTAGAAATCATGCTTGGTCACCTTTTATTTTCCCCTTTCCATTTATTATGTTCTAGCATGGTCTAATTTTTATCTTTTAAAGGTATTTTAGCTTAGGATGGTCCACTTTGTTATATTATTAGCCTAAATTATAAACCCTAAGGCCCCATTCATATTTATCAACCCAAACAAGACCTTAGTCTTAAAACTTTAGCTTAAGTTATTATATTAGCCACTATCCTAAATTAAGCACCTTATTTTTTTGTATATCCAATAGTTTTCAATTCATCATGAGGAAAGATTTGATGGAGTGTAGAGACCCAATGAATCTAATGAATTTGATCCATCAGACCAATCCTATTAAATCACCAAGATCATGATTGATTGTCTACACTTCAATGGGACTAAGGATTGGATGGTGTGAGATTATCCTCAAGGTTAAAGGGCTCACTTTATTAAACATAATTTTAGCCTAACATTTAACCTAAGGTCTCATTTTATTTATTAATAAAATGAAACCTTAAGATAAAACTTATGTTATAGCTTTAATATGAAAGGAACCAATCAAGTGTAAGCACCTAAATCTTGATCAATGGTTTATGGATACTTACATATAAATAATCCAATAAAGTGAAAATGGCATTGAAAACTCAAAATCCTAGAAGGCCTACATATCCTCCATGTGGCACTCCCACATTTGATCTTAATAACAAAGTGTCCCACACATTAAAATGAACCAATGGCATGCATCTACTCAGATGATGATCAAATAGTCTACACTTCATTATAGGTATTGATCCAATAGAGTGTATCAAATCCAAGGTCTATGGAATAAAATGGTTTAATGAGCTTAAAATTAACTTCCTCATAACCATACTTTGACATCCATGAGGCCATCATTGACATTTGTGAGACTGCCAACTTTTAGCCCATCAAATCTATTGATCCATTAAATTAAATTTGGCATTCTCATGACTATAGTTTGATGTCTTTGAGGCCATCATTAATGTCTATGAGACCATAATTGACATCTACAAAACCATCAAATTCAAGCTAATCAATTATTTTTCTTAAACATGAGGATATGCTTTAAAATGTTGCTAAAAGCTTACAACTTACATTACAGATTAATGGGACCCCTTGAAAAATGTTAAAACATTTAGAACCTTTGGACTTTGAATGATAGAATGATCTCATGATCTAAATAGTCACAAACATAGCCTTAATATAATTCTATTTTTTAAGGTTCCAATTGATTTTATTTAAATGCAATAAACCTTAGCTAGAGACTTATATTAAGTCTTATTTTAAAAGGTCCCCATGACATAAAAATTATAGTAAAATGATTTTAACCTAAGGTTTCATCATGTTTATTACTATGATAAAACCCTAGGTTGACACCTAACATTTGGACCACTTATTATTTGGGTCCCTTTAAGCATATTTTAGGACTTAGCTTAAATATATTAACCTAAAAATTATGAAAACATGAAGTAAACCTTAGCTTAAAATATTTAGCATAGGCCCCTTTTATATGTGTTATGAAAACTTAGGTATAAATATTTTAACATAAAGTTTATCTCATTGTTATTAAACATGAAATAAACCTTATCCTAAAGTATTTAAGCCTATGTCCCTTCCCATATCACATTGCCCTACTTCTTTTTAGATCCAATGACTCTTATTTCATCATGGGGATTGATTACATGAAGCAAAGAGACCCAATGAATCTAAGGCATTTGATCCATCAGACCAATCACGTGAATCCATTTAGATTAGGCTTAATGATCCATGCATGCTTGTGGGAGATGATTAGATGGAGCATAAATATCAGATAATTTTCAATGAAACCCAAGGTTCTCCTAAGATTGACACATGGAGAGCACACATTCACTACACAAAATACAGAGCCTAAGAGGCCTAAAAAGGTGCCAAGTGGCATAATAATGAATATTGACATAAAGCAACCAATGATTATCAAACCTTATTATTATGATAAATGGTCTACATTGATGCATGAACAAATATCTAATAACATGAAGGAAAAGCTATATTTTCAAAAGATAATAGCTAGTCCATTAAGGCATTTATGAAAAATCCTATGAAATTTATCAAATAGATGCCACATGGGTGCCACACAAGCAAATATGACAAAATTGCAGAATTTATGTGATCAAAAAGTTAAAGGTATAAAGACCTAGGTCTTAATCAAATCTAAGACATGAATGAGCCTAAGTCTGAATTGCCATCACCATCTAATCTTTAGAAATCCCTAGCATCCATAAAAGCCCTAATTCAAGCTCAGATTAATCACAATCAAATTGAGAAGAATTCAATTTTAAACTAAGCAAAATTGAATTGACTCAAAGATTAATTACAATTCATTGGTAAGTAGTTTTAACATCCATAATTATGGTATCTCATAAACAATGACAAAGAGATGAAACTAAGTTGTACTTAACCTCACATAATGAGGAAAGAGTTTCTAAAGATACAAAATTGGATACTATAACTTTAAACACTAGGAGTAGGAACTAGTCCAAAATATTTTAAATCTTCAAAGAGATGCAACCTTTGATAAGGGAAGAATAAAAGAATGCAACCACCCTGTGGAGGTACAATGGCCTATTCATTATCCAGATGACTAGCTTCCATTATGCTTCCACTAAGTCTAAGGTATTACACTACATTGATGTTCTTACTCCTCTTTTTATTGACTTTAAAATTGAGAACGAATGGATAGTCCATGAGCATACATTTAGGAAAGTAGCATATATTTACCCTCTAGCTTTTAAGAGCTATTATAAACTCTGTGAGCCTCAAATATACCTACCAACCATTAAAAAGTGGAATTGGGAGAATAATTAAAACACAATCCTATCCCTATGGCTACTCAATAGGAACCAAATAATCGAGGACCCCACAGGCAAAATCCTAATTGTCCAATTTAGGGAGGGGATTATGATCATAATGACCTTACTAAATAGTTTATGTGGAGTCCCTTCCATAACACATATTGATAAGGTTTGGGTCTCATATGTTTACTTCATGGTTGATAAGGGACTCACTTCCCCATTGGGTGAGATCATCAATATCCATCTAAAGTCACAATTCATAACCATCAAGAAGAAAACAAGAAAACACTTCTACATGATGTCATACCTTCTTGATGCCTTTTTAAACACCACAAAGATCCTAATTTTTAATTATTGGTCACTTGAAGGGAGACCAAATATCTCCCATTATTACTCCAAACTTCACATATTCAAATATACACATAACATGTAGTTTATTTGTGATTATGCTTATCTCGCTCTAGTAGAGGCCATCACAAGAATCCCTATGGGCAGGGTGAGCCCCTTGGTTAATAAATATGTAGAATTGATAGGGGATATATGGTTCTACCCATATTCCATAATGATAAGGATTGAAGGGTCTTTGACACATCCCTTAAGGTTACCCATCTATGTGACAACTAGGCTATCATAAATAGAAGTGGATTACCAACTTCTTCATAGTATATATGGATTTTACAAAGATAAAAAAAAGGCCTCCCCCATCCCTTTTCTTTATCAATCAATAGAATTATATTATAAAATTGGGAGCATTTAAATGTTATTACTAAACATAAAGACTCCTTTACCTTACAAAAGATGATTTGAGGCATTGGGACCCTAATGGGGGTGATCACCAAACATCTAATGTCAAAGACCATAATCAAGGTATATGATCACTATCTTGGTGTCTATGACCCATTATACATAAAGGCCTATAGTTTCCAAGAAGAATTAGTTAGATTGAAAAGTTATAACATCAAGCTTGCACCTAGTTTAGCTAGGGGAGATGTAAAGCCATTTGGTGAGATATGGAAAATGGTGCCCTTACCATTATACATAAAGGCCTCCTCTAGAGTAACCAATGTAACGAATGCAAGCAAAAATAACATAAGGACCTAGTAAGGATAAGTTAGAAGAGAGACCTAGGGAAGGATCATCTTTAGCCCCACCTAAAATGCTACAATATCTAGTAGAATACATGGATATGATTGATTTTGAACCTGATGAAATAGTAGAGGATGACCTTAAGGTGCTTATTGAAGCATATGATTTAGAGGATAAATAAGAACAAAGTAAATAAACTCAAGCCTAACCTGATGAAATATAATATGATAGAGTAAAATAAGTTGCTTTAGACCTAGTTCCAATAGCACCCCTACATAAAAGTAAAGAAGAATTAACTTTTGTCCTAGTTAGGATAAAGAATCCCAAGTTGACCTTCACCCACCACATGAGTAAGGTCAACTTTTTTAATGAGGAATACCCCATTTATGGACCCATTATGCCTAAATGGTTCATCTATGGGAAAATGCAAAAGATTTCCACTCTATCGCACTCATTTGGCTTCACCCAAACATTCCACATTGATGTTCATGAGGAAGTCAAGCCATGGACATTATCCTTAATGAAGGAAGAAGAGAAAAGAATAGTTGTTATAACAAGATCATGAGACACATAAGTGGTCACTCTAGGTGCCTTAATCAGCACATAGGTGGAGACTCATGAGCCACCTAATGTCATAGATTCATCAATTAGTATGCAATTCAATCTAGAAATAGTAGGATTGTAGAGAATGACCACCAATAAAACCATGGTTGAATGTGAGGATTTCACCTTCAAAACATGATCTAGGAATTTGACTCAAGAGAGGATGGTTGGTATAGTGTTAGTTCCAAATTAGAAACAAAATGAAATAACCACAATAATAACATAACATCTCTAGGCCTAGACACTAGGGAGAGCTTAGTTAACAAAAGCAAATGACAAGCACAACCACAAAGCAAGGGATCAAATACAAGAGTTCCTTCACATTCCTTAAATGCTCCAAATGCCTTTGTAGTGGTGGCTAGCTTAGCTTGTGCTCATGAAGTCCTTAAAAATGGAAGCTTGGCTACCTTCATCTCTCTTTGGAACCTATGGCTTGTGGCTTGGCTTGGCTTGGAATCAACTTGGCAGGTAACACTAGTAGAAATGGATTCTCTAAAGATATTTGTGCATTATAACTTTCTACCAAAAATAGCTTAGAAATGATGTTGTGAGGCCTCTTATCTATAAATTTTTGGATTTGATCAGAATCAACCTCAACTATCCATCTCAAGATTGAGATGTGTGGTTGAGGATTAATTTAATTTTTTAAATTAAGTTTGTAATTATCCTCATCATGAAAATAGAATAAGGGGAAATTAAGATGCATGGAAGGCATCATGGAAGGTATTGATGAGGCATGGAGGGCATGAATCTTGATAGTTGTGGCTTTTATGGCCTAGGGATGTCTTCTTAAGAAATGAGGTCACTTGATGTAGATATTCAATATTCATTTCCAAAAATAAGTATTCAACAAGTTTCCATGGAATTATTGATTGAGCCTTGATTTGGGTTAATTAGCTCTTAAGCCTGATTAAACTCTTTATGCTTAAATTACTTAGATTGATTAAAATGCATTTTTATTGGTCCAAAATCTGACTAGATTAGAATTGAAAATAAATATTAGATGCATTGGAAGTGTATTCCTATTTAGGATGTTATCAACAAAAAATAATGAAGGCACATGTCTTGTGTAAGATATTTGATGGGAAAGATCAATCTAGAGCACCCAAGGGAAAAGTTGGCATTTTGACTCGAAATGAACTAATCAAAGTTAGCTAGTGCATAAATTGAATTTCTGCATTTAGGGATTCCCTAGCCAAAATTGGCACTCGAATATGTTAGTTTCACATCACTTAGCATGTTTTAGTGTTTTTAGGACAAATTGTGCATTATAAGTAGAAATTGGGCAAAATCTTGATTGGAGGTTATCAATGGCTAGATTTATGTGTCTATAGTTTGACCCTATTTAGGAAGGCATTGCAAGCTATAAACACTATAACATCTTCTCAAAGAATGAAAAGGTCATATATGCCTACAACTACATTAATTATAAACTAACTATATGATGAACCCTTGAGGGAACTATTGGCACAAGCAGGTCAGCAAATGCTCCCTTGAAAAGATAGAAGCAAAACAAGGGGAACAAATAAAATAAGGATGATGGGGTGAAAACTCAATGATACAAAAAAAGTAGTAAAAATCATTGAGAATGAAAGTTGGATGGTGTACAATGGTTCTCCCAAAGGTGGTTATAAGAATTATACCCCAATAGTGGTAATGTTGTATGATAAGACAATGATTTATCCAAAGCAAATTCTAATCATTAAGAAGATGGAGGTGCCCCAGTTAGGACAAACAAACAAGATAACAACATGCCCCTATATAGATAGAAAAAGTATAGTGGTGACAACATAATTATTTTCCCAAAGGTGGTTATAATCATTGACAAATGTAGGCGAGATGGTGTGCAATGATTTACCCATATGTGGTTATAATCATTGGACCCTGATTATGGTAAACATGATAAACCTGGTTGAGGATGATGATAACTCAACACATAAAGCAATGATGAATTAGAACAACCTACTAGTAGGGAGATGCTCATCCAAATTAATAAAATTTGAAATTCTTTCATGGTTAATTACTTTATTTTAGATATGATTGGGATGAAATTGGGATGTCATTATTGAAGAGAGGCCACCATTATTGAATAGACTTCTTGAAGAAGAGGTTTATTTTATCACATGTTGGTAGGAATCATGGTATAACATCATGAGGAATTGGCCAAAATATGCATGAGGAATGACTCCCATAATCTAATACTCAAAAAAAATAAAATGAACCAATGATAGAAACCATGATGACAATGTAAACATATGAATATGGATGGATTCAAGTGTAATTGTGAGCAAGGAATCAACTAATGAACACACATAAACTGAGTCAAGGCCACAGTGCTAAAATTAGACAAATAGGTAGACAAACAAACAATGGAATATAAACCCTATAAACATTACCCCTAGAAAATAGGTGACAACATAAAAAATAAACAAAATGGGGGAATAGAAGAAAAGGAAGGGGTTGGTTGAGTTATCTCCATATGCACTAGTAAAGTGGACATTGCCTACATAGTTCCATGGATGTAATATCCAATAAAAAATTCTAGGCCAAATGTAGTTCTCCTTGGGAATGAGAATGAATGTGATAATTGAGGGAAAAAATAGAATGGATGTGATAAAAAAATAGGAAAGGCCTTGTAAAATGATAAGTGTGTGAGAGAAAAAGGATATATAGGATGGGGAAACTAAATGACAAGTTATTTGCTTATAACCTAGTAAGGGTTCCCAAAATCCTTAAGAAAAATAAGTGGTCAATGTATTTATTTTTTTCTTACAATTTTTTAAATGTTTTTAGAATTTTTTGAAGTGTCTCAACTTGATCAATAATGATGAGACACTAAATGGTTCAAGCTCATAAAATGGTGAGAGCATGGCTTAGGTTGCTTGTAAAATAGTGAGATCATGGCTTAGGTTTCTCTAAAAATGGTGAGAGTGTGGCTTAAGGTGACTGAGCTGACCTCAATAAGTATCGAGTGATACCGACATAGTACCGAAGTAAGAACTCAAGTCACTATAGTTTTGCCCTTATAGTGGAGGAATTCGATTAGTGCAGTAGTAAATTTAAAAAAAATAGGCATAGTTGGTAAAAAGGCACAATATGGCATAGGAAGTGGAAAGTTGGTACATCAAGGCTTAATATTTCCCCTAGATTTCCCATAGGTGGTTATAACTAAGACACAATAGCATAGATAAATGATACTAATCTTCCCAAAGGTGGTTATAATTAGTAGCAAGATTAGTGGAAAGAAGGGAATAACAAACAAAGGATACAACTACTGAAACTTTTGTCACACTATCCCAAAATACAATCTCTATTTCAATTACTTGAACCAAGTGATGAAATTGATTAGATACTTTGATGCTGAAAATGCATAATGAGTGTCAAAAACTAAGGTCAAATGGGCTAAGCTTTAGAACACACTAGGTTGATATGTTAGAAGTGGAAAGTGGATACACAAAAGAGGACAAATAAGGATAGTATTTGTATAAATAGTAATAGTTTAAAAATGACATAACTAAAATGGTCCTTATAGATAATACACCTTAGCACTCAAGCATAGTATTGCTTGAGATGAATAATATTCATTGGATTTAGAAGTTCATCATCATCTAGTGTGGAAAGCTTGTATTCTCCTGATCCATAATCGGTAGTGATGATAAAAGGCCCTATCTAGTTTTTTTGGAATTTCCCTTTATGTTTCTTCTTAGTCATGGTATTATTTTGGTTTTCATTAAGAACAAGATCACCAAGTTTAAATGTTCTATACTTAACACATTGATTATAGTGGTCTTTGATTTGGTTCTAATATGCTTGAATATTATTGATTGTGGTTGTGTATTTTTCATCAATTAGATCCAACTCTTGTACATGAGCTACTTGATAGTCATGATCATTTAGGACATACTTGAAATATATGCATAGTGAAGGTAATTTGACCTCAATGGGAAGGATGGATTCAGTACCATAAATAAGTGAGTATGGATTGGCTCCTATGGGAGTATGAAGATTGTTATGGTATGCCCAAAGGGTAGGGGATATTTTGAGGTGCTAATCATGACTGACATCATTGATAATCTTTTTGAGAATATTGACAAAGGTTTTGTTGGATGCCTCAACCTAGCCATTACCTTGAGGGTAATATGCTATAGAAAAATGTTGTGTGATGTTATATTCATTACAAAGCTGGTCTACATCTTGTTATTGAATGATCCTCAATTATTATATATAATTTTAGAGGGTATACCTTAGCGGCAAATGAGGTGGTTAAAGATGAATTTGGAAATTTGCTTTCTAGTCACATAAGTTAGGGGTATAAATTCAATCCACTTAGTGAAATATTCAATGGTGGTAAGGATATGTTTATGGCCATTAGATGAATTGGGGTTGTTCTTCCCAATGAGATCAAGTCCCCATGTAGAAAATAACCATGGATTCAACATCCATTTTTGAGTTTTTACTAGGGCATAAATCAAATTAGCATGTTGTTGACATTTATCACACTTCTTTACATATCCAGTGGAATCTACATCTATTATGGACTAATAATAATTAGTATGAAAAAGATTTTTGAATGGGACTACCCTGCTAGAATGAGCTCCAGATACTCTATGAACTTCTCATAATGCTAATGTAGACTCTGCTGAAGTTAAACAATGAAGCAAAGTTTCATTAAAACTATGACAGTAAAGGGTAGATCCAAGTAGAGTATAATGAGAAAAATTATGGATGAAGGCTTTGGTTTGTTTTTGAGATATGTGAGGTGGTAGAACCTAGTCATGAATGTATTGATAAATGTTAGAGTACCAGATAGAATTAAGGACAATAATATTAAAAATTATGGCAATGGTTGAAGGTTCATGAGCTAGTGCTGACAAATTCTTGATGAGTAATTGATACTCTTTAGCTTTATCTATTTGTCAAATCAGAGAGCCAATAGTAGCCATGGCATTTATATTTTATTACTAGCCTTTAATATGTGATCAAACTAAATATTGGCAATTTATTGCTTAAGAGTGTCGACCATGGATTTATATGAAACCAACTTATCATCTTTTGTCTGAAAATGATATGTAATTTGAGTGATGATTAACTAAGAATCACCATAAACTTGGAGATGAGACATATTCCACTACACTACTTATCGAAGTCCTACAATGAGTGATTTATACTCAACCATGTTTTTTTTACAAGGAAAGTTGATTCTAAATGATTTATGGATTAGATCCCCCTATGGTGTAATAAACAATAGGCCTATCCCTGATCCACGTGTAGTGAATGAATCATCAAAATATAGTTTCTAGTGCTTCTCCTCAAGGGGTGTGTCAATGATGGTCATGATAGATTCATCAATAAATTGAAATGTGAGTGGCTATGTGTCTATGAAAGGTGCTTCCACAAGTTGATCTATAAGAACTTGTCCCTTGATTGCCTTCTAATTGACATAATCTATGTTAAACTCACTAAGAAGTATGATCCATTTATCCATTATACCTTTTAAATCTATTTTAGATAGTATATAATTGATTGGATCTACATTTAAAATGACCATGTTCTTATTATTCAACATGTAATGACATAGTTTATGATCTATGAGAACCATGGCCATACAAGCTTTTTCTATAGATGTATAGTTATGTTCATATGTAACCAGGGTATAACTTAGGTAGTATACAACATGGTCTTTTCCATTATCATCATGTTTAGCCAAGAGTTCCCCTAGAGCATGGGTAGTAGTTGATAGGTATAACAAGAATGGCTTTCTTAGCATAGGAAGTAATAAAACAAGCAGATTAACAAGATAGTCTTTGAGTTTTTAAAAAGTTGTTTGGTAGTGATCATCCCAGTGAATTGCAACTCCCTTCTTAAAAAGGTGTGTAAATGGATGGCACTTATCCACTAACTGAGAGATGAAGCTTCAAATGGATTGGATCTTACCCTGAAAACTATGGAGTTGCTTCAAATTGGTTGGTGGCAACATCTTGATTATAACATGAACTTTAGTTGGATCAACTTCAATACCTCTATGAGACACAATGAAGCTAAGTAGTTTGCTTGAAGTTACACCAAACACACATTTATTTAGATTGAGTCTGACTTTGTACTCCTATAATATTTCAAATATCTTATGTAGCACTATTGGATGGTTGGTTTAGTTTTAGATTTTCCTAATATGTCATCAACATAGTATTCAATAATATCATGCATTATATCATGGAATATGATAGTCATGGACCTTTTATATGTAGTTATAGAATTCTTAAGGATAAATGGCATCACTTAATAACAAAATGTTCTTGATGGAGTGGTGAACACTACTTTCTGATGGTCTTCTGGTGCTATTCTAATATGGTTATATCCTAAAAATCCATCCATGAATGAAAGCATTTCATAACCAACTGTGGATTTGATGGTCATTTTGATATTAAGAAAGGTAAAATCATCTTTGGGATAAGCTTTATTGATGTCTTGAAAATCAATATAGATTCTTATCCCTTCAAGGTTTTTGCTAATAGGTACCACATGAGAGTCTATTTAAAGTAGTTAATGGATCATATAGATCCTACTTCTAAGATTTTTTCAAACTCTTTCCGTACCAATAAAATAATGTGAGGATGTATCTTGCGTAGCTTTTATTTTAAGGGTTTGGCTTCAAGATTAACCATAAGGTGGTATAGAACCAAAGTGGGATATAAACCTAGTATGTCATAATAGGCCCATGCAAAAATATCTACAAACTCTCTCAACAAAGCTATAAAGACATCATGTTCCTCCTTAGTGAGGGATGTTCCTAATTTTATCCATTTTAGGCATGATGGAGTCCTAATATTTACCTCTATTTTATCTTCAACTAGAAGGGTTGAACCATCTTCTAGGATAGTAAGCAATGACTTGAACTATTGAATTATGTTAGGGTCCTCCATTAGGATATGCTCTTTAACCTCTCCTAGCCATGATGAATCTAAGTCCCCTAATGGAAGATCTAGCCATGTTATGAAAATAATCAAAAATTCTTGGAAAATTTGATTAAATACTTATTATTACTCAAATCCAAACCCTGATCCATAGGAAAGTTCATCATTGATGGTCTCCTAGTCTAAATTTAAAGAATAATAAACACCGACATCCAATGGCACCTGAAATAGGTTTTCCCCACTAGATTGGCCTTTATCTTTACTTTTTCCTTGGTCAAAAAGCACCTCAAAGAGGTTTTCACTTTGGGACCTCAATGTTTTAATTATTTATTTTTGGTTAAGGGTTTTCAATCACTCTTAAAAGTAGAATGTAGGATCTAATGTGATTAATAACCCTAATTTGTGATCTCCCAATAGAACATTGTATCTAAATCCTATGAAATCATAGAATGCCTCATCATTCTTGAACTCATCAATTGGTAGACTAGATTCTTATTGGTCCCAATCTATTAGTTAGGGATAATATAATGGTAAAGGGTTGTGATGAATGGCCAAGGTAAGGGTATAAATGGCATTTTTATCAAACAAGTTGGTTTTGGCAAGGTCATCAAAGGTGAGCTTATGATCAGACTCTACTTCACTATCAACATCATCCTCACTAATCATTTGGTAATGGATTTTGAATAAGATATGTGTGGTCACCCCCAGGCAGTTTAAATCCATGTCCATAAGGTCTTTCATACTTAGTCATGGAAATTGGCTCGATGGTTCTTTAATGATTCAATCTGAGGCCTCTTCCTTAATAATTATGACACTCCATGATCTTATTAGGAATAAGATACTTGGCACTTTTATAAAAATTATCTTGGTTGTTGTTGTATAACCATGAGTCATCCCATTTAAGAGTGTTAGGTCCTAAGCTAGATGTTGGTACAAATGTGATAGGTCCCTTATCTTTGTTCTTTTGTTTCCAATGCATATGTGGGGTGACTTTAGGTCACCCAAATGTTTTTAGATTTTGAGGAAGATTAACAATATTAAATGTATCATGGGTCATATACTCTCCTAATCCATTCTCTAAAAATGGTGAAATGATTAGAAGCTTTAGGAGGTAGTATATGGGAAATGGAATCTAAGGTATTAGAATCTATGCAATTATCTAGTGAAGGATCAACAAGTATGGCCTTTCTTTTCTCCTATTTATAACTTGGGTTCATACCATATTGATAATTATAGCTTTGAAATTTGGCCTCAAGATGCTTATAGTGTTCATATGGGTGTAAATCTACTAGAATATTCACTTCCATTAATGAGTGGTAAAACTTGATACATTGGTGCAGCATTGATGGGATTGCATGAATCTCATATAACCAAGGCCTACCTAGAAACATGTTGTATGATAACTCAATATTAAGCACATGGAAAAGTAAATCATGGGTCAAAGGCCCAATGATAATTGGTAAACTAATGGTGACCTATGACTCTCTTTCCTTAGTATCATAGGATTTGATGCTTATTGTTTCAAGATGGAGATCTACCATTATGTACCCAAGAAGCTTGATGAGCTTTAGAGACACTATGTTGAGGCTAAATCCATTATCAATAAGGACACCTTTCACTTTATTCCATCTGATACAAACTTCTATGTATAATGTGTTATTTTGGAGTGGGCAAAGAGAAGACATATCACTTTGGTTGAATGTGACTTGTTGGGCTAGAGCTAGGTGTCCAGCCAAAGCTTGAAATTTATTAGGGGATATGTCACTATCAATAGTGGATTGGGTCAAAAACTCATTCAATATGTTCTTATGGATTATTGACATCCATAGAGAATATAAAATATAAATTTGTGCTAGTGTCTTCTATAATTGTTCCTTAATATCAAACTTCTTATCTTGGTTAGTAGTGAATGGTTTATTCTAAGGCTAAATGGTTAGTTGGATGACAAACAAAGTGGTATATGGTTAGGGGCCTAGGATAGTAATATTTGACCTTTGAGTTGTGATTGCAAAATCAAGATCAAATATTGGACCATTATTGCTAACTGATGTTGGAGATGGTGTGGGACTAGACAAGACACATCTTAGTTATCGATGCACTTGTATGTGGTCACATGGAAAGAATGAGTTATCACTATAAGATCCAAAAAGGGAAGTCCTAGTTTGTTGGTTTGCCTATATGAAATCCTACGTCAAAGAAGGATTATCCATGTGATTTGACTAAATATTGTTGTTTAGCAATGGTCTAGTCTGATTATTACTTGGTCTAGGATTAATGGAGATGGTATTAATGATACCCCCTATAATATGACCTATAACCTTGTTGTATTCATGTGCAACTGAATGGTAGGTTTTTTGGTTGTTACTATTTTGACCCTTATTTTTTCCATTGTTCTATCATTGTGGGTTTTACTACTAATTTTGTTGGTTCTATTGATTTAGCCTTTGATTTTGATACTGTTGAATTTGATACTACACTAGCCATTGTTGTTAATACTAATTATTCTACTATTGTTGATTTTTATGTTAGAGAAAGAGGTTTTGATAGATCATAAGAGTTTGGTTAGAAGTAGAAGCACCATTATCCAATTTCATCTCCTTATTATATATCATATTCTTAATTAAATCCTTGATTTGGATACATCTTCATAAATTATGCCCATTGACCTGATGATAGTCATAGATTTTGTTTTCATGGTACCAAACAAGATAAGGAATGCATTTTGAATAATGCTTTGGTATAGGTAAACTAATTAGATTAGTGACATCAAGCTTGTGAAATGTAGACTCAATAGGTTTTCCTAGGTCACTAAAGACACGATGTGCAGGCATGATTTTTCTAGGAGGGGTTTGTAATGGTAACGATTTCTATATTTATTGTGTAGGTTTTGATTATTGCACTTGTGGCATTGGTTGGAGAGGTTATTGGGTAGGATTAATCTAAAAATGTGGTGTAGATGATGTTTTCATTGTTTGGAGATGATGGAACTTAGTTACTCCATTTCCTACAACATTTTTATTTCAATTGAATTACTTTGGTCTTTCATGGTTATGACCTGTGTCAGTTGTGATGCTTGCACTTGGATGGGATGTTGGTCATTTCCTTGATTGGTACCTTGATTTTTATTATTTTAGTTAAGCTTGATGACTCCTTTATTGAAGAGTTCTTTCTCAATTAATAAACCTTTATCAATGATCTCCTTGAATGTATGCACACATTGTAGTTCTAGATGGTAAGCTATCTCACTATGAAATTTTTTGATAAACACAATGGCTAATTGTTTATCTTGTAAAATATGGGTGAAAAGACTTGCAAGGGATCTCAATCACTTTAAATAACTTGGAAAACAATCCTTAGATTTTTGCTTTGCTTGTGTCAGGTCCACTAATGAAATCTCATGCTTGAGATTATAGGAAAAGTGCTACATAAATTTATCAAAAAGATCATCAAAGTTCATTACTAAATTCTTCAAAAACTTTAAAAACCACTCCAAGGCTTGTTTGGCCAAGCTCCCTGGAAACAAAAATAAAAGCTATATGTCACTACATGCCATTGGTTGACATGTGACAAAGAATCAGTAAAATGAGCCTTAGGGTCACCTTTCCCTTTGTATTTGTTAAATTTTGGTGGTTTATATCCTAGAGGAAACGGTATCTAAAAATACTCCATGTTGAATGGATAAGAACACACATCATCCAATGTGAACTTTTTAGTTTGTTTACCATCTTGAATGGCAACAATTGCATCTTTCATCTATTACAATTCTTGGGATAGCAAACTGGATAAATTATTGGTTTGAGGGAGAATTTGGGTTGGAATAGATGGTTGGGAGGTCACAAGTTGAACACTTTAACCAATATATAATCGAGATTCCTATTGGGGTACATTGGTTAGGTTGGGGAATGGACTAGGAATATGCATACATGGGTTAGGATGTACATGAAATTACATATTTGGTTATGAGATGTTTTAGTTTGTGTTGGAGATAAAAGTTTGACATGGGGGATTTTTTGGTTGGGATGGAGGGATATAACTATATTGTGCCTATTGTGGTTGAAAAGGGACATGTTTCCAACTAATCAAACCTTATTATTGAATGGGAACTTGTAGACTAAGACCCTATCTCTAAATTTGTGGCACACTTTGAACCAATGGTTATCTAGTAGGTACCTATGAAAGATGGGGACATCCTTGTTGTATGAATCCCTATGAGGAAGTGAAAGTATGTTACAAATTTGGCATCTATCATTGACCAATATTTGCACATTATTAACTAGTCATTGCTTGGTTTTGGATTCACATCTTATTTTATGACTGAAGAGGTATGTTCATCATTACCTAGTGAGGTAGAACATTTGTTTCCCATGATTAAGGTGGTAATGCATTTGTCTTCTGTTACATTGATACACTAGATTGTGTCTATTGTTTTGGAATACTACGCATTAAATATTAAGGAGGAGTAGGGTTCATTAAATTTTTTCATTGAGGTGTGACATTAGCTATTATTTAATTACCTAATCCCTTAGGTTGTACACTTGAGGAAGCAGTTGGTTGAGTACCACTTTGATCAAGATTGGATGCTATTTACACACTTTCCAGTACATTTGGCTCACTATTCAATGTAGAGGCCAAATAAACTTATTCAATAATTGGTATATGCATTTAGCTATCTATTAAAACAATTTGTATGAATGGGTTATAACTTTATCTTGTCCAGTTAACTCTATCAACACTCCTATCAAAGGTAATAGGTCAATAAGGGGCTTAATCACCATGTTCAACTGATTGAAATCACATGCTAAATTTAGGTAGGTTTGATATGTTATCTACATTTGGTCAAAGTGATCTTCCATGATGTTTTTGCCTTGATCAGATATATTAAGATCTTGGTACATTATTTGGAATAGAGACATAGGATTTATGGAAGAAGCACGTTGATCATAAATGATATTTTGGGTCACTCTTACTAGACTTGGTAGATTTTCATGGGGGAAGTCTGCTAGAAACTTAGCCCCTACCTCTATGGATCTAACCAAAATCTCATCTTTGTTCTCTAATAAATGTTACTAAAAAAAAAGGTCATAAGTGGAAGACATATTAGTAGAATATGATTGTTGAAGAATGGTATCGTTCACCATGGGTATTATAGCTAGGTATTTTATGGTTTCTCTTGGTCCTATTCTATGTAAGGTGGTGTGTTAACTAAATAGTTATCTAATAGATCTTGGTTTTGTGCCCCTAATTGAGTATTATAATAGGGATAAAAATCCATCTCATAAGAAACACTATCCACATAGGGTTCTTGCACCATTTCTTCATGTGCAACTACATTACTATTCCCCAGATTGTACATGAGTCCACTATGAGTGTAGGAATACATGTTGGAATCCATAATCAATGCTTTGTGATAAAAGGTCAAAGAGTTCTACAAACTCTGAAAAGAATAATGCCTAAAATAGAAAATGTTCCAACTTGGTCTAGATTTTCTAAAAGGATCAATAGGTTTATATAAAGGTTTGTGAAGAAACAAGCTAGAGTGAAGTATCTAACATTTCACTAGTCACATAAAGGTAAGCAAGTAAATGGACCAAAAAAATGCCAAAATCTATGGTCAAAGTGTTTCAAAATAGTCTAATCTAGGAAATTTAAAAGTTTTTAAGTCTTTTGGCCAAATGTGGCATCAAAAGCTAGGCTCAAACAAGGCATGTGCTAGGACTCTTGGCCAAATGGTGTCAAAATATAGACTTGGAAATAGATGAAAGTTTTAATCTAATTAATTTGAAACACTTCTAACAACACAAGGAATTTGATTCTTGGACATGAACTTTATCAACTAGGTATAAGGTATGAAACAAAAGGTACTTTAGAAATAGTTTACTTTCTCACAAAAAATGGTATAAAACTAGGTTATTTTGACAAACAAGCTAGATAAAGTTGAACACTATAAATATGATTTAGATAAAGGATCATAAAAGTACACTTGGATTGGTCTAAAATTATAGGAACAAATTTGGAACTCTACGCAAGAGGATCTATGAAACAATATTCAAAATGTTTTGGGTAGTGTAACGATGCTATACTATCCAAAAAGGTGTGATAAAAAGGTTTGTTTCAAAAAATCTCTAAGTCAAAGATGCTTTCCTACAATTTTGATAGCATAACACTACTTTTCTTAACTCAAAATGCTATGGTGCATAGACCCAAAGTGAAAGTGTTTAGCACAAAATGGATTAAGTCTATCAAAGGGTGATAATGATTATGATTCTTAAAGAGCCTTCAACCCAAAATAGAAATTGAACCTAAGTTCCCTCAAGCTTAGTGAAAATGGCAAACCCACTTAACATATCAACCCTATGATCTTGTAAAGGTGTAATTATAAATTTAGATTATAAGTGAAGGACTTAAACAACTTTGGTAAAGGTCTAGACTTGATTGGGCAACATAACTACATCAAAGT
Organism: Torreya grandis; assembly: GCA_037957365.1. Lineage (NCBI taxonomy): Eukaryota > Viridiplantae > Streptophyta > Pinopsida > Cupressales > Taxaceae > Torreya > Torreya grandis. The sequence goes on along the minus strand of JARHVA010001295.1, from coordinate 2,607,861 downwards.
GGATGATCTAACTCTAAAGATTTTGATGAACTTTTGAGTAAGGTAAATTGATGATCTAACGTGGGTAGCATAATGCCTCTTTGTTAAAAGAAAAATTTGTACTATGTGTTTGCTTTTGGATTATTTGTTTACACCAAGTTTTGACTCCAAAAAAGAATTTAAACTAGGATAAGACCAACTAATTAATCACCCTTAGATCCTAAACTAACAAGGTTGCTTGATATTGTTGGAATATATCAATATACATCAATTGAGAAGATTTTAAGTGTTCATCCAAAATTAAATGCACATTATATAGTAGGTTTTTTACACCCCACTTCTCTTTAATGATATTACTATGGCATGGACCTTGAGGTGCACCTTGCACCAATAATACTTCCATGGCAAGTGGGGATTTATCTAAGATATAAAAAGTTTTAAAATGATCTAGGGGAATCAATTGCACAATGATTTTCATGCCAAACAATGCAAAATAAAATCATGGATTTTGGGTCCATATAACTTGGATTGTTACAAAAATGTCTAGTCTTTTTTTCAACCACTAAATCTTATTGTTCACTTAGTGTAGTGTGATGTCCAAAGCACCACTACATCCTGTGTGTAACTCCAAAAGAGTAAGTGAAGTCAATGCCAGGAGATGAAACCCCAGTTCAAAGCTTCTCTAAAGAAATCATGGGAGGTAATGATGTCCCCCTAGCAAGATAAGATGCAATGAAATGGAAGACATAAAAAGAAAGACTTTAGGCTCATTTTCAATGTTGCCCAAACTTTGATGAGTTCTTGGGGAGTGCTTTAGATGACATTATTTTTAAGACTTCAACTAGGATTTGTGAAATAGGAATGGCACTTTTGATTCCAAGTGTTACCTAAAGGGGATAAATGGAAGAGCATACATGTGACGTCCCTCTTTTTTCCAAAAAAAAATTTGATTAGACAGCTATTACAAACAATAATTGACAAGTGTGTTCAATTTTAAACCCAAAATGAAAGATTTGGTTGTGTTCATTTGACCCCTTGGTATTAGTTAAATTTTTTGAAAACATTCACCAAAACATCTAAATTCTTTGTTAAATACCAAAACAAGGTTCTTATTTGATTTTTAAGCATGCAAAGGTGATTTAGACATGTTTTGAACAAATATCAAGCTTGGTCCTATAGCAAAATTATTAGCATGTCCTTTAGCTTTGAAGCTATTTTTAGCTTGAAATAATGAACTTTGAAAATGTATCTCTTGGGTCTCTATTTTTTGAAAAACATAGTGACCAACATCAGTCATTACCACTAACATTAGTTAATTTGGATAATGGAGATCTAACCAATGTCAGTTTTGCTAATTGATGTCGGTATTCTTGCCAATGTCAGTTACTCTGTAAAAATCATGGCAAATAAAAATGGAAAAATAAAGTTAGAAAATCAATTTTCAAGAGTTTTAAAAGCCTAAATAAACATTTTATATTTGAAAAATGATCACTTTCAGTTGTGAGATGCATCTAGTCCCACCAAGCATGCCATTATGTGATATAGGAATTTGACTCAAGAGAGGATGGTTAGTATGGTGTTTGTTACAAAATGAAAATAAATTGAAATAAACACATTAATAACATAACATATCTAGGCCTAAACACTAGGGAGAGATTAGTTAACAAAATCAAATGACAAGCACAACTAAAAATCAAGGGATCAAATACAAGAGTTCCTTCACCTTCCTTGGATGCTCCAAATTCCTTTGTAGTGGTGGATTACTTTGCTTGTGCTCATGAGGTCCTTGGCAATGGAAGCTTGGATACCTCCATCTCTCCTTGACACCTTTGGCTTGTGGCTTGGCTTGGCTTGGAATCAATTTTACATGGTAACATTAGTGAAAATGGCTTCTTTGAAGATATTTATGCATTATAACTTTGCACCAAAAATATCTTAGAAAGGATGTTGTGAGGCCTCCTATTTATAGATTTTTTAATTTGACCATAATCAACCTCAACCATCCATCTCAAGATTGAGATGTATGGTTGAGGATTAATTCAATTTTTAGAATTATGTTTGTAATTATCCTCATCATGACATTGGAGTAAGGGGAAAATAATAGGCATAGAGGGCATCATGGAAGGCATTGATGAGGCATGGAGGGCATAAACCTTCATATTTGTGGCCTTTATGGCCTAGGGATGTCTTCCCAAGATATGAGGTCACTTGATGATGTAGATTTTCAATATTCATTTAAAAAAATAAGTATTCAACAAGTTTCCATGGAATTATTGATTAGGCCTTGATTTGGGTTAAATAGCTCTTAAGCATGATTAAGCACTTTATGCACAAATTACTCAAATTAATCAGAATGCCTTATTATTAGTCCAAAATTTGACTAGATTAGAATTGGAAGTCACTATCAAATGTGTTGGATGCATATTCCTATTCAAGATGTTATCAACAAAAAATAATAAAGGCACATATCTAGTGTAAAATATTTGATAGGAAAGATCAATCCAGAGCACCCAAGGGCAAATTTGGCATTTTGACTTGAAATGAACTGATCAAAGTTAGCTAGACCATAAATTGCATTTCCCAATTTAGGGATACCCTAGCTAAAATCAATACTTGAATATGTCAGTTTCACATCATTTAGCATGTTTTAGTGTTTTTAGGCCAAATTATACATTTTAAGTGGAAATTGGCCAAAAGCCTAATTGGAGGTTATCAGTGGCCATATTTAGGTGTCTACACCAAAGAGTTAAAACTTTTATTGGCTTAACTCTTATTAGGGGTCAAAGGGTTGGGGAGCATCCTATCCATGAAAAATACATTGAAACCTTAGTTGATACTCATTCATCTTATATTAGAGTAGGTATCAAGGGCATGAAACAAAAGATACATAACCTCATGAAAAAAAAGGAAAACCTAGAGACACTGGCTCTCTTATCAGTCCATGAAGCAATAATAAAGATGTTTTAGGTATATTTATTTGACATTTTTAACTCATTGAAGTCAATGAAGCTAAAGTAGGATGCATTGGACCAACAAGGTGAAATATCCAAAGGATTGGTGGACTAGTGGTAGGATTTTGAAGATAAGATAAGGGAGCTTATCAACATATTAATTGAGGCTAGGATTCCTAGTTTCAAAACCATTAACTTAGCCCACCTAAATTTAATATTATGCATAGTTGTAGATAAGATCAAGAGTTTAAGTGCTTCATCAAGGAGCTTAGATAGACTCCTAAGGGAAGATGAGGAGATGATATCTAGAGTTAAGAAACTCTTTGGCACCATGTTGGCTAACCCTACAAATTATAGTGCCCTAGGTATCATTGATGATGAAGAGTATAAACATAAAGTCACTTTGTTGATGTAGGAAGTGAGAAGCAAAATCCAAGGCCAATCTAGGATTGATACCAGTTCAATCATGGTCATGATATTAGCTATCAAGGAGGCTATGGTAAGAAATGATAGGGACTTTAATGACTTGGTTGATCAAGAAGATGCTTATCTCTTAAATCCCATTATTTATTTGGAGCTTGTCAAATAACAACATCAAAGAGATATGGAGATTATCCAAGAGAAACATAGGAGCCCTTCATTCATGGGCTCAATAGTTAATTAATATTCCATTTTATGTAAAAGAATTGTAATATTTGAATAAGGAATATACTTTTATAAATCCATATGCTTATTTGTTAGCATATATGCCTATAGGTTAATATATTTTGGAAGAGAAATGTATTATAGAACTATAAAGGACAAATATCCTTATCTTTATACATGTGTAATCTAATGATTGACAGATATACTACCTTAGTCTTCTATAAAAGGAATTATTACATTTTTGTAAAGAGATGGAGTTTTGAGCCAAAACATTTATACTTTTGAGCAATTAATATAAACAATGAATACTAAAATGTTTGTCTAGATTTGTTTGTATCAATTTTCATATGGTTTCTCTCTCAATTACTTATTTGAAGTCTTTAAATTTAATGGTTTTATGACTTTTAAATGTGCATCTTTGATATAGGGTTGAAATTTTGTGCTGAAGCTATATTAGTTAAATGTTATTAGACTTTGTTTCATTTTATTTGCTCTACATTAGGATGTGCAAATTCTATTCAAATGCAATAGTAAAATTTTAAAGTAAAGTTAGTTCATAATTGTATTCTTTCATGTTTTCCATAGATATTTGACTAGTATATGGTATGATTTGAGCATATGCTACTTTACATTATATATTGGTTAAATTCATGTTCAGTTGAAATGAAACCTTATCATGGTGTTTAAGGAAAATATGAGCAATCACATACTCTCTTTCTACCCTACCCTTCTTTTTGCTCCTTTTTTTAACCAAATCACCTAAGTTTAGATCTCATTGTAAATATTCATTTATATTAATCTTTACTGTATAAATTTGATCATAACTCACTAAGATCAACATTGATATTTCAAAATTCACAAGGACAATGGTGGCTCTAAACCAGAAATCAATATAAATTTGTGGAATAGTTTAAATTACTCTTCTTCTATTTCACCACTAGTCACTAGAATACCAAAACTTACTACTCATGCCATGAATTCTCAAAATTATAAAATGAGAACTGTTATTTAAACACTAAGAGAACCTATCAAACACATAGAGGCATTAATAGGATAAGCTCAACTGGCACTAGAAATAGGGCCTAAATTTGTTGAATCTTTGATAGTCAAAGTCTATTTTGATCTAAGATTATTATTATCTTTGTACTTTTGCTTAATTCTTTGCTTAGAATAAAAAATATCATTTATATTTGTCTTCATTGAGCTATATTTGTGCTTCCTTTAGATAAATATCTAATATATTTTAGGTTAGGTGCTTGATACTAGTAAATATAGCTTAAGATCTACAAACCCATGGTATTTGAGGTTATAATAGCTTGTTTTGATCAAAGATTAGTATATATTTTATAGATATAAGTTAATTTGGGATTATAATTATAAATTTTAACCATATTGGCATAATTGGACTCATCTTTTAACTAAATTAGTTAAAATTTGATGCCCTTTGTTGCCCTTCACATAATCTTTGTAAAATTAGCTTAATGTACAAATCTAAGTCATGATATTTATAAATTTTGGTTTGACACATCATATCTCAAATAAGGGACCAAATTCTCAAGATTAAACTACTAAGGATCTGGACAAGATCACATTTAGAGACAAGAGAGGCTCTACTTGAATTAGAAGTTCATAGGAGAGCCAGATGAGACAAAGGTAGAGGTAGACATTCAAAGTATTATCCAAATTTACAACTCCAAGGTACTCTTCCATTCAACCTTCATCAAGGTATGGCTTTGTTAGGATGTTCTCCTATCAATATACAAAGTGAAATTCATGACCTTCTTCATAATCCTAAAAAGTATTTTCCAACTTTTAGTCTTAATAGTATTGTAACAATAGAAGAACATGTTAAATCATTTAAGGTTGCATTAATATTGTTAAATGTAATTCATGAGGATGTAGCATGTAGTTTATTCCATTTTACATTTAAATATGCATCATATGAATGGTTCGTAAACTTGTTTGATGATTGCATCACCACCTATGATGAGTTTAATAACATCTTCATTGACCAATTTGGTAAGATCATCAACCAATGTGTCTTATACCATCAATTTACCACCCTAAAGAGGGATGCTAATGAACCCATAAGAGATTTCAATGCTAGGTTCCAAAATATGTATAATAAAACCATTGATCTATATAAACTTGATCAAGCCTTGGCCTTGGAAATCTATAAATATGATCTTGATCCCATGACTTTAGTATTCATCAAGAGAATTATATATCTAATGAACACCCTAGATTTAGATTATGTTGAGGCTATGATCATTAATGACCAAATGCAACATCAGGGATATATGGCCTATTTTATTCCTAATGTCAACCCACATATTCCTACATTTTCTCAATAATAACCAAAATGTGCCTACTCTTAACCAGCTTCCAAATCTAAACCAATTACCTCTATGACATCTTTCTCTTAACCAAAATTTGGGGTTCTTGAATCACCTTGATAAAAATGGATTTAATGCAATTGATCAAAGAACCTTATTACCATCTACATCTAGCAATGGTAACCAAGTTCATAATTCTAAAACCCCCAAAGATGAAAATGAGTCCATTCTAAAAATGGTCAAAAAATTGAGCACTAACTTCCTTCAGCTATAATAACAAGTTGGTAATATTGGATAAACTTATGGTAGGAAATTTTCTTTACAAAGATTCAATACACCCAACCATAGGTTTAATAATGATAGTTTCCAAACTAATAAGAATAGTGACACATCTTCTAAAGAGAAGACTTTGTATATTGATCTTATTGATATTGCTTTACCTGATTATTATAGAGTCTATTGTAATTATAAGCATGGTGAGATTGATTGAATTGAGTTTTGTAAAGATTTTTAATCATTTCAGAAGATTTAGACACTTTTGAGGTAGTACCTAACAAAGACAGTGGTGCAAGTACTTCAGGATCTAAACCTACTGACTAGACCTTCATGATGGAAACTTTTGATTCCCCTTATAATAAGATAATGAGCTTGATGATGTTTCAAAAATAAGTCCATGCCTTTCATTAGTTCTTGAAGAAGAAATATCCACTAAGGAAAATAGAACTTAAGTAGCCTTTGACTACTTCTACTCCTCAAAACAACTTTGTTACTCCTCTAGATACCACTTAAAATAATAATCCAGAGCCTCCAAATGGAATTACTCATAAACCTAGTGTTGACACTTCCAATTCTTTAAATAGGGATGGTTATAATATTGTAGAGGATATGAAGAAAATCAAAGATAATATTACCTTCCATGAATTAACATAAATCACAGAGCAAAGAGATCTATTGTTGGAATCCTTGTCCAAAAAATCTAGCCAGGTAACCAAGGCTAATAATGCAAATGTGGATATGTATAAAGCTAAAAAAGAGTCCCCACCATTCTTACTTGTATTTAGAATGTCTGGTAAGAACTTGCATAACTATCTATTGGATTTTGGTTCTTTTACAAATATTATGCCTAGAGTTTTTTTGTAAGCAACTTGGTTTGACCCACATTAAGTCTAACAAGGTTTTCACCTAAATAGATAAGTCTAGGGTCAAGGTGGTTAGATAATTATTGAATTTCCATATGTAATTAGATTCTCAGTGAAGGGTCTAACAATTTATAGATATCTAAGTGGTGGATATCCCTAATGCATATGGATTAATTTAAGTAGAGAGCGGAAAAAGGATTTAAATATATATATATATATATATATATATGTCCATAGACTATTCACACATATTCCTTCCTTGGAAATGAGTTCCCAACCAAAATAGAGTTGAAATAGAGCCAATAATGGAACACATGATTACTGAATATAATTTTTTTGATGAAAGGGTCAACATAATTGATTCTAATTTTGCTATTTTTACCCTAGAAATTACCAAGGTGTGTGATCCTAAACATTCTAATGTTGTGTCTAGGTTATGGAAGTTACATTTTGATGGGGCTAAGTGTAAATCTAGATATAGAGTAGGCATTTTTCTAACTGATCCTATTGGTAAGAAATATCATGATTCTTATAGACTCTAGTTTTCTTACACCAATAACCTTATTTAATATGAAGCCCTCATCTTAGATCTAAAATTTTGCATAAAAAAGAAAGTCAAGGAAATATTAGTTTATGGTGACTCATAACTATTAGTAAGTCAATTAAGAATTTAGTATCAATGCAAACTGTCATACCTCAAGAGGTATAAATTTATATTTTAGGATCTAGTGGAATATTTTGATGCCTTAAATATTATTTATATCCCAAGGGAAGAAAATAAAGTTTTAGATGAGCTTGCCTCTATTAAATCTAATCTCATGCCAAATAAATATTCACCTAACTTTAGTATTGAACTCATACCTTGCCTTTTTATCTCAAATAATGTGAACCATCTACATGTCTTTAGTGATGACCAATAAATATTGAGCTTCATGACTAGTGCAGGAGCATTTAAGGCTAAAATCATTGATTATGTTGATTAAAATTATTTTAGTGAAGTCAATTTTGATGGCAAAGTATTCAGTTGAATGACAAAAAGAACCCTAAAGGGATGATTTCCTTAGAAAGGTTGTTTTATCAAGATAATCTAGCTAAAAATTCTAAGATTCCTAAAGTAAGTGGAAAAGATTACAATGAAATTAATGTTTAACCTAAAGAGAAACCTCAACTGATCAACATTAGAAAATCTTGCATAAGTGCTGGAAATATGAAATCCAAAGAACTATTAACAAAATACAAAGATGTCATAGCTTGGTCTTATGATGACTTGAAGATTTTTTATACAAGAATAATCACCCATACTATACCCCTTAAAGAGAGTTACAAACCATTAAAATAGAAATAAATCCCTATTAACCTTGTCTTACAACCCATGATCTTCAAATAAGTCAAGAGATTGCTAGATGCTAGGATTGTATTTCCCATTAGGCACTATATGTGGGTGGCCAATTTAATTCTAGTCAAAAAAAATAATGGTGAAATAAGATTGTATATTGAATTTATAAATATGAAAAAATCATATAAAAAGGATAATTATCCTTTCCCCTCTCTTATCTAGGTAATACAAATTGTTTCAAGATCAGCAATAATGTCTTTTCTTGATGGGTTTTTAGGATATAATTAGGTGCTGATTGAAAAAGAAGATAGGATCAAGATAACTTTCAAAAATAAGTAAGGAACCTTTACATACAAGAGAATGGATTTTATATTGATAAACATAGGATCCACCTTTCAAAGGGCCATGAACCATGCCTTTCAAGGCCTGATTGGTAAGTGTATCATAATTTACATGGATGATTTAACTATTTTCTCTAAAAATAGGGAAGACCATTTCATGCATCTACAACAAGTATTTGAAAGGCATAAAAGGTATGGGATCTCACTTAACCCTAAGAAAAGTATCTTTTGTGTCACTAAAGGTAAATTTTTGGGCCATGTCATCACTAAAGATGGGTTTCCATAGACCCTAAAAGAGTGGAATCTATATCCAAGATAGAGCCTCCCAATAGTGAAAAATAATTGAAATCATTTTTTGGTAAAATATAATTTATAATAAAAGTCATTTCTAGCTTTGAAGAGATTGTCAAACCATTTAATGATATGTTAAACAAGGATGTTCAAGTCTTATGGAATGAGGAATCCAAAAAGGCCTTTGAAAACATGAAAAGTGTAATTAGCCCAATCCTAGTCTTGATAAGTCCAGAATTTTCAAAGGATTTTTACCTTTACTCTTTTTCCCCTAACCACATTATTATTATTATTATTATCATTATTGTTATTATTAATATTAATATTATTATTATTGTTTTAACTTAGAAATTAGAAGGATCTGACCATACAATTGATTTTATGAGTACTAATTTGAAAAATGTTGATTTAAACTACCCTTTGATTGACAAACAAGCCTTTACATTAGTTAAAGTTGTAAATAAATTTAGGAACTACATTATTAGGAAAAAAGTGCATGCCATTACTCCATACCTAGATACTAAGCTAATGCTAAGCCTATGTAAACTTAGAGAATGAAGAGGTAAGTGGATGTTTGTTCTACAGAAATATGACATAGAAATGAAAATTTAGAAATTTGTAAGGTGTCAAGGTCTGACTCAAATAATTTCCAATATCAACCCTAAGCTAATTATTATGTAATTTGATTAGAAAATATTCTAAGATAATGAATGGTATGACTATATTTTTCACTTGCTAATTAATGACACTTGTCCTAAAAGACTAACTAAGGAGTAAAGGAGATTTTTAAGGCTCAAGGAAGCTCACTATCTCATCAAAAATGGAGTCCTATACCAAAATAAATTTGACGATGTATACCTAAAATTTGTTTCCAAAGAAGAAGCTAATGAGGCAATGAGCACTTTCCATGAGAAGTTGGGTTGGTCACCCATCTAGGAGAAAAAAAACTCAAAATATTCTCAGGGTTGGCTACTATTGGCACACCATATTTAAATATGCTCATAAGCATGTAAAAAAATGTCATTCATTCTAGATATTTAGAAATAAGGAGCCCAAGGTAGCAATGCCTTTGCAACTAGTCATAATTGACAAACCCTTTGCCTAGTGGGGGCTACAATTTATAGGGGTAATCAACTCTAACTCATCAGAAGGTCACAAGTTTGTTATGATAGTTACTAACTATTAAATAATGTGGACTGAAGAATTAACTACCAAATAATATAAAATATAAGAAGTGATCAATTTATCAAAAATAAAAAATATGCACCAAATTTGGGACTCCAGTCTCTTTGGTATGTGATAATGGATCAACATTCACATCCATAGAAATGATAGAATGGGCATATGATAGTAACATTATTCTCAAGTTTTCATCTAACGATTATCCCCAAGGTAATGGAGTATCTAATTCAATGAATAAAAACTTGATGAAATCCATTAAGAATTATATTCTAGACAAACATAGAACATGGCATAAAATTCTCAAGTATGCCCTTTGGGTAGATAGAATAATGGTCAAGTAGGATCTTAAATCATCTCCTTTCTTACTAGTATATGTCCAATAACCTATTTCCCCCATCACACTTAATCTAATAACCTACAAATTTATGTAATAGTATATGGAGGAGGACCAGGAATTTGAAAAATCAAGGCTACTTGACATTATTCAGCTGGAAGATTCATGAGAAAAGGATTTTGCTAACTTTAGAAAGCACCAAACTATAGTAAAGAGGTAGTTTGACAAAATATCAAAGATCAAGGTTTTCAAATAAGGAGACTTGGATCTCCTTTAGGATAAAGCATTTGAGCCTAAGTAAAATCATGGAAAGTTCACACCTATATGGTTTGACCCTTACCAGATTATAGATACACTTGGAGATAACACCTTCAAATAGAAATATGTACAAGGAGTAGAGTTCACACTACCCACCAATGGATAGTGTCTTAATCACTATTTCTCTATTTCTCCTCATGTGGTCTTCATGGAGTAAATATATAAGATAATTAGAGATAACATAGGTAGGATAGTTTCCTTCATCTCTTTATTCATATCCCTTATTTGAACATACATATGCATATATTTGTTTGTTTCCCTTTTTATTCCTACTTTGTTTATTTTTGTTGTGTGTTTTTTCTTATTTAATTATTCCTTTCTTCTAATAAGTCCTTTTGGACAACCCTCAACTCAAAGTTCCTTAGTTTGCTTAAAATTCCAAAAATTCAAAAATTCTAGTATGAGCCCCATACATATGTTGACCATGGATTTTATATATGTCTTGATGTTATGAGATAAATAAACTAGTAAGTACCAATGAATAGGTTAACCATCTCATAAGATCTTAAACATTTTATTAACATGAACCTAGTTTCAATAAGAATTACACATGTAGAATGAAAGCTCATTCCTTTAAGATATAACCATGCTTGCACTTAACAAACATCCTTGATTTGGATGAAGTTTTCAACCACAGATGATTATCTAAGGATTAGACACTTGAATAAATCCTTAAACATGGCTACCCTAGTTCCCAACATTTGTTGAAAATATAAAAGACCCCAAAAAAGTAAAAAAACAACAACTTATTACAAAATCAATAGATTTTCAAGTAAAGGTGATTCTGGTAATATCCATTAAGGCTATGGACACCTAGCTAGAAATGGATAAAGGACATAAGTGGAGCCAAAGGCATCTATTTTGGGGCTATGGACACCTAGCTAATAGTAGAGAAATTCCCAAGCCTTCCTTGAACTAGAAACATGGTTTTGAATGAATATCTATACATGATCTAAGTCAGTGTTAATGATTAAAGGTGTAAAACCTAGAAGTTGTCCCCTAAATCCCATGGAAAATAGTAAGTGAAATAAAATCACACACATAACATAGATATGTATTTTATTTATCTTATTTCTACATGTGCAACATTTTTTTTAACCATGAACTGATCTTGATAATGGTATTTGATCAAGTGGAATGAATGACTTAGTTCGTTTGAACCAGAGTCTCTAAGTCCTAACATGTTGTTATGTTTCATATGGAATTAACCATTTTTTGAGGTCAACATACCCCCATTTTTGGAAAATAATTACCCTTGTGATTTTTTGACCCTTACCACTGAAGGCTTGATAACCTACACTTTACTAGAATATGACGATCCTCCATACTTGATGAAACTGGCCCATTTGTTGATGGTCTAATTTGAAACTTGCCTAATGTTGCTAACAATTGATCCTCATGTCTTGAGTTGTAGGTTTCATGGATTTTCTCGTGGATCATACTTAAATTTATGGATTAACCATATTTAAACTTTTTCTAGTCTCAGATTTATGTCAACTCATAGTTTAATTCATGTGATGAAAGCCTCCCTTTCAAAACCCTAACTTAGATCTTTATTTGAATTCAAATTTTGATAGGAATGTTTTGAATAAAATTTGGACTTATTACAAATTTTTATGCCAAGGTTTGGTCTTAGTTTTCAAAATAACTAAAGCTTGGCCTATAAATCATGCTTGGTCCCCTTTTATTTTCCCCTTTCCATTCCTTATGTTCTACCATAGTCTAATGTTTATTTTTGTATCTTCTATCTTAGAATAGTCCCATTTATTATGTGCTTAACCTAAAGTATTAACCCTCAAGCCCCATTCATATTTATCAACATGGAAAAGACCTTAGTCTTAAAACATTAGTCTAAGTTATTATATTAACCCATGTCCTAAGTTAAGTGCCTTACTTCTTTTTAGTTCCAATGTTCCTTGCTTCATTACGAGGAAAGATATAATGGAGTGTAGAGACATAATGGATCTAAGGCATTTGATCCATTAGACTAATATCATTAGAACACTAGGATCATGATCAATGGTCTGCACTTTAGCAAGACCAATGATTGAATAGTGCAAGATCATCCTCAAGGTTAAAAGGTCCCCTTTTATTAAACATAATCTTAGCCTAAGTTTTAACCTAAAGTCTCATTGAATTTATTAATACAATGAAACCTTCGGATAAAAATTATGATATGACTTCAATAAGAAAGGTACAAATCAAGTGTAAGCATATAAATTTTGATCAATCAACCATGGATACTCACACAAAAATTATCCAATAGAGTTAATGGAGTACTAAAAAGTTAAAACCCCAAAAGGCTCATAGATCTGCCATGTGGAAATCTATCATTTGAGCTTGATAACAAAGGGTCCTACACATTAAAATTAACCAATGGCATGTATTTGCCCAGATATTGATCAAATGATTTGTGCTTCATCATCTAGATTGATCCAATAGAGAATATCAAATCTAAGGTCTATAGACCAAAAGCATTTTATGAGATTAAAATTGATGTCCTCATGATCATCATTTGATGTCTGTAAGGCCATCATTGATGTCTATGAGATTGTCAAATAAGCCCATAAACCTAATGATATGCTAAATTAAATTTGACGTTCTCACAACCATCATTTTACATCTGCAAGGCCATCATTAACATCTATGGGACCGTCAAATTTAAGCTAATAAATTATTTTGCTTAGACATAATGGTATGCTCCAAAATGCTACTAAAAGCTTATGGCTTACATTTTAGATCAATGGGACCCCTCAAATTATGTTCAAACATTTAGGACCTTTGGAATTTTAATGATAAAATGATATCCTAATCTAAATAGTTACAAACATAACCTTAATCTAAGTTTATTTCCTAAGGTTCCAATTGATTTTATTTAAATGTAATAAATCTTGGGCTAGAGACTTATATTAAGTCCTATTTTAAAAGGTCTCCATGACATAAAAATTAGCTTAAAATAATTTAAACCTAAGGTTTCAACATGTTTTTAAATTTTATATAACCCTAGGTTGACACCTAACATTTATACCACTTATTATTTGGGTCCCTTTAAGCATATTCTAAGACATAGCTTAAATATTTTAACCTAAACTTTATGGAAACATGAAGTAAATATTTGTTTAAAATATTTATCCTAGGCCCCTTTTATATGTGTTATGAAAACTTAGGCATAAATATTTTAGCATAAAGTTTATCTTGTGGTTATTAAACCTAAAATAAACCATAGCCTAAATTATTTAAGCCTACATCCCTTCCCATATCAAAATGATAATAAATTGCTTAATTATTTGTAGATCCAATGAATCTTGTTTCATCATGGGGATTATTCAAATGAACTGAATATACCTAATGAATCTAAATAATTTGATTCATTGAACCAATTGTATGCTTCCATTCAGATTAGGTTCAATGATCCACACTTGCTCGTGGGAGATGATTGGATGGAGCATAGATATCAAAGACTTTTTAAAGAAACCCAAGGTGACCACAAGATTTACATGTGGAGATCACATGATCATTGCATAGAATATAGAGCCCAAGAGGCCTAAAAAGATGCCAAGTGTCACAACTACAAATCCCAACATAAAGTAGCCAATGATTCTCAAACCTTGTGATCATGATTAATAGTCCATGTTGATTTATGAATAAAGATCCAATGAAACAAATGAAAATTTAGATTTTAAAAATATAATGAATAGTACCTTAAGGAATTTATTAAATATTCCCTAAATTTTGTCAAATGGATTCCACATTTGCACCACATAAGCACAAAATGACAAAATTGAAAGTTTTGTGTGATCGAAAAGGAAAAGGTATAAATACCTTGGTCTCAATCAAATCTGAGACATGAATGAGCTTATGTATGAATTGGCATCACTGTTAAAGCTTTATAAATCCTTATAATCCATAAAATGCCTAATTTGAGCTCAAATTAAGCACAATAAAATTTAGAAGAGTTAAATTACAAGCTGAGTAAAATCCAATTGACTCAAAGATTACTTATAATTCATTGGTAAGAAATTAAAAAATCCATAGCTATGGCATCTCATAGATAGCAAAAAAGAGATGAAATTGCATTGTACTTAACCTTAGATAATAAGGGGAGATTTCTTAACAATATAGAACTAGATACTATATCTTTGATCACTGGGAATAGGAACTGGTCTGTACTCTTTTATACCATTAAGGAGATGAAATATTTGACAAGGGAAGAAAAAGAATGTAACTACCTTATAGAGGTATAATGACTTTGTCACTATCCAAATTACTAGTATCCATTATGTTGCCTCCAAGATTGAGGTATTACACTACATTGATGTCCTTGCTCCTCTTTTTATTGACTGCAAAATTGAGAATTAATGGATAGTCCATAATCATAAGTTTAGGAAAGTAGTATACATTTCCCCTCTAGATTTTGAGATCTATTATAAACTATGTAATCTTAGAAAATACCTACCAACCATAAAAAATTATATTGGAAAACATAATATAAATACAATCCTAGCCCCATGGCTGCTCACTAGGAACTAAGTAATCCAAGACCCCACAGGTAAAATACTAATTATCTAATTTAGGGAGGGGATTTGGATAATAATGACATTACTAAATAGGTTATGTGGATCCCCATCCACTACACATATTGATAAGGTCTATGTGTCATATGTTTACTTCATGGTTGAGAAGGGACTCACTTCCCTATTGGGTGAGATGATCAATATTTGTCTAAAGTCACAATTCATAACCATCAATAAGAAAACACGCAAACACTTATATATGATTTTATACCTACATAATTCATTGTTATCCACCACCAAGATCCCAAATATCAAGATTTGGTCACCTGATGGGAGACGTACTATCTCCCATCATTAATTCAAACTTCACATATTCAAATATAGACACAACATCCAATTCATTTTTTTTTGTGTTTATTTAACTCTAGTGGAGGCCATCATAGGAATCCCCATGGGTAGGTTCAGCCCCTTGGTTAATAAATATGTGGAATTTATAGGGGATATATGGTTCTACCCAAATTTCATAGTAATAAGGATTGAAGGGGCTTTAACACAGTGCTTTAGGTTACCAATCTATATGCCAACTAAGCTAGTAGAAAAAGAAGTGGCATACCAAATTCTTCATAATATATATGGATTTTAAAAAGAGAAAAGGAAAGGCCTCCCCCATCCATTTATTTTTACAATCAACAACATTGTGTTATAAAATTGGGAGTATGTAAATGTTATTTCCAGACATAAGGACTCCTTCACCCATAGAAAGATGAGTTGAGGCAATGGGACCCCAATGGGGTGATCACCAAACATCTAAAGTAAATAACATAAACAAGGTATATGAGCACCATCCCATTGTCCATGACCCATTTTACATCAAGTCCTCTAGTTTCTCAGAGGTATTAGCTAGATTAAAAAGGCATAACATCAAGCTTGAGCCTAGTTTGGTTAGTGCAAATGACAAGCCATTGGGTGAGATATAGTAAATGGGGCCACTGTAATATCACTTATTGCTTGGGCCATCCTCAAGGCCCCATCTGAATCAACCACTACAACCACCCCAGGCATAAATAACACAAGGAACTAGTAAGGAGAAGGCACAAGAGAGACCTATGTAAGGATCATCTTCAACCCCACATAAAAGGACAAAATATCTAGTAGAATTCCTAGATATGATTAAATTAGAACCTTATGAAATAGTAGAGGATTCCCTTAAGGTGTTTCTTGAAGCATATAGGTCAAAGTATGAAGAAGAACAAACTTAAGAGACTTAAGCTAAACCTAATGAAACAAAACAAGATAGATGAAAATAAGATTATTTGGACCTAGTTATAATAGCACCCTAACACAAAAGAAAATAATAATTAACATTGGTCCCAATTAGAAGGAAGAAGCCCAAGTTGACTTCACCCACCCCAAGAGTGAGGTCAACTTGTTTAATGAGGAATACCCCATTTATGGACACATTATCCTTAAATGGTTCATCTACGGGAAAATATAGAAGATTCCCATTCTATCCCACTCATGGGATTTGACCCAAACATTCCACATTGATGTCCATGAGTAAGTCAAGCCATGGATATTGGCTTTGATGAAGGAATAACAATAGAGAAGAATAGTTTACATAATAGGATCAAGTGGCACATAAATAGACACTCCAAATTCCTCAAGTAGAACATAAGTGGAGACTCTTGAGACACCTAAAGTCACAAACCCATCAACTAGTGTGTAGTTTAATCTATAAATAGTAGGATTAAAGAGAGTGACCACCAAGAAAACCATGCTTGGAGGTGAGGAATTCACATTCTAAAGAGTTAAACATTATGTTGGTTTAACTCCCATTGGGGGTCAGAGGGTTGGGGAGCATCCTATCAATGAGGAAGACATTGAAATCTTAGCTGATTCTCATTTAGCTTAGATCAAAATAGGTATCAAGGGCATGAAATAGAAGATACATAACTTGGAGAAAGAGAAGGAGAACTTGGAGATACTAGTTATCTTATCAGTCTGTTAAGAAATAATAAATATGTTTGAAGTCTCTTTAGTTGACATGTTTGACTCCTTGAATTCAATGAAGTTGAGGTAGGGTGCATTGGCCCAATAAGGTGAAATAGCCAAAGTATTGGTGACATAGTGGTAGGATTCTAAAGACAAGATAAGGGAGCTTATCAGCATATTAATTGAGGCTAGGATTCTTGGTTTCAAAACCATTAGCCTAGCTCACCTAAATACAATATTGGGAATAGTTGTCGATAAGCTCTAGAGTTTAAGTGCTTGCTCAAATAGCCTAGATAGATTCCTAATGGATGATGATGAGATGATAGCTAGAGTTAAGCAAATCCTTGGAACCATGTTAGCCAACCCTACAAAATATAGTGCCCTAGGGATTGTTGATGATGAAGAGTTTAAGAATAGAGTCACTTTGTTGATTTAAGGAGTGAGAACCAAAAGACAAGGCCAATCTAGGAGTGATAATAGCCAAATCATGGGCATGATCATCACTATTGATGAAAATATTGTAGAAGATAAAAACATCAAGGAGGATATGGAAATAAATGATAGGGACTTTAATGACTTGGTTAATCAAGAGGATGTTTGTATCTTAAATCCAGTGATTGATTTGGAGTTTTTTAAATAACAACATTAGAGAGCTATGGATATTATCCAAGAGAAAAAATGGAACCCTTTAGTCATGGGCCCACTAGTTAATTAATATTCCATTTTATGTAAAATAATTTTAATATTTGATTAAGGAATATTCTTTTGTAAAGACATATTCTATTTTGTTAGCATATATGCTTATAGATTAGTCTATTTTGGAAAGATAAATGTATTCTAGAACTATAAATAAGGATAATTATCCTTATCTTTGTACATGTGTAATCATATGACTAATCAATATAATACCTTAGTCTTCTATAAAAGGTAGTATTACCATTTTGTAAAGAGGATTTTGAGCCAAAACTTGTATAATTTCGAGAAATTAATATAAGAAAGCAATACCAAAAAGTTTGTCTAGATTTATCTATATCAAATGGCATATGGTTTTTCTCTCAATTGCTTATTTTGATTCTTAAACTTGAATGGTTTTATGAATTTTTAAAGTGCATCTTTGATACATGGTTTATAATTTTTTTAAAAGCTAGATTAGTTAAAATGTTCTTAGAATTTGTTTCATTTTATTTAATTTTCATTAAGATGTCCAAATTCTATTTAAATGTAGAAGTAAACCTTTAAAGCAAATTTATTTCATACTTGTATTATTTTACATTTTCCACAAATATTTGCTTAGTATATAGTGTGATTTGAGCATATTATACTTTACATTATATATTGGTTAAATGCATGTTTAGTTGAAATTCAAACCTTGTCATGGTATTTTTTGGCAAAGATGAGTAATCAAATACTATATTTTTTCCCTACCCTTCCTTTTGCACCTTTTTTTAACCATATCACGTTAGTTTAGATTTCATTGTAAATATTCATTTAGATTAGTCTTTAGTGTATAAATTTCATCTAACTCACTAATATCATGATAGATATTTCAAAATTCACAAGGACCATGGTGGATCTCAACCACCAATTAGTATAAATTTATGGAATAATTTAAATTGCTCTACCTCTATTTCACCACTGGTAACTAGATTACCTAAACGTACAACTCATGCCATGAATTATTAGAATTTTAAAATCAAAATTCTTCTTTAAACACTAAGAGCACTTATGATACACATAGAGTCATCAACACCTCCTAAACTATGTACTTATAAACCTAATGTTGATGCATCTAATTCTACCAATAGGACTAGGTATAACATAGTAAAGGACATGAAGAATATCAAGGCTAACATTATGCATGAGTTGATATAGATTACTGAATAGAGTGATTTGTTTTTCAAAATTTTGTCTAAAAATCCTTGTAAGTCTCAGAATTATACACATGATAATTTTGTAATACACAAAATAAAGGTAGATTTTCCTCCTTTACTACTTAATGTAAAGATTTTTGGTTAAAATATTCATAATAATTTAATATATTCTAGTGTAGCTATAAATATAATGCCTAAGGTAATTTTTGAACAATTAGGTTTGACTCCTATTAAATATAATATATTTATAACTCAAGAGTCAAAATGATTGGTGAATTATTGAACGTTCACATGTATATTACCTAAGAGCCAAGGATCCAATAGTTCATAGATATCTAAGTGGTGGACATCCCTAATGATTATGGGATGCTATTGAGTAGAGACTAGAAGCATGAATGGTTATATGTCAAAATATTGTTCACATAAGTGTTTACCATCAAATGGAGTCCCCAATCAAATAAATATATAAAGAGAGCTTAAAATGAAACATATGACCAATAAATACAATGCAATCAATAAAAGGGTGAACATGGTTAATGTTGAGTTTGGGATTTACACTCTTGGTACCTCTAAGGTATGTGGCCCTAAGACTTCTCATGCTTTACCTGGTCTATAGAAATTACATTTTGATGGTGCATGGTGAAAGTATAGATTTGGGGTATATATTTTTATAACTAACCCTATTGGTAGAGAATATCATGTTTCCTACAAACTTTGATTTCCTTCTACAAATAATTTAGCTAAGAATGAATCTTTGATTCTTGGGTTACAATTTACAAACAACCATAATGTTAAGGAACTATTGGTTTATGGTGACTCATAGATACTAGTTAATTAGGTAAGGAGTAAATATCAATGCAAATTATTATATGTCAAGAGATATAAGTTTAGAGTCTAGGATTTACTTAATCTTTTAATGCTTCTAGTATTATTTCCATCACTAAAGAATAAAATAAGGCTATTTATAAGCTTCCCTCAGTTATAGCCAACCTTATGCCAAACCATGACTTCCCAAACATTAGTATTGAGTTGGTCCCCTATCTCTTAGTTCTTAATAATGTTAACCATTTGTAGGTATTCAATGATGCTCAATAGATGATAGATTTCCTAATAAGTTCAGGAGTATTTGAGGGTTACATTATTGATGAAGCTAGTCTCCTTGATGATGAAGTCATTAAAACAAAACCTAAACACAAATTCATTCAATTTCACGAAAATAAGATCCCCAAAGTCATGATAGACATGTAAATAATCTTTCATTATTATAAACTAGCTAAGGTTACTAAGACTCTCAAAGTAAATGGAAAGGATTAGAATATAATTGATCTTGGATTTGAAGATTAGCCTTAGATAGCTAATATTGTTATAACATGTACAAGTCTACAAAATATAAGAGCCAAAGAAATTTTGAACAAATATAAAGATATCATAGCATGGTCCTATGATGACCTAAATATTTTTGATCCAAAGGTCATGACTCACACCATACCTTTAAAATAAAATTTCAAACCTTTCAAACACAAATAGAGGTGTATTAACCCAATCTTAGAACCATTTATATATAAAGAGATCAAGAATCTCTTATATTCCAAGATTGTATTTACCATTAGACATTCCATTTGGGTTGCTAATTTAGTCCCATTCTAGAATAAGAATGTTGAAATCAAGCTATGCATTGATTTTATAAATCTAAATAGAGCATATAAGAAAGATAAATACCCCCTAAGTTCTCTTAACCATGTGATACAAAGCATTTTTGGTTCTACCATGATGTCATTTCTTGATGGTTTCTTAGGAGATAACTAGGGGTTTGTGAATCAATAAGATAGGATGAAAACTACTTTTAATACCAAGTGGGGCATGTTTTCCTACAAAATAATGACATTTGGGATTATCAATGTATGGGAAATATTACAAAGGGCTATGGATCATGATTTCCAATGTTTGGTAGGTAAATTCATTATTATATACATGGATGATCTGACTATATTATCTAAAAATAGGGAGGACCACATGATGCAATTACAAAATGTAATTGAAAAGTGTAAAACGTATAGGATTTCTCTCAACCCAAAGAAAATTATTTTTTGTGTTATTGAGGGAAAACTATTAGGACATTTTATCACCATGGATGGAATCTCTATATACCCAAATAGATTAGATGCTATATAAAAATAGAGCCTCCTAATAGTAGGAAAAATTGAAGTCATTCTTTGGAAAAATTAATTTTGTAAGAAAAATAATTTTTGGATTTGTAGAAATTGTCAAACCATTGAACGATATGCTAAAAAAAAATGTCAAAATCACTTGGAATGAAGAAACCAAGAATGATTTTAAGGACATCAAGGAGGCAATTGGAGAAGCTCAAATCTTGATAATTCTAAACTACTCCAAAGCTTTTTAACTTTATTTCTTTTCTTTTGATCACACTATTACAATAATTTTAACTCAAAAAATTGATGGATGTTGTCATCCAATTGACTTCATGAGAACAAACTTGAATAATGCTGATTTAAACTATTCTTTAATTGACAAACAAGCATGTGTATTAGTTAAGGTAATGAATAAAATTAGGCACTACATTATTAGGAATAAGGTGCATGTTATTTTACCACACCTTACCACCAAGCTCATGATAAGTCAAAATAAACTAGGAGAAAGGAGAGGTAAGTGGATGTTTTTACTTCAAGAATATGACATTAAATTGAAATTATCAAAATTGTTAGGGTGCCAAGGTCTAATTAAATTTATTAACAATTTCAAGCTAAGTGTCATACAGGTTGAATAGTAAAGAATTTAGTCTAATGATTGGCATGATATTATTATCCATATACCGATCAATGGAAATTATTGTACAGGGTTGACTAGGGAGCAAAGAAGAAACATAATACTCAAGGTGACCCACTACCTGATTAAAGATGGAGTACTATAGAGGAAAAACTTTGAAGGAATTTACTTATGGTGTGTATCTGAAGAAGAAGCAATTGAAATCATGAGCACTTTTCATGAGAAGATAGGAAGTGGACATCCATTTGGAAGGAAAATAACTCATAAAATCCTTAGAGCGAGTTACTACTGGCCCACAATCATCAAGGATTCCCAAAAGTATATAAGGCAGTGTCATTAATGTCAAGTCTTCAACATAAAAGATCATAAGGCAGCCATGCCACTACAACCAGTTATGGTAGATAAACCTTTTGCTTAGTGGGGACTAGAT
This sequence comes from Torreya grandis, assembly GCA_037957365.1. Lineage (NCBI taxonomy): Eukaryota > Viridiplantae > Streptophyta > Pinopsida > Cupressales > Taxaceae > Torreya > Torreya grandis. The sequence continues at coordinate 2,585,415 of JARHVA010001295.1, read as the reverse complement.
TTCATGGGTTTAATAAATCCCAATTCATTAGAAGGTAACAAATACATTATAACTACTATTGACTACCACACCATATGGATTAGGGTAGTGGCCACTAAATAGTGTAGTACCAAAGAAGTGAACATTTTTTTAGAAGAAAACATATGAACCAAGTTTGGGACACCTATATCTCTAGTTTGTGATAATGGATATGCTTTTATATCCATAGATATAATATAATGGGCATAATAATAGCATCATTCTCAATTTCTCATCCAACCATTATCCTAAAGGTAATGATGTATCTAAATAGACTAATAAGAACTTGATGAAGTCAATAAATAACTTTGCAATAGATAAACCCAAGACATGGCACAAGATTCTCAAATATGTCATTTGGGAAGATATAATTAGAATCAAATAAGCCCTCAAATAATCACCCTTCTTATTATTTTATGGCCAAGAACCCATCTCCCCATCACCCTAAAGCTACCAACATACAGGGTCATGCAAGAATATATAGATAACAACCAATAATTTATAAATTTAAGGTTATTGGACATAATACAAATGGAAGATGTGAGAGAAGAGGCTTTTACCAATTTTAGTAGATACCAAACCATAGTGAAGAGGTGGTTTGATAAGAAGTCAAAGATAAATGTGTTTTAAGAAAGGAGACTTGTTTTTTCTTTGGGATAAGGAATATAAGCCTAAAGATAAACATGGGAAGTTCACACCTTTATGGATAAAGGTCTTACTAGATTACCAAGATACTTGGAGATAACACCTTCAAGATGAAATACTTTCAAGGAGTAGAGTTTACACTACCCACCAATAGGCAGTACCTTAAGCATTCATTTTATGTTTCTCCCCTTGGGGTCTTCATGGAGTAAACTATAAGTATAGTAAGAGTTAGTATAGGTAGGATAGATTAGTTTCATTCTATTTTTTCCTTCATATCCCTTATTTGTACATAGGTTTATGTATTTTTATTTTCCTTTACTTTTAGTTTTGTTACTTTTCATTTTTCTATTTACTTTATCTTGATTTGTTCCTTGATTTCAATAATTCCTTTTAGATGGCCTTAAAATAAAAGTTCACTTTAAAAACTCAAGAGCTCCACAGTTCAGAAATATAGGTATGAATCTTACATATATGCTGACCATGGGTTTGAAATATGAGTTTAATGTTATAGTTAGATAAACTTGTAAGGAATGATAGATGGGTTGGTTATTTAATAAGGTTGTAAACCTTGTTTTTATCTAAGATTGGTTTCAATAAGGATTATACATATAGGATGAAATCTTGAGTTGTTAAGGCATAGTCATGCTTGTACATAACAAACATCCTTACTTGGGATAAAGGTTCCAACCATAGGTGATTTTTTGAGAATAAAACATTTGATCAAATCCCTAAACCCAATTGACATGGTTCCCAACCTTTTCTACAAATCCAAAATTATATAAAAAATACAAAAATAAGAGATTATTGCAAAATCAAAATCTTTCAAAGCAAAGGTGATTCTGGTAATCTCCATCAGGGCTATGGACACTTGGCTGGTAGTGAATCAAGACCTTGAGTGGAGCTAAAGGCATCTCTATTAGGGCTATAGATACCTGACTAGTAGAAGAGCAATGCCCAAGCCTTCCTTATGCTAAATCATAGTTTTTAATGAATATTCAAACATGATAAAAGTCAGTGTTAGTGATTAAAGCCATGAACCTAGAATTTGTTTTCTAAATCCTTTGGAAATTAGTAAGTGGAATCAAAGCACACACATAACATGACTGGGTTTTGATGTTTGATCCTAATTCTACATATGCAATATTTATTCTAACTATGAATTGATTTTAATAATGGTGCCTGATCAAATGGAATAAGTACCTTAATTATTAATCTAAACCAAATTCTCTAAATTATAACATATTATTATGTTTCCCCTAAAAGTTGCCATTTATTGAGGTCATCATATCCCCATTTATGAAAAATGGGGACCCATGTGTCAAATTATGTACATTTATACCCTAAAATTTAATATTCCCTTGATCAGAGCATTAGTAGCATGATTTCACATTATTTTTATTTAAAGATCATCTACACTTAACATGGCTTGCTAGATCTGATGGTGTCTCCATCAAATCAAAGGGACAAAGAAACCAAAGGTATTTTATGGATTTTTAATGTCCCGGTAAATGCTTGTGTGTCATTATTGCAATGGCAACTTGCATTGTTGGCCAAGGTAGAATGCTAAAGACATATATTTTTTAGCATTCTTTTCCCTATGCTGTAAGTTCTTTGAGGTTTCAGGTCCTTGTAAGACTTAGGTACTTTTATTGGACTATTTTTGTGGTTTTAGGTCCCTGTAAAACTTGATTTTGATGCTGCTCTTCAATAGGTTTTATGACTACTTTTCTTGGTGGTTATTAATGCTTTATCTTTATTGATTCTATTAAAGGGTTTTGGGGTCCCTTCAAAACCTACTTTTACCGTAATCTAAAACATGGCTAGCATATTTGTGCATGATTCTAGTTTTCCCTTATTTAAATTTTGCTAACATTAGATCTTTATGTTTTATAGTTATAGGTTTAATGGAGTCTATTTGGAATAGATAATGTTTGGGTTTCATATCTTTATCTAAAATTAATCTTTTACTAACCTTGGATTATAATTTATTAATTTTATTCATACCCTAGCCTAATGTTTTACCTATACCTTTTAATTCAAATTTAAATTCAACATTAGCTTTATATTTAATTTTAAGTGGTGAAAAATTAATCATACCATGGACTTAGTTTAATTTTTACCCTAAGGCTTGGTCATATTTTTGAACACAACCAAACCTTAGGCTAAAAATCCTATGCTTGGTCTCTTTTATGTCCCATGTTCCCTTTGTTACCTTTTATCCTAACTTGGTCTAAGTAATCATATGGCCCCTTTGTTATATGGCTTAGCCTAAAGTCTTATCCTAAGATTTATAATATTTATTAATATGATAAAAACTTAAGCCTAAGAATTTATGCTATGTCTTTTTGTGGGGTCCTCTTATTCTATGTTTATATCCTTGGTCCATAATCTTCATGCCTTGGTCCCTTTTAATTCATAGGGTCCCATTTAATATGTTTAGAACTTAGATTAATCCTTTTATCCTAAGTCATTTATATATGATCTTGACCTTAACTTTTGTTCTTGTTTTTAGGATATATAATTCACATTTGCTCACATGAAATTGATCTAATGGAGCAAAATAAATGATTGAAAAGTCAAGCAGTGGACCCCAATTTAAACATTGATAACCTTTAATAGATCAATGGTACATATTGATTCATATCCACTAGATCCAATAGATCAATATCAATTAAACATTTTCAATGAAATTCCAAGTTAATGTGAGACTACCACATGGCGAAAGTGCATGATCTAATTGAATTGAAAAAATGTAGAGCTCAAAAAGCCCATATGATTGACAAGTGGCACAACCTTAGAGCCTAGTACACAATACTGACTAAACACCTTTTGGAAATTAATGGCCCACATTGATTCCTACCCACTCTATCAAATAGATAAATATCACATTGATTTTTCATAGGATCCACTGGAATCCAAAGTGGCATAACCTTGGAGCCCATTGTAAAGATCAAAAACAGCACTAAGCAATCAACATGTGGCACACACAAAGTGTAGAATGAACCATAAAATGACAAGTGGTAGACTTGGTAAATATTCCCCATAACATGTTTAAAATTGATGGTCATGTGATTGTCAAATAAATTCTCATGGACATCAAATGAAGGTCATGAAGATGTCAATTTTAACATAGTATACACTCCCCATAATATCTTTAAAATTGATAGTCATGTGATTGTCAAAGACATTCCTATGGATGTGAAATGATGGTCATGTAGACATCAATATTAACATATCTGATAGTCCCCATAACATGTCTAAAATTGATAGTCATATGATCATCAAAGACATTCCTATAGATATCAAATAATAGTTGCATAGACATCAATTTTACAATAACAAAGAGCCTCAATCATTTGTTTAAAACTAATGATCACATGACTATCAAAGACATTCCTATGGATGTCAAATGATGGTCACATGAATGTCAATTTTAAGACAACTACTAGGATCTAAATTCAAAGGTAGTGGTAATATTTTGAATAGTGATGAACATAATGACATGGGGATACCATGTCAAATTCATGTGAGTATAATAGGCCAAATTAGAGATCCTACAGACCTAGTAATGTAAAGGTTGGGATCTAAGCTCAAAATATTTAAAATAAATACCACCATTGGAGAACTTTTGTAACCTACAAGAGTGCCCTAGTGTGTTACAATTACCATAACTAAATCTTGTGGGAATTATAATTAACTGAGAGAGGCTAAATTATCATCTATGTAAAGATAAGTGGAGCTAGAGTCTATTGGTGAGTAGTTTAAAAAGGATTTATAGAAATTGGAGGACCTCTCCTTTATCCTCAAGTAGCTTGAAGATGGAACCATGCCTATATTTGGTAACATCAGAAATAAATGAAGACCTTATAGTAGTTATGTAGTTCTTCATCAGCTAGTGGGTCCCAAAGTTAAATGAAATAAAAATGTTTATTTTGTAAATAACATTATATAATATTTTTAAGTGGAATATTTTATTTTTAAAGGCATGTGCTATTTGTAAAACACATTACTTATAGATTAGTCCATTGGGAAATTATACTATATTTCTAGAAAATTTATGGAAAGGATAGTTATCCCAGTACTTATACTTTTATGATTGGATATGACTAAATAACATGATTCCTTGTACCTTATAAAATTACCATTTTTAATTATAAAAGGTAGGGGTTTTTTTAGCCAAAAACATTTGTAGAATTTGAGCAATTAATGTAAGTGAGAAATTCTACAAAGATTGTCCATATTTATTTGTGTCATTTATTATTATGGTTTCTCTCTCACTTGCTTGTTCTCAATTCTAGATTTAAATAATTCTTATGAAATCTTGTTCTGCATCTCTTAATTTTAGAATTGTTAACTTGTGTCACTACTAGGTTGACTAAAAATTTTCAGGTTCATTTTGTTTCCTTTACTCTTATTGCATTTGGGCTAATGTTGTATTTTTGTACGATAAATATTTAAAGTCAACTTATTTATTATTTCCAATTTTATCATTCCTTATATGTTTTCTTAATGTGTATTAAAATTTAATCTCATAATATTTCATATTATACATTAGTTAAGTTCAATCTTGGATGACATTTAAACTTTGTCATGATGTTTTGGGATGAAGATCAATAACATCTCTTTTACACCTTACCCTTTCTTCTGATTTTTTTAACCAAATCACTATAGCTTAATTACCTTTGTAAATATTCATATTAGATTAGTATTTAGATTATCTTTTATCATAATTCACTAATATTGGATATGATTACTTCATTATTTACAAATATATAGGCCAAGATGGTTTTCACACACTGAACTTTATAAATATTATGAAACCTTCCACTTGTTTTGCCTATATTTCATCAATAGATAAAATATTATCACAACCTAAAACTCATGCATTGAATTTTATAAATTCTAAAATGAGAAGTGTTCTTTTAAAACTCTAAACACCTGTGATACATATTAATGCATCAAGATTATACAAACTAGGATAAGAATGACAAGTTATGTTAATCAATAAAATGTTGCCTTACTATCCAAAATTGAACCTAATATCTATGTAGAAGCAAGTAAAGATTAGTTTTAGATATAAGCCATGAATGAGGAGTTAAATCAAATTGAGAATAATGAAACTTGAGAGTTATTACCTTGTCCTAAAGATAAAAACATCATTAGTATAAAATGGGTGTTTAAAAATAAGTTGAATGAGAATGGATAATTCATTAGAAAGAAGGATATACCAATATGAAAAGGATATAATCAAGTAGGAGTGGACTTTAAGGAATCCTTTGTTCCTATAGCAAGGTTAAATTCCATTAAGATGTTTATTGGATATACAAGTTTCAAATAATTCAATATATACCAGATGGATGTCAATTCAACTTTCCTAAATGGGAACTTAGAGGAATAAGAATACATTGAATAACCTGAGGGTTTCTTTTTGACTGATAATAAGGACTATGTTGGTAGATTTAATAAGGCCCTTTATGGTATAAAATAAGCCCCTAGAGCTTGGTATGCTAGACTAGATAAATATGTTTTGCACCAAGTTTCAAGAGAGGAATTATAGATAGTAACCTATATATCAAGACTAAAAATGACCATCAATTAATAGTGGTGGTCTATGTGGATGATATCATATTTGGTGTAACTAATGATAAAATGACCAAGGCCTTTGCAAAGGTGATGAAGTCATAATTTGAAATGTCTATGCTTACAGAACTATCCTTATTTCTTGGACTTCAAATTAGTCAATCAAAAAAAGGTATCTTTATTTCACAGGTTAATTATATAAAAGACATGTTAAATAATTTTGAAATGGAAGATTACAAAGATGTAATTACACCTATGGTTATAGGATGGAAGGTAAGCAAGGAGGATGAATCCTCAAGGTTTAATGTCATGTCCCCTTTTTCGTGGACATTGACAGGCTTGATGATTAGCCTATTATGCGACCTTCATAGGCTGATTGGATGGATAGAGGGTCATGATGGAGATTGGCTTGGCTTTGATTTACAGAATTCCTATAGTTGACTCTCATTCAGGTTATCTTAGACACATTGGGCCTGAGCTCCTATTATTTAGGAATATTTGACATACAGCAGAGCACCCTTGTTTTGATATGGTCATGTGCAGAATCACTCCCTGGTTCACTAGCTTCAGACGGTTCGAGGATCTGACATGTATTGAGGGAGATATTAATATTTGATTGATTTAATCAAATATTAATTATTTGGTCTAATTTTAAATTAGATATTAATTAATTATTAATTAATTAATTATTTGGTCTAATTTTAAATTAGATATTAATTAATTATTAATTATTAATTAATTGGTCTAATTTTAAGACCCAAATTCTAATTTAAGAAGCCCAAGTTCTAATTTGAGGAATTCTAATTTTAGAACCCCAAGTTCTAATTTGAGGAAATCTAATTTTAGCAAGCACACCTTTGGAAGGGTATAAGAGTTTCTCATGGGAGAGAGTTGGAATTATGAATTGATTATTGATTTTGATATTGAAGAAATTCTTCTGTGAAGACTGAGCCAAGGGTTCCAGGATTCCATCTGTAGTGGAGAACGTCAACTCTTCATTGTGTGCGATTCAGAGGTTGTGAAAGATCAGCCGATCTATTGCCAAATTGAGAGATAACTTCACCTAGAAGTTATCATAGTATTACAAGTATTTAAGAGATAACTTCACTCAGAAGCTATCACAAGGGTTTACAGGTATTTTTATTATTTTTGGGTTTTGATTCAAGAATTATCCAGATATAGATCTTTTGTATTAGCACATAATTCTACAGATCAGGATCAAGCATACAGGTTGTGTTATATCAACAGCCATACGAATTCCATACAGATCTGTGAAATTTGTACGCATCAACAGGAAGTACAGGTACCAACATCGGCAAACAGATACTTACAGAGACCGACATCGATCGACATACTACCGACATCGGTGAGGTAACGACTACAGATCAACCGACGATGGTAGTATAACCGATGTCGGTGACTGTGTTTTTTACACAGTAGGCCGAGACGAACCAGATTCAGGATTCTTTCCCAGTTTGTAGAATATTCAGGCTATTCAGGCCGTACTTTCAATATTCTTTGTATACTTGACAGAGGATCTCTATTGTAAGCTTATGAGCAAATAAATAAGAATTTATACTGTGATTTATTTATCTATTTGAAGATATTTTTGCAAAAATTCAGATAAGCAATTCAGATCTTTGTTTTGATATTCGAAGGGATATTACAGTGGTATCAGAGCTTTTGTGCAGATAAGAGAGCCCCTAAGTAAGGGACATCATAGTGGTATCAGAGCTTCTTGTGTTTTCATATCCCTACTGGTTGGGGATATCACAGTGGTATCAGAGCCAAATTCCTGCCATCCTGTTGGGCATATCAGAGCTAATGTCTTGCCATCCTGTTGGGTAGTTTGGGTAGATTGAATCAGCAAAGTATCATGATGACTTCAAGTACTCAGAAACAGTGGGACAAAGATATGAAAAATCTGAAACAAAGTTTGAATCAGTTGGTTGAAACCCAGAGGAGGATGAATGAAACTCTTTCAGATCCTACATTTGAAGACAAATTACTATGGTATATGGCATCCATTCGTAAAAGGTCCACATCACAAAACAGAACTAAGGAGAAACAAGAGGTCTCTACAGGGGTTGAGGGCAGTGCTACACCAGTTGTTAGACATGTGGATGAGCTTAGTCATGGGGATTTAGACTCTCAGTTAGTTGTAGAGGACGTGGGAGCGGGAGATTGTGAGGATGAGATAGTTTCAGCAGTAGTCTCTTCAGAGATAGATGAGGATGAGTCTGATGTTTGCACTCAGAGTGTAAAGGTGTACCCAGATGTTAGTACACTGAGTTTTGATGACCTCTTAGATATGGCAGAGATTGTAGAAGAGTCCCAGGATCCTATTATTGCAGATGACACTCAGGAGAATGCAGTGGATAGTTTTGAGGACTTAGTTACACTGGTTGTTTCTTTCGGTATGGAAGAGTTGGATAGTGATGCTACAGTTGTTGATACTCCGTATGTTGATATGAGCTTTGGAGTTGATTCACAGAGTATGGATGGTAGTACTCCAGAGATCAGTGATTTTGAGTCTACTCTTTTGGACCATGCATCAGAGGAGGATTGTAGGAGACAATCTAGCCAGTACCACCATGTGTCTAGTCAGCTGAGAGTTAGTGAGTGAGACATTGCTACCACTTGCAAGCATTTCAATGATGCTCGTCAGTTGTTAGCAGTATATGGATGGGGTTATCCTACTAGCATTGAGCAGGGAGGTAGTTATTTATCCTTGACAGAGATCCACTCTTTATGGGAGGCTATCCACATTTTGAGACAGGATTATATGCAGTTGGTCGCCGATAGAGATTATCTTATGGAGTGGGGTAGCACAGCATATGATGCATTGTTGGTCGAGGAAGATAAGGTGAGTGAGCTTACTCAGTAGCTAGAGGTGACTTCTGAGATTCTTGAGACTACGCAGTTAGCTTATGAGGAGTCACAATTTCATTTGGCTGAGATGACCATGGAGTTAGAGCATTTACGGTCTTCACCAGCCCCAGACTCAGAGGTTAGTACATTGAGTGTTGTTGGTGAGTACGTTCCTATAGTTGTAGTTGAGGAACATGTTGTTGAGGCTGACACACCGGTTCAGAATTTGGGAGTACCTAGTTCTGATGAGTTTGGGATACCTCTCCAGATTGATTCTTCTCACACAGATGATAGTGTGGTCCAGTTGGTTGTGCCACCTTTACAGAGAGATCAGTTGTGGTGTGTGGGGGAGTACGTTGATGCTTCCACATATAATTTTTACTGCACAGAGTCATTCATGGAGTATTTGCTAGATAGTGCAGGTGTTCATCTGGATTCGCATAGGGTGACAAAAGGTGTTCTCATCCAAGGTACTGGTGTTATTAGCAGATTGGGTGGGGAGATTATAGGGATCCTATCTACTATGCTACCTCACAAGGATTTTGAGGTGGGGTATGCTCATTATTCTTCTTTTGATCTAGAGAGAGAAGATTTGATTTCACACAGGTGTAGATCGGCTCCAGTTTCTTACCATCCATTATGGGACGGATTGGCACCATCTCTTGCAGATGGAATTGGCAGTTTGAGTTGTCCATTCTACTTGGGTTATGATGCTTCGAGAGTTTGGTTCTCATGTGTTCTTGACTATGGCAGTTGTGCTCTTAGAGTTTGGTTGAGTTGCATTCACCAATTTGATTATGGGTTCCTCTTTGTTCTACTTCTGCTGATGTTACAGGTACTTGCATTGATTCACAGCAGTGCAGAGCATAACTACATTTGGGATCCAGGTGGATCGAGTAGTTTATTGTTCTAAGATTGCTTGGGGACAAGCAATTTCTGGAGGGGCGGATTGTCATGTCCCCTTTTTTGTGGACATTGATAGGCTTGATGATTAGCCTATTATGCGACCTTCGTAGGTTGATTGGATGGATAGAGGGTCATGATGGAGATTGGCTTGGCTTTGATTTACAGAATTCCTATAGTTGACTCTCATTCAGGTTATCTTAGACACATTGGGCCTGAGCTCCTATTATTTAGGAATATTTGACATACAGTGGAACACCCTTGTTTTGATATGGTCATGTGCAGAATCACTCCCTAGTTCACTAGCTTTAGACGGTTCGAGGATCCGACATGTATTGAGGGAGATATTAATATTTGATTGATTTAATCAAATATTAATTATTTGGTCTAATTTTAAATTAGATATTAATTAATTATTAATTAATTAATTATTTGGTCTAATTTTAAATTAGATATTAATTAATTATTAATTATTAATTAATTGGTCTAATTTTAAGACCCAAATTCTAATTTAAGAAGCCCAAGTTCTAATTTGAGGAATTCTAATTTTAGAACCCCAAGTTCTAATTTGAGGAATTCTAATTTTAGAACCCCAAGTTCTAATTTGAGGAAATCTAATTTTAGCAAGCACACCTTTGGAAGGGTATAAGAGTTTCTCATGGGAGAGAGTTGGAATTATGAATTGATTATTGATTTTGATATTGAAGAAATTCTTCTGTGAAGACTGAGCCAAGGGTTCCAAGATTCCATCTACAGTGGAGAACGTCAACTCTTCATTGTGTGCGATTCAGAGGTTGTGAAAGATCAGCCGATCTATTGCCAAATTGAGAGATAACTTCACCCAGAAGTTATCATAGTATTACAGGTATTTGAGAGATAACTTCACTCAGAAGATATCACAAGGGTTTACAGGTATTTTTATTATTTTTGGGTTTTGATTCAAGAATTATCCAGATATAGATCTTTTGTATTAGCACATAATTCTACAGATCAGGATCAAGCATACAGGTTGTGTTATATCAACAGCCGTACGAATTCCATATAGATCCATGAAAATCTGTACACATCAATAGGAAGTACAGGTACCGACATCGGCGAATAGATACTTACAGAGACCGACATCGGTCAACATACTATCGACATCGGCAAGGTAACGACTACAGATCGATTGACGACGGCAGTATAACCGACGTCAGCGACTGTGTTTTTTACACAGCAGGCCGAGATGAACCAGATTCAGGATTCTTTCCCAGTTTGTGGAATATTCAGGCTATTCAGGCCGTACTTTCAATATTCTCTATATACTTGATAGAGGATCTCTATTGTAAGCTTATGAGCAAATAAATAAGAATTTATACTGTGATTTATTTATCTATTTGAAGATATTTTTGCAGAAATTTAGATAAGCAATTCAGATCTTTGTTTTGATATTCGAAGGGATATTACAGTGGTATCAGAGCTTTTGTGCAGATAAGAGAGCCCCTAAGTAAGGGACATCACAGTGGTATCAGAGCTTCTTGTGTTTTCATATCCCTACTAGTTGGGGATATCACATTTAATCATATAAAATATAGATCCATTATTGAGTTTTTGTTGTATAATGCTATCTCTAGACCTAACATCATGTAATAAATACTTGTGGGAAGATTTCAAGTAGATCATAATGAAATTAATCTAAAAAAAATCAAGATAAAACTTACGTATCTCAAGGGAAATATGGAGTATGGATTATGTTACCCAAAGAGTAAGAAGTTTGATATAGTAGCATATAAAGATATAAATGTAGATTAGGTTGGGAGTCTAGATGATAGAAAGAGCACTGGTAGAAGACCCCTCTTCTTAGGTAAATGCCTAGTCTCATGGTGAAGAAAGAAGCAACCATAAATGGATTTATCTACTTGTGAGGCTTAGTAAATTGCAATAGATTCATGTTGTTCTCAAGTTTTGTGGATGAGACAAACCTTAAGATAATAGAAGGTGGAATTTGATGGTCTTAGTCCTATTTTTTATGAAAATAATAGTTCCATAAAAATTTTAAAGAATCCTATCATGCATTAAAGTACCAATCAAATTCCCATCAAGTATCATTTTTAAGAGAATAGGTGAGTGAACAAAGTATTAGTATTGAATTTATGTATACCAAGGATAAAATTGAAGATATATTGATGAAGCCTCTTCCTAAGGCTAATTTTAAACAACTAAGATAGGAATTTGATGTGATTCCTATTCCTATCATTCACTAAGAAATTCAATGTTTTTAGTGGGAGATGATGAGGAGGTGTTTTAACTCCAAGATTAGGAAGCAAGTGCACTAGTTATTAGGTCAAATGGGGAGTCATATCAATTTGTCAAGATGAACATGTCTACAATATATAATCAGATAGGGGGATCCTATTTATATGATATTTCATTATTTTTTATTTAATTTTTTGTAGGTAGTGCTTTGTCATTAATGTAAAATGGAGAGATTGTTCTGTATGGGGGAGATGTATTCTAGTAAGAGAGGATTCATTGAATAATTACCATCAATAATAAAGGGGGAGATTTTTTGAGAATGTGTTCTGAGATATGAATTAAGTTATCATTTATGTCATGACATTTTAATTGATTTCATTCCTTTTTTGTTCTTGTGATTGAGTTCATGAGTCATGTACTTGAGAGACCCAATGAGATGGCATAGTCCTGGTAGCATCTTGAGGTGAATAGTATGAGACTTATGTGAAGAAGGTTGGCAGTGGTAACGCTTAGTGTGAGGTCATATGACATGTGGATAACGTTTTAAGAATAGTACAATAGTTTTCAAGGTGATTTCATGGTATATGTATGACTAGTAGTTCAAGGCCTAGTGTGTAAAGAGACTTAGTGTTGCATAATGATGGGTAAATTTCATTTCCCAAGGTGATAAAGGTCATGAGAGAATTTTCATAGGTGTAAGAGGTTGTATTAATTATGTTGACAAAGTTTGAGGTCAAAGCATAAAGGAGAAAGCAAAAAATTGGTGTTAATGTTTTTTATGTGAAAGAAATGGGGTGTTGCATATCCAATAAGGATTTTCTTACGATAATTTTCACATGAAATCTTTGGATGAGATTCTGAGAAATTCATGGAAGTTGGGGAAGGGTCCCATCTTAAATTTTATGATATTATTTTTATATTTAAGGGTAAATCCTTCATGAAATATTTATAAGAATGGAAGGTAGTATAAACCTTCCTAAAACCCTCATTATGACCTGATATGAAATATGTTGATGGAAATGGCTCATAATTGTTTAGTTGACTTAGTTTGATGTTTTAAACATGTATACGACTTTTCTAGGTACCTCTAGGTGGTATTGGTCTATCAAAAGAGTGGGTGGATGAAAATGGCTATAAGATTATTTTTGATAATTTTATTTTGTGCCTATGTAATTTTATGATCAAGTTGAAAACCCTAAATATGATAAACCAGTCATGCAGGTTGACCTATCTCTAAACAAGCCTAATGAGGAAGACAATGAGAAAACTAGGTAGAAGTGAGAATGAGATTAGGGATGGGTTTTAGTGGATTAGGGATGGATATAAATTCATGGGGTAATTTTTAAATACCTATACCTCATATATCCTTTGATTATAAGTTTTTATGATGCTCATATATGAGCAAAATGTTGTTCTTAAAGTGACCTATCTAATACAATGAAGTCTGTTTAGGGTGAAGACATGAAATTGGTTTGTAAGAGAAATATTAATTTTTAACCTAGTAATATATATATTCAAACATTTTCTAAGGATGATTAAGTATCATATAAAACCATTGTAATTTCATAAAAGCATTTATACATGTGTTCTTGATTATGTTTTTGGAGATATAAGAAAAATTTCATGTGTGGGTGAGAATGATGATCTTGAGTATTTTTGAATATATTTTAAGAATAAAATTCATGTTAGTTTGTTATATAGGTATCATATCTTCATTTTAACACATTTTTTATTAATTAAAAACTCTTATGAAGGTGTGAAATGTCAAATACTTTTGACTAGGTTCCTAAGGCATGGGTACAGTTCTGAGTGAGCATATGAAGTTTATAAGTTTGAGGTATTATGACCTATTTTGTGAAATATAATGTAAATTTTTTTAAAAATTAGGTCATTAATATTCCATCCATGTTATTTTTTTACATGGAAAATTTTAGTGTATGATTCATATTTTCAAGATAGACTTTCTAGCAGTAAGAAGGCCTAATGGTGAGTATACCTAATTATGTGGTTCAAAGAGTGAAATGAGATAAATGGTGTTGGGGAAATAATATTATATTATAAAGGGACTAAATAAAGTGTGTATGAATTTTTTTAATTAATTTTCTTAAGTTTATGATGTTCCAAGGTGGCCAAGGTGAAACATGTGCCTTGAAAATGCCTAATTGCATTAGGTCTCTATTACGCCTAATGGTGGTTTTGGATCTTATGGATGGGGAAAAACCATTATAGTGAGTGTTTCACGTATGAAACATGTTTTTTGATCTATTAAAAGGGTGATACAATTATGGTGAGGCTATTTTATGACAAATATGTGTGAGAGCAAGATTCAAGTATAAAGAGAAGGTCTAATAGGCCTAATTTGACTAGTTAGAAAATTTGAGGATATGAGTGATTGATTTAGAGTTTTGGAAACTAGTTAGAGGGTGTAAAAACCATAAATGAGGTGTGATTAATATTTAATGAGGTTATAATAGTGTTTATACAAGTGATGATAAAGGTCATATGACCTTATTCTTCCAAGGAAAGGGCTAATTGAGTAAGAAGGCCTAATAGGATATTTGAGAGAAATAGAAGAGTAAGTAGAGAAAAATAAGGAGCTCATATTCAGTTGAGTGAGAAAAAAGTGTCCAAAAGTTATCATAGGTTATATTTTATTGAGTTGGTTCTGATTTACCTAGGGGGTTGGTTACTCTTTGCAAGTTGGTGCTTGCTAAAGGAATAGTTGAGTTGGTTCTTGACTAGTAAGGGGTTGGTGTTCATTGTGGGGTTGGTGTCTCACTAAAATTTGATTAATTTATTATATGATTCTAGTCTAAGATATGTTTTAGTTGGTTTTATTCTTCATGAGTGTTTCCCATATATATATATATTTTATTCATGTGTTATGTTACTACATCATGCTCATATGAATGATTGAATATGTATTGTTATATCTCTAGATCTTTTTGAATGATTAATGAATAATATATGGAATTGAAATTATAATTTTCACACTGATTCACACCTCCCCTTAGTGAAAGACCAATTATATTTTATAACTACCCTATGGCATCCTATACCTTAAATGAAGTAACCTATTAGTCCTTGGGCATATTCATCTCATAGGATCATCGATAATAAGAAGCCTCATCCTTTGCCTAAAGGCACTCCATAAAAATATATGATAATACATCATATGTCATGGATCATAAAGTTATTTCTCATTCCCACCTAAGTCTATTAATAATAGTCAATGACTTGTCTCTCTCACTAATGGCCTGATCTCTCTTAGTAGTAAACTAGTCCTACACCTATACTATCTTGTCTATCTCAACCTTCAGCTAAGTGATCTATAAATCTAGTTGAGTCATGTAATCACACCTGATACCTATGTTGGTATATAAATAGGATACATAATGTGGTATAGCTATAATATCTCCTACCTAGGTTATGATTTCGTAGTCTAACAAGCCTCTATCCTTACCCATTATAGTTATTCTAGAATGTCCTACCTATCCTAGATCCACCTATGTGCTAGAAGGCCTTACATAGACTAGATCAACTTGATACACTATAAACACTAATGAAATAGGATCAAATATCATTTAATCATCCCCATAATTTCCATCTCTATCTTCATATCTACTTTCCTCCACCATTTCCTCCATTAAATCCATCATTGTTGTCATCACTTACCTCACTATTGATATCATACTAGGTGTTTCCATTATTACTTGATGTTTTATCCTCCATCTCCTCAACATACATGGTCAATTTTCCCCTTGATTTAACTATAACTAAAAACCTCAAAGGGAATACCTATACCCACAAATTTATATAAGTTAAATTGACCCCTACATCTATATCTCCTAATACATAAGCCCAAACAACTTGAGGAACATAGATTTAACTCATAATATCCTCAATTATCTATATAACATGAGTATTTCAATTAATATCTTATGTCACATGAGAAAACCATCTCAGTCCCTTAAGATCATCTTATGTGTAGTGAAATTAATAGAGTACTAGATTAGGTTAGTAGTCCTTAATAATGTGAGACTATCACCCAATTATAAAACATTTGGTCATCATGAAATATATGTACCAATCATATTTGAACAACTATAGTTTGTATGTGAGTTAAAGCCTCCAAATGAAAAACTATAGGGCAAATCCATTGAACATCTAATGATAGAATGGAATATCCACCTATGCCTATGCCTACCTACTCTTGTATGAGCCCAACCATACATTAATGACTCTTCTAAGTCTCATAATTTATGCATCCCTAATAGTCACTCAATAGAGATGTTTTCCCATCCATATCCCATTAGAAGAGTGAAATACCCAATTTTGGTTCCACCATTGCACACTGTCATATGAATATATCTATAGAGTTGTGTTAGGAAAAAATTTCCCCAAGAAAATCATGTAGGAACATAAAACATACTCTACAATACACCTCTAAGGCCCATATGAAAGTACCAAATAATCTTTTTAGGCATCAAGATGCTACTAACAATGGCCATGAGAATAACTAACTCTTTATCAATAAGAGCTAGTGGTGACAGATCCCCAACATGTAGATCATCTAATCAAATATATGTATATGTATTTATCAATTATATATTTACCTTCCCTTAAAATATGGGGATACATTGATAGCTGACTAAATCATCAAGAGCCACCTATTTATATACTAATGGTGTCCAAAATAATCCCCATCCACACATTGATAAATTGAGGATACACTAGGTATCATCAAGTGTCATAGTAACTTCTAAAATAGATAAGTGGAATGTCAAAGTCTCATTATATTATCCCTCATCTAATGCACTCAAATAGGCTTGATCTACCTAGATGACTAATATCTATTCCACATCATGAAGATCTAGCATTTGTAAGAATGAAATCATATCTTCTATCTAGACCTAAGGGGTCTGCATATATTATTAACACTGATCCCAACATGTTAGGATATCTAGTCACTCTTATAATCATAAAAACATTACTGTCATCCTAATTATATATTACTACATGAGCCTAGCCTACTAAGCCTAATTGACCCCTCTTAAGTCCCTAAACTAACTATTCTTGGCTTCCAAAGAGAATCCATCATTTTCCTAAGTGGAAAAGCTACTATTTAGGTGATATTGTACATTTTAGGTGATGCCACCAATTTCATATTCACAAAAATAGAGACTTTGCCTAAAAATGGGTAAAATAACCATTTCAATGATTTTTGCTTATTTTTGGTGTTATCACCATTTTTAGGAATGATGATTTCTAATGAAGTCACCATTTTCCTTAGTGAAGTCATCATTTTCCCTAAAATGCAAATAGTGAATTCATCATTTTTTGACCTAAATTTAGCATTAAATGTAAGAAATTGAGCATTAATGACTAAAGTGAAATTACTCACTAGTGGTCAACCATGGGGTGGTTGCATGTCTTCTCTCACCTACTTTAAAACATGATGTTGAACTCTTTCATGGGATATTTTTCTTATCTCAATTTATAAAAAAAACTATAGGTTATAAATCTCAATAGCTTAGGGTGAAAATTAATTATTTTTCACCCTAGGGGTGAATATATAGCTAAAAATGTGAATATTTACCCCCCAAGGTGTATAGTTCATTTTGTGCACTTTAAGAAGTGTATCTTTCACATATGTGGTTTGTTTTGTGTTTTTTTATACCCTTTATTATTGATTATAACTACCTTTGGGGAAATTAGTGACTCCATCATTCTTGTTTATAACTACCTTTCTAAAATTTAATAATTTAACTCCCATTACCACTTATTCATGTTATTTTCTTCATTTTGAGGAAACATTTGATGATTCCATTTTACTTGCCACTCCTTTGAGGGGGCATCAAGGGATTAATAAACACCTTTTGTGGCATGAACCATTTATATTAATGATTTTTACATTCTTTGAAAATATGTTATTGTGTTTGTGTCTTAAAATTCCTTCTTAAATAGGGGAAAACTATAGACACTTAGTTTTGGCTAATTTCATGCCTAAATTGGGATTCAGATAAATTCCTATCAAATAACACAATTTAAAACTACAAATAACATGAATTACCCAAATTTTTTCACATAAGGTATTTAATTTATCATAAACATGACATTACTGGTTTATTTAGCATATTACACTGTATAAACCAATAACCTAGTTTGGTTTCAACCCTATTCAAATTACAAACTAGTAATTTGATAGTTTTGGCCTATTGAGCTATTAATTAAAAGCATTTATAAAAAAAATATAAAAATCTAAAAATCACTAATCAAGATTAAGTACATTAAAAATCTTAATTAACTTACCTAAACAAAAGTTGCAAATTAAATTAGTGAATTTAATTTATATAAAAAAGGAATTTTTTGCCAAATATGAAGTCAAAGGTCAAAGAAGCTAATAAAGTGATTTATTATATCCTAAATATTCAAAAATTATGAGTCACAACCTCACAATATAAATTGAGTTTTCATGCATCACAAATATCTAAAACTAAGGTGTTAATATTTCATGTGTTTTGACCCAAGCTAGGGTTAGCCTGACCCAACCTACGTTATTTTAGACTCAACCAAAGTTAGAATTTAACCTAACCTCCATAGGGTTGGAGTTATTTCTTAGAGATATAAATAAAAGTGCCCATACCATATGCCAACAATCTCTTATGTCAATTTATTTTATTGGAATACCTTCCAGAATCCATTGAGGTTAGTGTTATAATTCTCATTTTATGCCAAGATTCACACCAAACCACAAGTGACCATTGGATAAGTGTTACCACCATGGAGAAGCATTGATATAAGTATCTAATTTTCATATTCTGAGCATAAACATCCTTATTCCAACAAGTGGACATAAAATTTGAAAAAAGAGGTAAATTATTTATGTTATTTTAATCTCTATTTTGTGATCTTGTTCATTATGTTATGTTACCCCTATTTCCTAGGTAAGAGTGTTTAGTTCTAGTGTATTTTTATGCTTTATTTTTTATCATTTGGAATAACAAAGAACTTATCAATAATTGTGTGCTCTTCAAACTCCTAAGATATAGTAATAATATTATAAGAATCCATAATAGGATATTGGTTATGTTTTTGGGGATGTTTACACATATAAAGTGCACAAATACCTAGAATAGCAAAGATTTCAAGTGGAAAAATGACCCTTTTAATCAAAGGGAACATAAATGAATAAGATTTAGGTCTAAGATATTCTAAGGTTGAAACCTAAAACACTATGGGAAACCTAGGGTTTGACATGGTTTAATATGTGTAAGGGTACACCAATATGTTTTAGCCTAATTTTGTTTCACAACCCTAATGGGATACAAATTGGTAAAATAATTTTGATATTAAGATTTGGCATTCAAGCATACATCTAAATGTAAAATAATGAAATTGAATGAAATGATTTGATAAGTGGCATATGTTAAATATAGTAAGTAAAAATAAGGGATGAATACTTAGATTTTCTAGTTGAATTTATAATAATGACTATATTCTATAAGTTGAAATTAGACTAAACCAATCTTGTGATTCATATGATTCATAAACTATATTTATGTTTTCATAGGGTCAATTATATTGATCTAGATCAATATCAACTATAAATACTAACTTTTGTAGGTCAATAATGATCTATGTGTAAATGAGTGATTGGGACCATATGGTCACTTTTTCCTATCTATGAAAGCTTTGTATGTGAAGATTTTAACCCTTATGATGTGTACAAATTTAAAAATTAGCCTCTTTTACTTTGAAATCCTAGATGTGTTTTTGAGGGATATAAACCTATAAAATTTGGGAAATTTTAATGGGATGAGTTAACCCTAATCACCTAGTTTTGATGATCAACTATTACATACATATACAATAATATAAAGAGGAAAATACAACCACATGTAGTTCTCCCACCTAGTGTGTTTTTTAGATTGTGTTCCTTCTCTATGTGTATGCAGCTAATGATTTTCATTTTGATACTTGATAATGTTCTCTTTAAATTGGATTTGGTATACTTGAAACTTGGATTATGATTAGTCTTAGTGATATATTCATAATTTTTGAATAATGGGGAATATTTTATCAATGTGCAATAATCTATATATGTGTACTAGAGAAGTACCAATTCCCTTATTAAGTGAGACATTGATTTTATTATATATGAGTTCAATTGGGTAATTTATCACACTATCAACATGTTAGGTAGATAGGATAACCCTAGAGAAATGGTTTACTTTTAGAAGTGGTCATTTCTAGGATATGGTTGGTTATGACCATATTATGTAAGTATTGACTAATGATATTACCTAAATTTGATGAAACCAACATGTGCACAATCATACTAAACTAAAGGTTTGGAGATGTCTATTTAAGATATTAATTAGGTTTGAAATTAATAATGAGGTTAATTTAGTGTGTATAATAGAATGAAATATTAAAAATCATAAGATAGCCTTTAAGTATGACATAATGGTAAATTATTACCATGTTTGTGTGCTCAAGTCATGTGTGGTAAATGTGTGTCAATCTTGTCATTATGAAGTACCAAATAACATATTTTAGTATATATCCTATGAAAGTAAAATAAAAATTCTCTGATATATTCCTCCCTTTTGAGATAATGAAATCAATAACATGTTTTGAAAACCATTCATATCAAAAGAAAAAGGTTACACTATATGTAAATAAAATAATATAGTTAAAGTGTTAATAAATTGAAACATAAGTAATAATCATGTAATTCATTTGTACCATTAAAAATGATGTAAAAAAAACATGTAACTATCATGGAACTTACATGAGAATCTCCATATAATATGGAAAAAGTATCATGTAGTTAATCCTCAATAGTTTTTCTCTATATGTTAAATTTCATGTAAAGGTGTCTCATAGAGGATAGGCATGGTAATTAGGTCTAAATCATAGTTATAGGATTATTGGTGTTATATTAACAATATATATTCATATTTTAGTCATCGTGATATATCATCTAATCATCCATGTAACAAGTAATATACATAAATAGTATGTAAGTATCCATGTAAATGTTGGCCAATTTTGGCCCACATATGCCTAATCTAGAATAAAAAGCTGAGCAGGATCCTAATTGAAAAAGTGAATCAATGTCATAAGAAGCATATGTATTTAAAGATAATATGCCTTGTAATTTTAAATATTTTGAAACACTTTAAGTAATCTTAAGGTGTGCATTTGTTTATCTTAGATAACTAGACCATCATCGAACATTATGCACAAATGAACATAACAAGTTTGTTGTGCATTTGATAAATTTACTTGGGGAACCTCTCAAGACAAAATATTTCATGGACATGAAGTACCTCATACCTAAAAAATGATATAAAATTATGGTGCCTTGATATAGATATAAATCTTAGAATTTGAACTTGTAGAGTGAAATAGGTGCATAAATGTCAATTTTTAGCTTCATGAAATATTTGTTTAAATTCAAATGTTCCAAAGATTAATGTGATAGTGAAAAGTTTCCATATATTAGGAGATATGGTAAATATCTAACATTAATTAATTAATTATAGTCTCAATGGGTCCAAAAGATATAATAGTGAGCATTAATTCAAAAGGTTAGCATGAATGAGCTCTTATGAAGTGTCAAGATCTTAGGTACCCATCAGATGGATCAATGATACATGATGACTGATAGGCCAATGGGCCAAAGAATATATAATGATGAATATTTAATCATATTGAATATATTGGTAGTGATTATGGGTCAATGAGTTAGAGGATCCTAAGGATGAATGAGATCCTATTGTCATAACCATATCAACTATCAGGAAGATCTATGGCTCGTGTTCATTTATACCAAGAAAGATCAATGGAATGCATAAATTGGGTATAATGATATTATTATCTTAAGGATCAATTCAAAAATAACAAATCTCAAATTCTCAAGGACTCAAATCAAGATCAAGGGTCAATATTTAAGGTTAAAGCTAACTCCGTTGAAGTTGATCCAAAGCTAATATTAAAAAGGGATGTCACAGAGGTAGACAAATCAATTTAAACTAGTTCATCACCAAATATAGTAACATGAACATGACCATTTTCATCCATTCTTGCACGCAAAATATGAACCAATAAGGAGCTAGTGAGGAGCAATCGATGTTGCAAATATTAAAATGGATGATTGAGTTATAACAACATCAATACCAAAAAGAGATTATAAAATATTGATCTAGCTATTATAAATGGCTTAAGTACTATAATTCAACTTGGAAACAACTTAATTCTACAATTATAACCATAAGTGTCACTAATGTAGACTAAAAAAAATGGAAAGGAACTAATATGGCTGTTATGGCAATTTTCTAGAGGTAGTCTAAGAACGATGATCTAAACTAACCAAATCAACACTAGATGATTGTAAATCTTGATAATAATGGCCCCTTTTCCATTATTCTAGGAATTTATCTCCATCTCTCTCATTCCCATTCTAATATATATATATATATAGGCTTCTAATACTTTAAATGGATCCTTCTCTTTGGCATGACTAGACTCTACAAAGATTTGTAATGTAATGCCTATTTGATGTAGTAAAAGATTGGATTTCTTCATTAAGAAAATTGGGTTGAAGTGTATTTCATGAGTTCATTGATGTGGTTAATTTAATATATGTTTTCTTTTCATTAGTCTAAGTTTTATCATCTTTATGTAATGTTTTTGTAGTTCTCATAGTTCATTATAAGTGCATATATAGTTTTTTGGTCAGTTGGGAAGTGGACACCTGCCCTCCCATGTTAGGTAAATAACTAGCCCATGCCTTTTGTGAAATAATTATGTGGAAGCTGATCAAAGAGTGAATGAAGTGATATTATGTAGTTTTTAAATTGTCCTATAGTGTGTCTTTTGTAAGTATGTGGAACAAAAATTTGGTGCATCACTTCACTTTTATATGCTTTTTTGAATCATTGTCAATCTCTCTCCATTTTCCAAGAAAGAATTAGTATTAGGTTTAGTCTAGGTGATCCATCAAGAGGAAGCCAATATTATCCATAGTTTCAACCCCATCATAGGTGATATATAGTCTAGGGTTATTCTCATTATGTATTTCAATTTGAAAGAGCCTAAAGATCCCTATCCATGGATGCAAATTAATGTTACAACAATATATTGCATGCTTAGTGTGACCCATTGGAGCTGGTCTTAGTGACATTCTATTTATAATAGTGTTCTTCATGAAGTATTTGGTGATTCTAAGCTCAAGAAATTATTTATAATAATGTAGAATCAATTTCTAAGTAAGTCTATTTTCATTTCACTATCTTAATGATGTTTTCATGGTTTTGTATGAAGAAAACTATCAAGATCCATATAATCTTAATTATGAGCCTAATCATCCTTACAAGAAGTTTTATCCAAGATATGTTGATCCTTATCAAGTTTCATATGATCCTTATTGTTAAGAGTATTACCCTTATCCCCCTTGTGAACCATATCAATCTTAAGACCAGATTTCACCTTCCCCATATGGTTATGATGTTGCATATGAGCAACCTTGTATACAAAAGAGAATGGATGAAATAGAGCTCAAAATAATAACATAAGCAAGAAAATTTTGTTCCAAGTCTTAGTATGAGTAACTGAATCAGATGTTTCTAAATGTATCTAGTGATATAGAGAAGAGGAATGAGTTGTGAAATTGTATTAGAGAAGATGGAGGATTGAGAGAGGCAGAGATGTGAGTTAAAATAGTTATCTTAAGAACTCTCTTATACTCTCTACCAGTATTATTATGTTCCTCATTATCATGAAGTGATTAACCATACTAAATTTGAGCCAATGGAGTTGCCTAGTTAGAGACAATACTAGAATCATATGCCTATTCAATAATATATTAAATAGACTAATCCTTGTTGTAGTTCTATCCCTTAAACTCAATTTATCTATGAGGACAAAGAGGTTTCAAGAATTTGGTGAGGTGATGTCCAATTGGAATGAATAAAATGTATAGGTATTCAAAAATATTCTCTTTCCCTCCTCTTCAATTTTCCCTAAATGATTTAATTTCCCTCAAGATCCAAAAATATTATCATAATAAACCTTCCATGTCTCATAATACCTCTAAAAAAAATGAATTCCATCACCTTCCCACAATCTCCCTTCCTCAGGAGGAGCCTATTTTATGGAGTATATAGAAATAGGTTTCAGCTACAAGCCAAGTTCTTGGAGAGTGTGAAGAAGATGTTTTAGGTGTGTATGAGGAAGAGTTTATCATTGATACTTTACTTGAGGATGTAGTTGAGAATGAGGTTGTAGTTGATATTGAATAATATATCTCAAGTCTTCTTAAGAAGGATGGTCTTGATGTGGAAGAACTCTAAAATAAATTAATATAATCTAAAGTCATGAATGAGTTTGATATATATCCTATTAAGAAACATAAATATAAATTTCAAATTGATCCTATTTTGTATTATCAAAATGAAGAAAAAAAATATGATTGGTAGTTGTACCTTAAATCTTTGTAAGAGATTAAAGATATTTGTAAGAACTTGTTACCCATTAAATATCACATTTATGATAAATTTGATCAATAGTCACTCATTAAATATCATTATATATATATATATTGGGTTGAGTAATAAAATCTCCTTGAAGATCTTAATAAACTTAAAATAGATAGTAATAACAATGAGGTCACTCTAGGTAAATGCATAAATGAGATATCACTTGATGAGGTTGTACATGACAAGTAGTATGAACAAGATCCGAAAGTGAAAGATGAGTTTGGCTTTGTTGGTGATTGGTTAATTTCTGATAACTCACTTGAGAAGATGCTAAGAGAGTTAGTAGGCAAGGAGAGTGCCTCATCAAAGGTCATGTTCAATGAGCATCCTACTTTATAATGTTTACCATCTCTTAGAATGAGTGAACTCATGAATTTCCATTTTGATCCATGTGGATCATCCCTATCATATTTAGTTAAATTTGTTTTTCTTCTTGTTTTTTTCAAAGTGTTGTCCTAGAACATTAGTTTGTTATCTTTTTCTTTTTTTAGTTAGACTCCATATTTTTTGTGTTTCTGTTGGGAGATAAACCGGAAGCACACAATTTAATTACTAAACCAAGCAACTTAATATGCGGAAATTAACCAGATTCACCAAGTAACTAGAATTCAGAATAACACATGATATGAGAGACAATACACAACTTGTATTAACACTTTATACAGAAAAGAATACAATAAAGAAGATGCCACTTCTTCTCCACCACCTTACAGAGGTTTCCCACACCTCAAGTGAACAGTAATTCTCCTCCCCAAAGCTCTCCCTCTCACAGGTCCCAACACCCAACTCAAATACAGAGTTGGTGTTCACCTCCTGTGCTCCACGCACACCACAAGTGCTCCACGCACTCCACAAGCACTCCACGTGCTCCACAAGTACTCAAGGTACTTCAAGTAGATCTCCCATGAATCTGCAACAACCTGCAATTCAATAGACCATACTTATGGAAGGAACTCCCTTGCCTTCCTCTTGCTCTATCCGAGTACACACCTGTACTCCAAGTAGATCCTGCCTGATACTGCTCCCTGTTGTGTTGCTGTCTATATGACCTTGCACACCTGCAAATCAAACAACGGTTCTACTCACCTGTGAACCTCGACCTTGCACACACATACACCTGTAGATCAATGATCTTAATTCCATGTAGATCTCCTATATAGGCCATGCAACTGTGACCAAGATCCTACACTCCTGAAGAACCCAGCTGGCTCTCCAATCCAGCACCAACACACCTGGTACTGAGGCACTAGGAGGAACACACCATTGCTCTACCTCACACACAGAAGGAGCTTATAATTATGCTCTCTTACTCCCTGGCACACTTTTCCAATACAACCATGAGTCTATTATATAGATCTCATCCAAACAATGATTAGACATCTAATTACCATAATTAGATCCACAGCTATGAGTCTAAAATTAGCACTCATCATGCAAACACTTGGTTCGTTAGCTAACTGCCCGTAATTAGCTCACAGTTGAACCACACAGGCGACCGACGTCGGTCCCTGTCTGCCTGGAGGTGACCGACGTCGGCTGATATATGACCGACGTCGGTTGCTTCTCTATGCTCTCCCACCGACGTCGGCTAATCAGACCGACCCCAACTTCTTCTGCAACTCAGCAACCTTCAGCAACCTCCTCTCCTGTTTGCATCAGTGAAGCTTTTAGCTCCACAATCCTAACAATCTCCCACTTGGAGATAAATAGCTGCACTGTACCTGTACCTGTACTCCATCTAATCTGTTTCCTGGTTTGTATCCCTCTTCAAGCTCCCACCTGAAGACAACCCACCACACATCCCGTGGTGTATCACCTGTCATCCGAGTACCCTACCACATCCAAACCTACAACACCTGTAGTGAAGTTCTGACCCTGCATAGCAACACCTGCTGCCGGTCCCTCTCAGAAAACCTGAGAACCCACTTCCCCGAATTGGCTCCTAACTCTCTGACAGCTCCCACTGCATGGGAATACTCAGCTCTATACCAGACCTCATGTGATTTCAGACACTGTACCTGTCCAGACCTTAGTGTGCTCCGGTTCTGCATCCCGAGCCTCACCAACACCTGATTCACATCAGCTCCCACTTGAGACAAAATCAACCTGTGATCTCCATGTCTCCCATGTCAAAGAATTCCGCTGCTCCAAACTCCTCCTGACATGCCACTGAACTAATCTTACCCTTAGCTCAGCAAAACCCTATATGTACACCCCTGCTAGCTAGCATACTATCCACATACAGCAATAGAATGATGTCATAACTCATCATCCCCCTGGTAAGGCAAACCACAGTAGTTACCTGACATTGACTGAAGCCATGCTTCGTCCTCCACCTGTCAAAAAACCTGTACCACTGTCCTGCAGCTCCACAAGACCATATACCTGGTCTTCCGTCTCACGTATCCGTTCTCTCTATTATTCTACTAAGGTATCCATTCATCTCTGTGCTTTCATACCTACTGGCAACCCTACCAAAACACACATGTTTGGTTCTCCTCCAAGGAATCACATCCTCATCCATGCCAAGGTCACACATGTTTCCTGGATCCTTCCTACTCTACAATCAGCAACATGTATAAAGAAGAGGAACAATGAATTTTAGGGCCTACTTATGCCTTCAGTCCTCCGTATGGGTGTTTGAGACTCCTTGACAGCTTGCTGTCCACCCAAAATCTGTTACAGTGACCGACCTCAGTCACTCCACAGTCTGCATCCGACTGACGTCGGTTCCATGCGTCTGTACCTGACTACCAACCTGCCAGTGCTGGTGTCCCTGCTGCCGACGTCGATCCTCCTAACCGACATCGGTCTTACATACTACCGACGTCGGTCCCATGACCGACATCGGTCTTACCCTGCCCGACATCGCCAGCTTCGATCTGCACATGACCAACATCGGCACCTGTCTGTTTGACGCTGGTTCCTCTTGACTGACATCGGTACCTGTGTTCGCCTGTGAGTGATGACTTTTTACCCGCGAGCTTCTTTGAATCAAAACCCATGTCCAAACTGCCCTGCTCAGAAATATCCAGCCACATCCACTGGGTTCTGTCCGCCATCTCCTCCATAAACACCAAGGCTTTCCAGTTCTTAAGCCTGTCAAATATATCTGTCTTCCACTTAAGAACATGCATCTCCTTCCTGCTCATGTGACCAAGCCTACGAAGCCACGTCTCCGCAACAAAAGAAGAATTAGTAATATAAACAAGTAGATAAAGGATACCTATTTTCTTACCACCAGCTAATTCAAGTGCATCCACTGTGAGAGTTCTTATGCATCTCTCATCACCCAATCTTTCTGAAGAAATTAGCCATATCTCCAAACCTGGGACCTGCATGACCTTCATCAACACCTGTGTGTTGGCCGCCTGCAATTTCAGCTTCACTTCCCCTTTGCCAATTCTTTGGCAAGGCTTACCAGCTCCTCTACCTAGGGCTGCATGGAAAGAGGCAACCAAATCTTTTATCCAAGATTCAACTTTATCCAAGAAACCTGCAAACACATCCTATGCAACAACACCTGCTACATCTGTATCTTCAGTTTCTTCATGCTGATCTACTACCAACCAACAATAATCTTTTACCTGCTCTTTCTTTCCATAGGACCGTGAGTGACCATCTGTGCTTTTCAACTCTTCCATTCTTAGCTTACTTTGATCTGCTGTTGCTCTACTCCCACTCGATCAGAAACCCCTGAGAGTGCCCTGTAACCAAACACAAAACCTGCTTCCTCCAACCTTAGCTCTGATACCACTTGTTGGTATCAAGCTATGAGCCAACAACCTTGCTCTGATACCACTTGTTGGGAGATAAACCGGAAGCACATAATTTAATTACTAAACCAAGCAACTTAATATGCGAAAATTAACCAGATTCACCAAGTAACTAGAATTTAGAATAACACATGATATGAGAGACAATACACAACTTGTATTAACACTTTATACAGAAAAGAATACAATAAAGAAGATGCCACTTCTTCTCCACCACCTTACAGAGGTTTCCCACACCTCAAGTGAACAATAATTCTCCTCCCCAAAGCTCTCCCTCTCACAGGTCCCAACACCCAACTCAAATACAGAGTTGGTGTTCACCTCCTGTGCTCCACGCACACCACAAGTGCTCCACACACTCCACAAGCACTCCACGTGCTCCACAAGTACTCAAGGTACTTCAAGTAGATCTCCCATGAATCTGCAACAACCTGCAATTCAACAGACCATACTTATGGAAGGAACTCCCTTGCCTTCCTCTTGCTCTATCCGAGTACACACCTGTACTCCAAGTAGATCCTGCCTGATATTGCTCCCTATTGTGTTGCTGTCTATATGACCTTGTACACCTGCAAATCAAACAACGGTTCTGCTCACCTGTGAACCTTGACCTTGCACACACATACACCTGCAGATCAACGATCTTACTTCCATGTAGATCTCCTATATAGGCCATGCAACTGTGACCAAGATCCTACACTCCTGAAGAACCTAGCTGGCTCTCCAATCCAGCACCAACACACCTGGTACTGAGGCACTAGGAGGAACGCACCATTGCTCTACCTCACACACAGAAGGAGCTTATAATTATGCTCTCTTACTCCCTGGCACACTTTTCCAATACAACCATGAGTCTATTATATAGATCTCATCCAAACAATGATTAGACATCTAATTACCATAATTAGATCTGCAGCTATGAGTCTAAAATTAGCACTCATCATGCAAACACTTGGTTCGTTAGCTAACTGCCCATAATTAGCTCGCAGTCGAACCACATAGGCGACCGACGTCGGTCCCTATCTGCCTGATGGTGACTGACGTCGGCCGATATATGACCGACGTCGGTTGCTTCTCTATGCTCTCCCACCGACGTTGGCTGATCAGACTGACCCCAACTTCTTCTGCAACTCAGCAACCTTCAGCAACCTCCTCTCCTGTTTGTATCAGTGAAGCTTTTAGCTCCACAATCCTAACAGTTTCCCCTTTTATTTGGTGAAATTTATTATCTTTGCTTGTCAAAAGGCTTTTCACAGCCATGAATCAAATTTGTCTCAAGCATAAAAAGCATGCTACCAAATTGGGTCACCAAAGATGTTGGCCAATTTTGGCTCGCATGTGTCTAATCTAGAATAAGAAGCTGAGTAGGTTCCTGATTCAAAAAGTGATTAAATGTCAAAATGAGCATCTAGATTTTAAGAGAAGATCCCTTATCATTTGTAAGTATTTAGAACACTTTAATAAATATTGAAGTGTGCATTTGGTGATATTATATAACCATATCATCATCTATTATCATGCATAAATGAATAAAGTATGCTAGTTATGCATTTTATAGATTTGCTTGGGGAGACTCTCAGGCTAAAACATTTCATATACATGAGGTCCTTCATGCCTGAATCATGATCTACAAGTTTGGTAATTTTTTATAATTTCTATCTATAGATATAAAGATTTGAAGTTAAACTTATAGAATGAAACAAGTGTGTGGACATCAATTTTTACCTTCATGAAATAGCCATTTAAATTCAAATGTTCCTAGGCTTAACATGAGAGTGACAAGTGTCCAAATATTAGGCGATAAGGTCAAGATCTAATGGTGAGAAGGTAATTTATAGTGTAAGTGGGTCCTAAATATCTAATTAAGATCATTGAGTCAAAAGGTTAGCATAAACAATCTCCTACCAAGTGTCAAGATCTTAGGTACTCATTAGATAGATCAATGGTACACAATGACTGATATGCCAATAGGTCCAAGAAGATCTAATGGTGTGTATTTAATCATAATAAGTAGATCAATGGTTAATAGGGGTAAAATATTCAAATTATCCTAAGGATGAATGAGCTCCTAACAAATATCAAAACCATGGAAACTATCAGAAAAATCTATGGCTCATGTTTATTCATACTAGGAAAGATCAATAGGGCACATGAAGTACATAGACTAATAGTAAGATCCTAAGGATCAATGTAAAACTAACAAATTTCACAATATCAAGGACATAGTTCAAGATCAATGGTTAAAATTTAAGGTCAAATATAACTTGTTTGAAGTCAAGCCAGAGCCAATATCGTAAAGGGATGCCATGGAGGAAGACACGTTAGTTTTCACTAGTTCATCACCAAAGCAAATAACATGATCACAACCCCTTTCCTTCATTCTTGCATACCAAAGATGAACCAATAATTAAATAGTGAGGAGTTATCAATGCCACCAAGGTCAAAATGGATTGATTGAGCTATTTTAACAACATCAATATTGGAAGGAGATTGTAAAAGATTAATCCAACTATTGTAAATGACTTGGATGCCATAATTAGGCTTGAAAATGACTTGATTTCACTATTGTAACCACAATTAGCATTGATGCAAACCATAAATAGATTTAAAGGGACTAATATAGTTTTTATGTCTATTTTATTGAAGTATTCTAAGAATGATGATCCATTCTAATTGAATAAACACCAGATGATTGTAAATATTGAGAATAATGAACCTTTCCCCATTATTTTGGGGATTTATCCCTATCTCTCTCATTCCCATTCTACTATATATATAGGCTTATAAGCCTTGAAATGGATCCCTCTCTTTGGCATAACTAGACTCTCTGAATATTTGTACTGTAATACCTATTTGATGTAATAAAATATTAAATTTGTTCATTGTGCAAACTAAGTTGAAGTGTGTTTTATGAGTTCATTGATGTGGTTAAGTTAATATATATTTTCCTTTCCTCTATCTAAGTTTTTTCACCTTCATGTAGTGTTTTTTTAGTTCTCACAAGTCATTTTAAGTGCATATATAGTTTATTGGTTAGTTTGGAAGTGGAAAATTGTCCTCCCATGCTAGGTTAATAACTAGCTCATGCCTTTTTGTGAAATACTTAAGTGGAAGTTGACCAAAGACTGAATGAAGTGATATTTTTTAGTCTTGAAAGTGTCATATAGTGTGTCTTATGCAAGTGTGAGGATAAAATGTTTGGTGTGTCACCTCACTTTTATATAAATTTATAAATCATTGTCAACCTCTCTCCCTTTTCCAAACAAGATTTCAGATTAGGTTTAGTCTAGGTGATCCATCAAGAGGAAGTCAACGTTATTCATATGTTCAATCCCACCATAGGTGACCCACAACTTGGGGTTTTTACCTTTGTGTAGGTCAATTAGAGAGAGCTTGAAGAAACCTCTCCAAGGATGTAAATTGATGCTACAATAGTTTTTAGCATGCTCAATTGGACCCATTGGAGCTATTCTTAATGAAATTATAGTTGTAGTAATGTTCTTCATGAATTATTTGATTATTATAAGCTCAAATAATTAATTCTAATAGTCTAGACTTAATTTCCAAGTAAGTCTATTTTTATTACACCATCATGATGATGTTTGCATAGTTGTGTATGAGTAAGACTATCATGATCCATATGAGCTTCATTATGAGCCTAATTAGCCTTATTAGGAGTTCTATCCAGTCTATGTTGAGATTTATCAAGTTTTATATGATCCCTATTGTCAAGAGTATGACCCTTATCCCCCTTGTGAACCATATCAGTCTCAAGATCAAATTTCACCTTCCCATATGGATATGATGTTACATATGAGCAGCCTTGTCTCTAAGAGAGAATGGATGAAATAGAGCTCAAAATAATAGCATAATCAAGAAAATTTTATTCAAATTATTAGTATGAGGAAGTAAATTGGATGTTTATAAATGTATCCAATGATATTAAGGAGAGGAATGCATTTTACAATCTTGTATTAGAGAAGATGAAATCTTGGAAGAGGCACAAAGGTGAGTTGAACTAGTTATCTCAAGAACTCTCTTATATTCCCTACCATTATTCTTATATTCCTTATTCTCATGAAGTGATTAACCATACTCAATTTAAGACAAGGGAGCTACCTAGTTAGAGTCAAGAGTAGACTCATATGCCTATTCAAGTGACTAATCCTTATTATAGTTCAATTTTTTCCTTGCTCATATCTCAAACTCAAGTTTTTTATGAGGACAAAGAGGTTTCAAACTTTAATGAGGTGATGTCCATGTGGATAAAATATAATGTAGAGGTCTTCAAAATATTCTCCTTCCCTCTTCTTCAATGTTCCCTAAATAATTCCATTACCCTCAATATCCCAAAATATGATCATAATCAATGTTCCATGTCTCGTACTACCTCTCAAAAAAATTAATTCCATCACCCTCCCACCATCTCCCTTCATTAGGAGGAGCCTATTCTATGGAGTATAGAGAAAGAGGTTTCAGCTACAAGCTAAGTTCTTGGAGAGTGTGAAGAAGATGCTTCAAGTGTGTATGAGGAATATTTTATCATAGATACTTCACTTGAGGATGTAGTTGAGAATGAGGTTGTATCTGATCTTGAAGAAGATATCTCAAGTCTTCTTGAGAAGGATGGTCCTGATGTGGAAGAATTCTAAACAAACTAGTACAAGTTAAATTCATGAATGAGTTTGAGACATATCCTATTGATAAGGATAAAGATACATTTAAAACTGATCCTATTTTAGTTGATCAAAATGAAGAATAAAAATATGATTGGTATTTGTACCTTGAATCTCTATGAGAAACTGAAGAGATTTGTAGGGATATGTTGCCCATTAAAGATCATGTTTATTTGAAATTTGATCAAGAGTCACTCATTAAATATCATGCTATGTATCTAGGGATATGATATATTAATGTATATGGGTTGATGGATATTTTGATATGTGACACACATCCCCTTTAGTTAGTTATATGGGTCTAATATATTAGGACAATGGAGTAACTTGTGGAATTAGTGTATTGAGTAATGGTCAGCCTACATCAAGATTAGGAGGTTACCCATCCATTGTTAGTTAGATAGAGGTATATATAAAGGATATGATTATCATTATAAATTTATAAATTAAGCATTGAGTCTTATATTGTAAGAGGATATTGGAGTTTGTCCACTCGAAGAGACATTGTGGAGTTACTCCTTCCTAAAGGAGTATTATATGTTGTTTCCCTACCTTAAGGGTATTCTATTTCTACATATATTGAGTATTTGGTCATCTTTTATCACCCATATATATTGTGTTGAGTTGATCTACATTATATTATATATTATTTTATAATATTATAATTGTGTATCATAATAACTGGTATCAGATCTTCGATTTGGGCAATTTCTGTGGAGTAAAATCCTAGTTTTTTTGGAATTGTCAATATCTTTCAATCCATTATGAAATTTTGCACAATGTTTTCTATATATATGAAAAATATTTCAAGGAAGTCTCAGTAAAAATATCAAGCCTTTTTTATTAGTTTTGAGGGATTTATTCATCTTTTAAAGTTTAAACTCATTTCATCATATTTTCCAAAATATAAATATTTCTTTGGTGAAATATTTAATAATGCTATACCATAATACTAGAAGGATACAAAAAAAATTTAATATTGTTTTGATATGTTTAGAGTGCATTATTGTAATTTAAGGTTTTTAATATATTTTCCCTATAAACCGTAATTTTTGGATTTTTTTCACAAAATTTTTACTGGAATTATATTATCATAAGAGGAATCTATAGTAAAAATTGGGACTATTTTGATCAGTTTTGAATGATTTGTTTACATTTTAGGGTTTCATGAACCCTAGTTGTTTTTTTGTGGATCATGAAGTTGCAAGTAGTTTTAGGGGAGGATGATATTGATGCTATAGAATGGTGGCTCTTTTTAAAGGAGAATAATACTCAAACAATTTTTTGGCAAAAACAATTATCTCTTTGTTTATCGGGGCTTACATAACATTAGTTTAATTAGTTGAGCTTCGCACAAAAGTATTATTCATGGGAAAAAATGGAACATGTCTTCCTAGATTGATAGGATATAAAAGAAAAAAAGGATGAAGAAGAGAAAGAAAATAATGATGGTAATAAATAAGATAATGAAGATGTTGAAGGAAAAACATTAGTGGAAGAAAATAGTGACAATGAAGAATAACATGCAAGTGAAGAAGAAGAAAAAGAAGAATAATTGAATGATAAATGTTCAAATAATTTGGCTCTAAAGAAATCCGAGTCAATTTTTCAATTTCATTGATGCATTCAAAATAAGAAGGTTGTTGTGTTCTCTACCAATAAATATAACTTCATCAACATGAATGTGGCCAAGCATCTACATGTTCAATAAAATAATATCAAGGAGGTTCATGTAGAGGGTAATAATATTTGAAACTTATTATGTAAAAATATGTTTTGCATTCAAATTTCTATGCTTTGGATATGGATGGTGTGGATATGGTTATTTGATATCCATGATTAGTGACTTTGGGAACAATCAATAGTAATGTTCAAAATAAGTTCATGAAGTTTTGGTATAGGAAAAAAAGGTCACTTTATAGGATATCATAGTGGGAAAAGTACCAATAACAATCAAGGTAGATCATGGGGATGAAATTGAAATAGGTGATGAAGAGCATGTAAAAGATTCATATAAAGACATAGATGAAGAAATAATATAATCAAAGAAAAACACTTCATCTAATTAATAGACAAAGGAACCAAAAAATTAAAATGTGGAAGAGGTAGAAGAAAACTTTGATAGGGTCAAAGTATCAAAAACATTTGAGGTATATAAACACCCACATCATCATGAGAGGAAATAGTCATGAATCCATGTGAAGGAGTGTCATAATAAAAATCACTTTAGATATATATTAAATCAGCATTATAATAACTATGGCTATGCATGGAAGCCAAATAATACTTACTATGGTCATGGATGGAATAAGAGTAGTGCAATGGAATATGGTACATGGAATCACAAGAGGAATAATTATGCATAGACATTAAAGCAGTATAATTATGATCATGAATGGAATCAAAGGATCATAGTGGAATTTAAAAATAATATTGGAGAGATATCACCTACTAGGATCACACATGGATGGATAGATGATCAATATTAGAGACAAGTGTGCAATGATTTGACACACACTCATTATTTAGTTTCTTCATATGTTTTGGGGATGGAACATGTCGAGGGAAGTAATGATATGTATCTAGGGATATGATATATTAATGTATATGGGTTAATGTAAATGCCAACATGTGGCAAACATCTATTTTAGCTAGTTATATGGGTCCAATAAATTATGATAATTGATTAACTTGTGGAATTAGTGTATTGGGTAATGGTGAGCCTACATTGGGATTAGGAAGTTACCCATCCATTGTTAGTTAGATAGAGGTATATATAAAGGATATGATTATCATTGTAAATTTATCAAGCAAGCATTGAGTCTTATATTATAAAAGGATATTGTAGGTTGTCCCCTCAAAGAGACATTATGGAGTTATTCCTTCCTAAAGGAGTATTGTATTATATTGTCCTACATTAAAGGTATTTTATTTTTGCTTCTATTGAGTATTTCAGCATCTTTACCCACCCAAATCTATTGTGTTAAGTTGATAGACATTATATTCTCCATTATTTTATAATATTATAAGTGTGAATCATAATAGTGTGATGAAGATGCTTCAAGTGTGTATGAGTAAGAGTTTCTCATTCATACTTCACTTGAGGATGTAGTTGAGAATGAGGTTATAGCTGATCTTGAAAAAGATATCTCAAGTTTGCTTGACAAGGATGGTCTTGATGTGGAAGAAATCTAAAAGAAATTAGTACAAGATGAATTCATGAAATATTTTGAGACATCCTATTTAGAAGGATCAAGATACCTTTGAAATTTATCTTATTTGGGTTGATCAAAATGAAGAACAAAAAGATGTTTGGTAGTTGTACATTGAATCTTTATAAGAGATTGAAGAGATTTATAGGGATATGTTTCCCATTAAAGATCATGTTTATGAGAAATTTGATCAAGAGTCACTCATTCAAGATCATGATATAGATTGGGTTGTCTATTCAAATCTCCTAGAAGAGATTAATGAACTTACAACAAATATTAATAATAGTGAGGTCACTCAAGGGAAATGCATAAATGAGATATCACTTGATGAGGTTATAGATGACAAGCAATATGAAAAATATCCCTAAGTGCAAGATGAGTTTGTCTTTGTTGGTGACTAGTTTTTTGTTCATAACTCACTTTAGAAGATGCTAATAGAGTTAGTAAGAAAGAACTTTGTAACATGTACCATATCTTGGAATGAGTAAACTCATGAATTTCCCTTTTGGTCCAGGTGGATCATGTCTTGCCATAGTTAGTTAAATTAGTTTTTCTTCTTATTTTCCTCTAAGTCTTATCCTAGAACATTAGTTTATTTGATTTTGATTTGTTTAGTTATCCTCCCTAGTTTCTATGTTTCCCTTCTTATTTAGTGGAATTCATTGTCTTTGCTTGTCAAAAGGTTTCTTGCAGCCATGAATCAAATTTGTCATTTTTTATAAGTCCAAATTCATGTATATGGTCTAAGTTCTCAATCATAGTAGGCATGCTACTTAGTTGAGTCACTAAAGATGTTGGCCAATTTTAGCCCACATGTGCCTAATCTAAAATAAGAAACTGAGCATGGTCCTAATTAAAAAAGTGATTCAATGTCACAAAGAGCATATGTATTTCAAGAGAAGATCCCTTTTCATTTGTAAGATTTTGAAAAAAATTTAATCAATCTTAAAGTGTGAATTTGGTGATCCTAGATAACTAGACCATCATAAAATGTCATGCACAAATGAATAGAGTAATCTAGTTGTGCATTTGATAGATTCACTTAGGGAACCTCTCAAGCCAAAATATTTCTTGGACATAAAGTCTTTCATGCCTAAATCATGCTCTAAAAGTTTGGCTCCTTGGTATAATTTCTATCTATAGATATAAATCTTTGAATTTGAACTTACAAAGTAAAACAAACATGTGTATGTCAAGTTTTATCTTTATGAAATAGCCATTTAAATTCAAATGTTCCTCATCTAAACACAAGAGTGACAAGTTTCCAAATATCAAGATCTAAGGTCAAAATATAATGCTGAGAACGTAATATGTAGTGTCAGTGGGTCCCAAAGATCTAATAGTGAGTATTTATTCAAAATTTCAACATGAATAAACTCATTTCAAGTCTTAAGATCTTCGGTACTAATCAGATGGATTAATAGTATGCAATGACTGATAAGCTAGTGGGCCAAAAAATATCTAATGGTGCATATTTAATCATATCGAGTAGATTGATGGTGAGAAGGGGTCAAAGAGTCAAAGGATCTCAAGGATGAATGAGCTCCCACCAAATGTCAAATTTATAGAAACTGTAAAAAATATCTATGGATCATGTTCATTTATACTAGGAAATATAAATGGAATAAGTAAAGTGGGTAGACTAATAGTAGGATCCTAAAGATCAATGAAACATTAAAAAATGTCACAATCTCAAGGACTCAGATCAAGATCAAGGGTCAATACTAAAGTTCGAAACCAAATTGGTCAAAGTTGAGCCAAAGCTAATATAGCAAAAAGATACCATGGAGGTAGACACGTCGGTTTTGATTGGTTTATCACCAAATCTAATAACATGATCACAACCCCTTTCTTCCATTCTTGTATGCCAAAGATTAACTAGCAAGGAATAAGTGAGTGAAAATTGATGCTACCAAGGTTTAAATGGATTGACTGAATTGTTATAACAACATCAATGCCAGAAGGAGATTGTAAAAGATTGATCCATCTATTGCAAATGACATGGATGCCAAAATTCAAATTGAAAATGAATTGATTTCATTGTTATGAGTATAAGGAGAATTGATATAGATTAAAAATAGATGAAAATGGGCTAATATGATTATTATAGCTATTTTATAAAAGTAGTATGAGCATGATGATACATTCTAACTAAATCAATGCTGAATGATTGCTAATCTTGATCATAATGGGCCCTTCCCCATTATTCTAAGCATATATCCCCTACTCTCTCATTCCCATTCTACTATATAGGCTTCTAATCCTTGAAATGGATCCCTCTCTTTGGCATGACTATACTCTACAAAGATTTATACTATAATTCCTATTTGATGAAATAAAAGACTAAATTCCTTCATTGTGAAAATGGAGTTGAAGTGTGTTTCATGAGTTCATTGATGTGGTTAAGTGAATATATGTTTTTCTTGACTCTATCCAACTTTCTCACCTTCATGTAGTGTTTTGTTAGTTCTCACAGGGCATTGTAAGTGTATATATAGTCTATTGCTCAGTTTGGAAGTGGATGACTACCTTCCCATGTAAGGTCAATATATATCCCATGCCTTCTTATGAAATAATTATGTGGAATTTGATCAAAGAGTAAATGAAGTGATCTTTTACAATCTTGAAAGTGTCTTATAGTGTGTATTGTGTATGTGTGAAGATCAAAAATTTTATGCATCACCTCACTTTTATATGATTTTATGACTCATTGTCAATATTTCTCCCTTTTTCAAGATACAGTTCATATTATGTGTAGTCTAGGTGATCCATCAAGAGGAATCTAGAATTCTCTAGAGGTTCAACCCCAGCATAGGTGACTCATATCTTGGGGTTGTTCCCATTATGTAGCTCAATTAGAGAGAGACTGAAGAACCCTTTCCAAGGGTGAAAATTGATTCTACAACAATAAATACTCAACATATTTATACTTCATGTAAGATTATATATATATATATACATATATATATATATATATATATATATATATATATATATACATACATACATATATATATACATATATATATATATATATATATACATATATATATATATGTATATACATATATATATATATGTATATATATATATATATATATGTATGTATATATATATATATATGTATATATATATATGAGTAACTTTTTGTGACATATTTCTAGCTTTTCCATTTTTACTTAGAGCCACTTTACATATTATATATGTAATGTGGCTCTAAGTAAAAATGGAAAAGCTAGAAATATGTCACCAAAAGTTACTCGTATGGAAATGTCACAAAGGTGAAGCATGAATGAGTCCATAACCATCTATAACATGGATATTCAAAATCTAACCACTTAAAATATATTGTGACAAGAATGTGTGGAAATAATGAATAATTAAGACCTATATTATATGAAAATAAGCATGGTATCCATCATATGACTAAGATGATGAAAAATGATTTTTAGATTTTTTCATTATATGAATATTTTCATGTTTTTTTGCATATTTTGCATGTTTTTATATTTTTGGGAGATAGTGACCACACTCAAGTTAGTGAACACATAAGTTAGTGAGGAAACATGCAATGGATATGGTCATGAGTCA
Organism: Torreya grandis; assembly: GCA_037957365.1. Taxonomy (NCBI): domain Eukaryota; kingdom Viridiplantae; phylum Streptophyta; class Pinopsida; order Cupressales; family Taxaceae; genus Torreya; species Torreya grandis. The sequence continues at coordinate 2,545,360 of JARHVA010001295.1, read as the reverse complement.
TGCCCATAAGATGATAGAATTGGGACCAACATACCCCCATTCTTTTAAGATTGGGACCCTTGAGAAACTCTTATTATAAAACATGGTAATTTCAATAAGATAAAGTCTTCCATAGTGTTTGAAGGTCATCTAGGTTGTTTAAAGATATACTAGTGTGGTTTTGTTTTATCTTAATATGGTCTAGCATTGCTAATGAAGTTCATTTGAATATTAGTTGTAGGTTCCATGGTGTATACCCTCAAGAATTATATATTCCAAAACCTTAGAAAACCCTCAGTTCAAATTTGAATTAATGACAAGAGCTAAAATGGTGGGAAACATTTTAAAACTTGTTTATAGACTTAGATATAAAATGCATATATTAGGTTTAGTCATGTTTTTTAACACAATTTGACTAAGACACTTGACCCCCTTTGTTATTTCCCCCTTTTATAAGTTACATGTGGCCTAACTAATTGTTTCATGTAGGGTCCCTTTCAATATTTCCAAACTTAGCCTAAGGTTCTAGTACTAAGGCCCTAATGGATTCATTAATATAATCACAACCTTATTTTTAGTGATTTAATCCTTAGTATTTTATATCCTTGTGGTCCTAACTTAAATTCCTTTCATCTTACAGGATCATATGGTTATTTCTTTATCATGACGTTTGATCAAATAGAGTGAAGATAACCTAAAACTTTATCTTAAATAGCATACATCTTGGATAATTCAACAATCCATGCTTACTCATAGGGAGCCAATTGGATAGAGTGAAGCTTAATTCAAATGTCAAAATGATATAGGGAGCCCAAAACATGGACACATAGAACTATTACATTTAAGGACTAAAAGGAAAGGCGACCCATTTTACGTGACAACCAATTAAAAGAAATCATCTAGATGAAGATCCCATGGTTATCACTTTATCATGGCATTTAATCTAATGGAGTGAATTAACACTGATACCCTAAGAAGCCCCACAAAAATGCCGAGTGGTGTCCTCACATTTAAGCCTAAGGATTTTAATAAACTTAAAATTGACAATTTCATGACCATAATTTAAACATTTGAAAAGATTAACTTTATGCCCACGTGATCATCAACTTTAAGTCCATTAAAATTAAATTTTCACTGGTTTAAATTTAACATCCACACAACTATCAACTGATTCTTGTAGAGGTTTATTTGACCCCTGTGAGACCTTCAATTTTAAACCAATGAAAATTTCTTACTCAATGTTTAAATAACATCCCAAAACCCTATTTTTCACTCTAAAGTGGCTTGCCAAGCTGAGGGAAATGCCTAAAATATGTGCAAAATGGAAAGGCCTTGATCTATAGAACACAAATATATGTAAAAAATATACCTAGCCTAATTCTACGCTTTAAGGATCCACATTACATTTTACATAATGGACCTTAAATCATAGACTTACCCTATATAAAATTCTGATTATCATTTCATGTTGAACCCATTTTAGGCATGTTTTGTGACACGTAGCATAAATATTTTATCATAATATTTTCATTGTGTTTGCTAAATATAAGGCATACATTAACCTAGATTTTTTATACCTTGAACCCTTTTTAAATCAAAACATAGGATTAAATTCCTTAGCTTAAGGTTTATCCCATGCCTAATAAACATGAAAAAAACCTTAGAATAAGGAATGTAAGCCTAATTCATGACTTTTAAAAGTGTACTAACTTAACATTTAGTCCTTTTTGTAGATCAATAGTCCATGCTTTGTCACTAGGTTTGATCAAACAGTGTGAAGGTCCCTAAAGACTTTTCAATAAAACCCTGAGAACCCACAAACCAACCACGTAGCCAATGATTATTTAAAAAAGTAATAACATAATATTTGGAACATTAGGAAGGTTTGTGAGCATGCCAAGTTTCATGACCATAAGGCTTAAGACCTAAGAACCAATTAAAAGACAAGGACCTAGATTATGATTAATGGATCATGCTAATTTAGTATTTTTATCGTATGACATGAAATAAATAAATTATTTTAAATACCAATGACTAATGTTAAAATGGTATTTATGAAAAATGTCATGAATGATCAAGACTAGTACCACATAAGCTCCACGTAAGTAGAAAAGGACAAAAATAAGGATCTTGTGGGCTTGAAAACATAAAGGTATAAAGGCAGGGTTCCAAATTAAATCTATAACATGTATAGGAGAAATATTTAATATCTTATACCATTAAAGCTCTAGAACCCTAAACCCTACATAAAAATAAACCCAATCAGGCTCAATTTGCTATCAACTTGACCAAAGTAAGCTTAATTGTGTTCCTAAGTGTAAGAGATCTTCCAATAAAATAATATATAGTTTGACATGATAAATTGGTAGAGACAAGGATTATAGCAAGTAGAAAACATAAATTAAAGGAAGAGGTTGAGCTCTATTTGATGATAGATGGTGAGGGCCATGTATTCAAGGATATAGAATTGGAACTCATTACATCAAACATCCACAACATCAAGAATTGGTTTGAGATCTTATTCATGGTAGAATAATTGCATCCCATATCAAAGTAAAAATAGAGAAATGCCACCACTAATAGATGACACTGTGACCTAGTTGTAATCTAGATGGTTAGCCTCTATTATGCCATGACAAAACTATAAGTATTACACTGTATTGATGTCCTTGCCCCCATTTTTGTTGATTATAAGATTGACAGTGAATAGATTATTAGGGAAGGTAACTCAAAAGAGGTAGCATACATTTCCCTTGTTTATTTCTAAAAGTATTATAATCTTCCTCTTCCCCATATGGAACTTCCCAAGATGAGGGAATATACCAATAACCATGACCTAGACTCCATCCTCAGACCCTAGCTCTACCAAGGACCTCACATATTTAGAAACCTTGATGTCAAAATCCCTATCATATAGATCAAAGAAGGTATTATGGTGATAATTACCTTGTTGAATATATATTTGTGTTCCCCTTAAATGACTTATGTAAATAAGGATTGGGTCTCATTTGTACACTTACTATTGGAAGAAAAACTTACCCTGTTAATAGGAGATTTGATCATCATCTTCCTTTCCAAGTAATTCATCTCCATCAAGAGAAAGGCCTCCAATAAATTCTATATGATGTCTTACCTACTTGATTCCCTTATTTCTTTAGCCACCTTCCATGGAATTAGGAATTGGTCCCTAGAAGGTAGGATAACCATCTCACACTACTATTCCAAAATTTATATCTTTAAATATGGGAATCATATGCATTTTATCTATTAATACATTTTCTTAGTAAAATTTGAAGCCATCATAGGTTTTCCCATGCCTAGGATTCACCTCCTCATCAAAAAGTGTGTGGAGATGATTGGGGATATGTTGTATTTTCCATATTCCACCATCATTAGGATAAAAGGAATTATGTCCCAACCTTACAGACTACTAGTGAATGGCTTGAATAAACTTGTTGAGTAGGAGATTACCTCCTAGCTCATCCTTGGAATTGAAAAGGCTTGCAATGAAAAGAGGAAGGGTTTGCTTCATCCCTTCCAATTAGATATTGGGAAAATCATAATTAAATACTAGAAGTAGGTAGAAGTTATGGTCACACATAAGAATTCATTTTTATTTCATCTAGATGAACTCAAAATGTGGGAACCAATGAACAAAGTGCGATAAAATCTAAAGGACAAAAAGATCAGGCTTGAGTATCTACAATAATGGAGTGTCTATGACACCATATACATAAGAGCCAAGAATTATGAGGAAGTGTTGGCCAAGATCCAAGGCCACAACATCAAGCTAAAGCATAGATTGACCAAGGATGACAAGCCATCTGGGGAAACTTGGTAGCTACATCCTTTATAATATACCCTACTAAATGGGCCATTTGGGATAGCTCATGAAAAAACTTATGTAGAGAATTTGTAACTATCCCAGAAGTAGGATGGGAAAATTTAAGATGATCAGGGTAAATGAAAGGAGAAGGTTGGAGAGATAAGATTATAATAAATACCAAAAGAAGGACCCTTACATTTAATCAAGAAATAGAGGCCACCATCCCCAGTTGAGTACATTGACATGATAGCCTTGGGGCTAGAAGAGACACTTGAGGGTGCCCTCAAGGAACTTGTAGAGTCTTATGGATCAGGTGGAGATGAAGACTCCTCAAGGGAACAATAGGAAAAGAGTTAATTTCCATGGTACCTCAAGAGAAGAGGAAGGTAAAATTGGCCTTGGTACTAGTATAACCAAGGAAGAAACTTAGATTGAACTTCACTCATCCCACTATTAAAGTCAGTCTCTTTAGTGATGAATTTCCAATTCATGGACCAATCATTCCTAACTAGTTCATATATGGAAAAATTCCAAATATCCCATCTCTCTCCCACTTATGGGCCATGATAAGGGTAGGTATAGATGTGCATGATGACATTAAGCCTTGTATAAAGGCTATGATGAAGGTGTTAGAAGAGAGAAGGATTATGGTTCCTCAAGGACTAGAAGGGAAAAATATGGATGCATTGGGATCCTTTAGTAGCTTAGTTATCGAGGTCATTAAGACTTCAAAATTCAAGGAGCCAATTAAAAAAATTCTCCTCAATCTTGAGATAATAGGATTAGAGATAATAACAACTAGGACAACCATAGTTGGGATATAATAATTCACCTTTTAGAAGGTGGAGCCATTTAGGATTAAATCTTTTGGGAGGCCAAAAACTTGGTGAAGTTTTCATCCATGTGGAAGATGTTGAAAGATTGATAGAAGAATAATCACAAAAAACCAAGGATAGATTTTAGGGTATAAAATAAAGGATTGAGAATTTGGAAATGGAAAAGGAGAACTTGCAAACTTAGGCAATCATGTCGGTATAGATGCCATGATCAAGATGCTTAATGAGTCATTAAATGAGATGTTTGAGGCATTAAAGTCAATGAAGATGAAGAAGAGTACATTAGAATACCAAGATACATTATCCAAAGACCTAGTGACCTAATGGTAAGCCTCAAAAGATAGGATTACTCATATCCTCAACATTAAATCAAAGAAGTAGATCCCAAAATTTAGAACCATAAGTATGGGACACCTAAGCACAATCTTGGGGATTATTATTTGATAAGGTTCAATTCTTGAGTACCTGCTATACCAAGGTAAAGAGGATTCTAAAAGATAATAAAGGGATCATTTGAAAAATTGATCAACTTCTTGGAACCATGCTTGTCAATCCTATACAACCTACTACCCTTGGCCTTATCAGTGATGAAGAGTTCAAGCATATGGATACTTTGGTGACTCAAGAAATCCAAGGGAAGAGAAAAGGCTACTCTGGACATGATAAAAATAAGATCTTAGATATAATATTCAATTCAAGTGAGAGGATCAACAAATATATAATCATCAAGGCGGCCTTGGCCAAAAATTACAAAGAATTTGATGAGCTAGCAGACCAAAGGAAGAATGCATCATGAATCTTGTTGTGGATCTAGAGCTAGTTGATGGCCAACATGAGTGGGCCATGAGCATCCTCCAATAAAACATAAGGGCCCCACTAGTAAGTTAGATCAATATTCTATTCTAATAGAAACTAGGTAACATTTTATAATAGAATTTTCCATTGTAAAGGCATATTATAGTTTGCTAGCATATTTGCCTCTAGGTCAGTATGATTTGGGAAATAATGTGTATTATAGAGTTTGAAAGGATAACTATCCTTACCTTGTACACCTATATTTTGTAATTGACTAGTATACTACCTATTCTTCTTATAAAGGCATGTATCACCATTTTAAAAAGAGAGATATTTATGAGAAACTTTGTATACTTGAAGAAATTAATAGAATCAAGGAATTTTGCAAGGATTATCCATTTTGATGTGTTAATTGCTATTGTATATTTTCTCTCAATTATTAGTAGAGGTCCTAAATTTTAATAGTGTTTTTGAATTCTAAATACCATTCTTTAATAATAGGATTTTTGATTTTTATCTATCTTATATTTGTTTAAATGTCTTAGGTTTTGATTCATTTCATTTTTCTTTGTATTTAGATGTGCAATGGATATTTGATTATAGTGGTAAATCCCTAAAGTAGACCTAGTTCTTACTTGTGCTTCTTAAACATTTTACTCTAAATTTTACCTGATATATAGTGATATTTGAGATTAGGATATGTTTCATTTGTATTTGGTAAATGTGTATTTAATTTCCATTAATACTTTGTCAAAATGTTCATGACTAGAATTGGCAATTTCTTTTCTTCCCTACCCTTATCTTTGCTCTTTTTTTCACACCATGATCACTTTAGTTTTAGTTGAATTATAAATATCCATTTATATTAGTTATTAGCTTAAATTAGGAATGTAATTCACTAAGTATCAACAAGGATTCAGAAAGAATAGGCCAAGGTGGCTACCAAACACCAAAATTATATAAATATTTTGGAATAGTTATCTTATTCTACTACTATTTCACCACAAGCAACCATATTGTCAAAACCTATAACTCATGCTATAAATTTTATAAATTATAAAATGAGAAGTATTATTTAAACACTAAGGGCACCTATGGTACATTTATAATCATAAACAAGATAACTCCCACTGGTGTTAGAAGGAGGGCCCAAAATTCTTTGAATCCTTACTAATATTTGCCTTGTTTCACCTAAAGATCAATATATCTTTGTGTTTTTTGATTAATTTATTTGCTTAAAAGTATAAATGTTGTTGATATTTGTTGTTTCTAATACCTCTCTATATTTCCTTTAAATTTCTCTGAGAATTGGTGTTTGTTTCTGGTATATTCAGCTTTAAAATTGAAAACCAATAGTACATGAAGCTAGAATGGCTCATTTTGATCGAAAGAGGGCATATATTTTATAGATATGAGTTCCTTTAGTATTATAATTGAAAAGGTAGACCATATTCATGTTTTTGGATGCACCTTTGAGCTAATTCAATCAATAATCAACATCATTTGTAAATCTTCATACCATCTTTAAAAAATAAGCTCAATGTAAAGGTATAACTCTTGTTCTATGTAAAGTTAACTTGACACATCATATTTCAACAAGATCTTTGAATTCCATGCTAAAATTTCCTAATATTATAACAATATCACACTCATTAACTAGAGAGGCTTTGCTTGAGCCCAAAGCGCATAGAAAATAGAGACATGTTAAAGGTACATATAGAGATCTAAATCTCTTCCAACTTCACCAATTCAATGTACTTGTGCCTTGAATTATCACCCAAGTATGTCATTATTAGGGGTTTCATTGATTAATGTGTTAGGGGTGGTTCATGATCTTCTAATAAACCCTAAAAAATATCTACTTGCATTTAGTCGAATAGGTATAGCGACTGTTGAGGAACATATACAATCATTTAAGGCTGCTTTAAGATTGATTAATGTTGTGCATGAAGATGTGGCATGTAGGTTGTTTCTATTTACTTTTAAAGATGTCATTTATGAATAGTTATTGAATTTTCTTGAAAATTATATCACAAATTTGAATGATTTTAGAAAATTATTTATCTCCCAATTTGGTAAAATTATTAGTCCTTATGTTGTTTACCAGTAGTTCACTACTATTATAAGGGATGTCAGTGAGCCCACCAAGTCATTAAGTGCTATATTTCAAAATATGTATAGTAAGACCATGGAACCCTACAAGCCTAATGATATCCTAGCCTTAGATATCTACAAATATGTAATAGATCCTATGACCATTATGTTCCTAAAGAGGTCTATCTTAGTTATAGCTTCATTAACCTAAGCCTATTCTGAATTAGTAATCATTAATGATCAAATGCAGCCCCAAGAGAAAGTGGATTATTTAATCCCAAATGTGAACACACACCTATCTATGATGAACTTATTCCCTAAAAATAACCAAAATATCATATCCTTAAACTAGCTCCCAAATTTGATCCAGTTGCCATTATGTCATGTAGCTCCAAATAAAAATTTGGTATTCTTGACTCATCTCACTAATAGATTCAACCCAAGTGATGAAATGGATTTGGTACCATATAATAATAATAACTAGTTACATAATTTTAAAACTCCTAAAAATGAGAATGAATCCATCTTGAAAATGGTTCAAAAATTAAGCATTGATTTCCTTCAATTGTAGAAACAACTAGGCAATACTAGAGAACACTCTGGTAGGAATTTCTCGTTTCAAAGGTTTAGTAGGCCAAGTGACAAATTCTATAATGATAATTTTAATAATAATAATAATAATAATAAGGCTAATTACCCATATTCTAGTTGTAATAATATGAACATTAATCTTACTGATATTACATTTCCTAACTATTATAGGGTACATTTCACAACCAAACATGGGGAAATTGACTATATAGAACTCTAAAAAGTCTTTGAGGCCTTCCAAGAAGAGTTGGATATATTTGAAGTGGTCCCTAAGAAATAAAGTGGTAAAATCGCCTCTATATCTAATCCATATGAGTAGGCCTTCATGGTGGACACCTTTAATTTCCCCTTTCAAGAGGAAAATGAGCCTAATGAGGTCCCTAAAGAGATCCAAGCCTTTCAAAAATTCTTGAATAAGACCTATCCCTTTAGGAATAGAGAGAAACGTTATCCCTTGAATACCTCAACACCTATAAATAACTTGGGAACTCTTCTTGACACCTCTTCAAGCAACAATCCAGAGCCACTAAAAGGGAGTACTTCTAAACCCATTGTTGAGATTCTTAGTTATTCTGGATAAAATAGTTATAACATAGTTGAGGACATGAATAAAATGAAGGATATAAAATTTCATGAAATCATTAATATTATAGAGCAAAGGGATCTCTTATTGGAATATTTTTCATGAAAGCATAGTCCCTTTAAGACTAATCATGCCAATGTAATAGTTCATAAAACCAAATCTGAGTCTCCTCTTTTCTTGCTCACTATCAGGATGTTTGGTAAGAACTTTCATAATTGATTATTAGATTCAAAAGAATCTATTAATATCTTTCCTATAGGAATATGCAAGCAATTTATTTTAACCCTTATAAATTTTGATAGGGTTGTCATGCAATTAGACAAATCTAGGGTTAAAGTTGTAGGAGAATTATTAAATGTTCATATGCAACTGGCTTTTGAGCCTAGGGTACAATAATTCATTGATATTTAGGTGGATGAAATATTTGATGTTTATGAAATCTTATTGAGTAGGGAATGGACTAAGTATTTGAATGGTTACATGTCCACATATTTCTCACATTTGTGGCTACCCTAGAATGGTATCCCTAATTAGATTAGAGTTGAGAGAGAATTGAGAATGAAGTATATGATAATTGAATACAATGTTATGAATAAGAGGGTTAACATAATAGACTCAGACCTAGTGGTTTTCACCCTATAATCTGACAAGGTATGTGATACCAAGAATTCTTATGTTGTTCCTGGATTGTGGAAATTTCACTTTGATGGTGCTAGGTGTAATGTTGGATCAGGTGTTTGTATTGTTTTAACTGACCTCACTAAAAAAAGGTACCATGTTTCTTATAGACTCTAATTCCCTTGAACTAAAAATCTCATTGAATATGAAGACATTATCCTTGGCTTATAATTTACTACTAAAAATAAGGTCAAGGAACTACTAGTTTATGGGGATTCATAGCTAGTGGTTAACTAGGTTAGAAGCAAGTACCAATGTAAGATCTCATACCTTAAAAGTTATAAGCTAAGAGTTTGGAATATAATTTAATCCTTTGATGCCTTTGGCATCACTTCCATCCTAAGGGAATAGAATCAAACAACTAATCAATTTTCATCTATTGTAGCTATCCTCATGCCCAATCAAGATTCCCCTAATTTTAACATTGAGCTGATCCATTTTCCTTCAGTGTCAGATAATATTAACAACTTCTATGTCTTCAATGATGATTATTAGATATTGGATTTCATGACCAATTATAGAGAATTTGATGATCATATCATTGATGAAGCTAATGGAATTACATCTAAGGAAGATAAATTTAATCATAAAGTCATTCATCTTAGAGACAACAAGATCCCAAAGGGAATTATTACATTAGAGAGATTGTTTGATCAAGACAAAATTTTTGAGGCTTATAAGGTTCTCAAGGTAAATGGGAAGGACTATAATTCTATTGATTTAGGCCTTCATGACCAGCCCCAACTAGTAAATGTTGGGAAGGCTTACACAATTTTTGAAAATAAGAAACCTAAGAAACTTATTTCCCAATATAAGGATGTCATAACATGGTACCATGATGACCTAAATATCTTTTATCTAAGGGTCATCACAAATACTATATCCCGTAAAGAGAGTTGCAAACCCTTTAGGTATAAAAAAGGGCCTATAAACCTTGTATTAGAATGAATGATCTTTAAAGAGGTTAAGAGACTTTTATATGCTAGGATAGTCTTTCCCATTAGGTACTCTACCTAGGTGGCTAATTTGGTGCCAGTCAAGAAGAATAATGGTAATATTATATTTTGTATAGACTTCATGAATTAAAAATAATAATTAGAGAAGGATAAATACCCCCTTCCTTCCCTAGATCAAGTAATTCAAGTTTTTTTAGGATCAGTTATGATTTCCTTTCTTGATGGATTTTTAGGTTACAACCAAATATTGGTTGATAGGGAGGACAAGATGAAGATATATTTCACCATAAAGTGGAGAACCTTAACCTATAAGAGAATTCCCTTTGGACTCATCAAAATAGGATCCACCTTCTAAAGAGGTGTGTACCATGCCTTCCAAGGCTTGATTGGTAAGTGCATTTTCATATATATGGATGATCTAATAGTTTTTTTATAAAAATAGGGAAGATCACTTCATGCATTTATAATAAGTTTCTTAAAGATGTAGAAGGTATGGAATTTATTTGAACCCTAAGAAGAGTATCTTTTGTGTGACTAAAAGGAAATTATTAGGTCATGTTATAAATAAGGATGGGATCTTAATAGATCCTGAAAGAGTCGAGGCCATATCTAGAATAGAACCTCCAAATAGTAAAAAAGAGCTAAACTTATTTTTTGGTAAGATAAATTTTGTAAGAGAGTTTATCTTTTGTTTTGTAGAAATTATCAAACCATTGAATGACATGTTGAAGAAGGATTCCAAAGTCACATGGAATGAATATTCCAGGAATGCATTCCATGATATCAAGGATGTCATCAGTCAAGCTCTAGTCCTTATAAGTCCTAAAATTTTAAGGTAATTTTAGCTCTATTAATTTTCATCTAACCACACTATGACTATAGTGTTACCTCATAAAATTGAAGGGTGTGACCACCCAATTGCTTTAATGAGTACCAATTTTAAGAATGTTGAGTTAAATTATTCATTAATTGACAAACAAGTGTATGCATTTGTCAAGGAAATTAAGAAATTCAAGCATTACATCCTTTGAAATAAGGTGCATGCCATCTTACCTAACCTTTCCACTAAACTTATGTTAAGTCAGAATGAATTGGGAGAATGTAGGGGTAAATGGCTGCTAATCTTATAGGAATATGACCTAGAGATGAAAACAATGAAATTCATAAGGTGCCAAGGTTTTATTTAGATGATTTATAATATTAAATGTAGCCTAAGTATTATTTAGGTGGATCAACAAAACTTTCATGCTAGTGAGTGATATGACCCAATCATACATTTTAAAATCAATGGTACTTATCTTGTAGATCTATCCATGGAGCAAAAGAAGGCCTTGAGGCTAAAGTTAGCTTCCTACTTGATAAAAAATGGAATATTGTATAGAAGTAACTTTGAATGAATCTAATTGAGATGTGTTTCACAATAATAAGCCACCAAAATCATGAGAACCTTTCATGAAAATCTAGGTAGTGTAAATTCATCTAGGAAAACCATAGCCCACAAAATTCTTAGAGATGGTTATTATTATCCAACTATTTTTAAATATGCTCACAAACATGTGAGGTAATGTCAATCATGCCAAATATTTATCACTAAGGAGATAAAGGTAGTAATATATATATATATATATATATATATATATATATATATATATATATATATATATATATATAATAATGATTGAAAAACCCTTTTCTTAGTGGTGGTTGGACTTTGTAAATGGTGGACTAAAGTTGTAACTGATCCAGGCAACAATTTAGGTGACAATTCGGGTGACAGTTCCACCCCAATTGATGACAGAACTTCTGGGAGCCATAACTTTTGCATCGTAGCTCTAATTGACTTGTCGTTTGAACCATTGGAAAGCTAAGAATGAGGAGAGAATTATTAAATGTCATTAAGCTCCACTCAATGAATTTTGACCCTAGAAAACCCAATGTAAGTGCCTCAAATTTCAATTTTAATAGTGTAATCTAAAAATAGTAAGTTTCTAAAAATAGTAATTCCTCAAATTCTGTATTGTTTTAAATATTGGAAGTCAAACCACTTAATCTCCCTCAAGATTGGTGACCTTCCACATCCTCCCCTTACTTTAAAAATGTGTATAAATGAAGAGGTAACCCAAAATGTGAAGACATACATCTCTTCCTAGAGATAAGCATATATTTGTATTGTGATCTTGAGTAATACTACATCTCTTCTTAGAGAATTCATTGTTCCTATGTTATTTCTATGCTATTGAGATATTTATCAACTAGAAATTTTGAGTTTTGGATCAGTAACCACCAAATAATGTAGAACTAAGGAAGTGATAAAATTATTATAAGAAAACATATGTACTAGGTTTGGGACCCTAATATCTCTATTATGTGATAATGGATCTACCTTCATATTCATAGAGATGACCAAATAGGATTATGAGAATGGAATCACTCTTGATTTTTCATCCAACCATTATCCCCAAGGGAATGGAGTCACTAAGTCAATAAATAAGAACCTAATGAAGGAAATAAAGAAGTATAATGAAGACAAACCTAGGACTTGACACAAGCTCCTTAAATTTTCACTTTGGGTTGATAGGATAAGGATCAAGCAAGCTTTAAAAGCCTCACCATTCCTATTGGTATATGGATAGGAACCCATATTTTCTCTCACTCTCAAGCTACCCACATATAAATTTATGCAAGAATACATAAATGAGAGCCAAGATATAGCCAATTATATATTATTTGATATAATTTATATGGAATATGTAAGAGCAAAAGTCTTTGTTGACTTTAGCATACATCAAAACATAGTCAAGAGATGGTTTGATAAAAGAATCAAAATTAATGTGTTCAGATAAGGAGACCTGGTCCTCCTTTAGGATAAGGCATCTGAGCCTAAGGGTAAACATATAAATTAACTCTCTTATGGATTATACCATATCAAATTGTGGAAACATTTGGAAACAAAACTTTCAAGCTCAAATATCTATAAGGAGAAATGTTTACCTTGCCCACCAATGGGCAATACCTCAAGCATTATTTTGTTATTACTCCTCCTAGGGTCTTCATGGAGTAAATTTGTAAGATATTTGGATTATTGTAGATATGATAGTTAGTTTCCTTTTATTCCTTTCCTTATTTTCCCTTATTTGTACATAACCATGTATATATTCATTTGTTTTGGGTTGTTTTCTATCTTGATTGTTGTTGTGTGTTTCTTCTGTGTTGTTTAGTTTCTTAATTCCTATAAGTCCCTAGGGACAATATTGAGCTCAAAATTTTTGATGTTTTCTTAAAATATGCCCCCTAATTTAGAAATGAAGGTATGAACCCCATGCATAAGACAACCATGGTTCTAAAACATAAAACATTATGTTGTAACATAGAGAAACTGAGCAAGACCAATGAAGAGACCAATCATTTCATGAGACCCCAACCATTCCCTTGAACTCAAATTAGTTTTAAGAAGACTTACATTGGGGAGTGGAGACTCAAATGATCAGGATATACCCCAAACCAACACTTAATTAACATCCTTGATTGAGATAAGAGTTTCAACCATAGATGATTTTCCAAAGATCAAATACTTGACCAAATCTCAAAACTTCGCTATCCTAGTTCCCAACCTTTATGAACACATAAAGATATATATAAAAAAAAATAAGGATATAATGAAAAATCTAAATTTTTCAAGTAAAGGTTACTATGAAAATCTCCATAAGAGCTATAAACACCTAGTTGGTAATAGATCAAGACCATGAGTGGAGACAAAGGTATCTTTATCTATGATATGGATGTCTGGCTAGTAGTAGAGCAATTCCCAAGCCTTCCATAAGTTAAATCATGGTTCATAATGAACATTTTAGTATAATATAAGTCAATGTAAGTGATTAAGGACATGAAAATATAAGCTATTTCTTGAATCTCATGGGAAAAAATAAGTGGAATCAAATCACACACAGTTTGAGTTGTCCTAGTATTTAAACCTAAGTCTATAAGTTCAAGCTTTATTTCAACCATAACCTGATCTAGATGGTGGTTTTGATCAAGTGAAATTTATAACCTAATCATTTGTATAAACATAGAGTCTATATGTTTTAACATATTGATATGTTTCCCCCATGAGTCACCATTTTTTGGGACCAACATACCCCCATTTCTTTAAGATTAGGACCCTTAAGAAACCCTTATTATAAAACATTGTAATTTCAATAAGAAAAAGTATTCCATAGAGCTTAAAGCTCATCTAGTTTATTTAAAGATAGACTGGTGTGGTTTTGTTTAGTCCTGATCTGGACTAACATTGATAATGTATTTCATTTGACTATTAGTTGTAGGTTCCATGTCATACACCATAGATAATTTTGTATTCGAAAACCCTAGCAGACCCTTAGTTTAAATTTGAATAAATGGTAAGAACCAAATTGGTGGGGACCATTTCAAAACTCATTTATAGACATAGATGTAAAATGCATATCTTAGGTTTAGTCATGTTTTTTAACACAACTTGACTAAGAAATTTGATCCCTTTCATTTTTCACCATTTTATATGTTTCATATGGCCTAACTAATATTATCATGTAGGGTCCCTTTCAATATTTTCCAACGTATCCTAAGGTCTTAGTATTAAGGCCCTACTATATTCATTAATACAATCATGACCTTAGTCTTAGAGCCTTAAGCCTAAGTATTTTATATCCTTGTGGTCCTAAATTAAATTATTTACCTCTCATAAGATCCTATAGTTGTCACTTTATGATGAAATTTGATCAAATTGAGTGAATATAAACTAAAAATTTGGCTTAAATAGCATGCATCTTGGATAATATGATAACCCAATTAGATGGAGCAAAGCATAATTGAAAATTTTAAAAAATACAAGGAAACCAAATGACAGAAACATGGCATCATTACCTTTGAGGAATAAAAGGAAAGGGTGCCCACTTGACATGATATACAATCAAAATTAAGTCTCCAAATTAAGATCTCACAACTATCACTTTATCATAGCATTTGATCCAATAGAATGTATTAACACTAAAAGCCAAGGAAATCTGCAAAAATGCTAAGTGCCATCCTCACATTTAACCCTAAGGATTTTAAAAAACTTAAAATTTATGTTCATGTGACCATCATTTAAACGTATGAAAAGAATAACTTGATTCTAGCATGACCATCAACTTTAAGTCTATTAAAATTAAATTTTCACTAGTTTAAACTTGATGTCCACACAACCATCAATTGATGCCCGTGGAGGTATATTTGATGCCCACAAGACCAAAAATTTTGAATTGATGAAAATTTAATACTAAATGTTCAAATAACATCCCAAAACCATATTTTTTAATCTAAAGTGGCTCTTCAAGTAGAGGAAAATGCTCAAAATATACCCCAAATGATAAGGTCTTAATCTACATAACACAAATATATGCAAGAAATATACCTAGCCTAAGTCTATGATTTAAGGATCCACATTTCATTTAGAATAATGGACATTAGATCATAGACATACCCCATGTAAAATTTAGATTATCACTTCATGTTGAACCTACTTTGAGCATGTTTTATGACACATAACATAGATATTTTAGTCTAATGTTTTCTATGTTTGATAAACATAATGCATACATTAACGTAGAGTACTTATACCTTGACACCTTTTTAAATAAAAACTTAGGTTTAAATTCCTTATCTTAAGATTTTTACCATGCCTAATAAACACAAAACAAACATTAGCCTAAGGGATGTAAGCCTAAGTTATGAATTTTAAAACTGTACTAACTTAACATTGGGGCATTTCTGTAGATTAACAGTCAAGGATTTGTCACTAGGTTTGATCTAATATTGCAAAGGTCCCCATAGAATTTTAAACAAAACCTTGAGAACCTATGGACCTACCACATGGCCAATGATTTTTTGACAAAGGATTGACATAAGATTTAGAAATGGGAAGGATGTGTGAGCAGACCAAGTGTCATGACCATTAGACTTAAGACCTAGGAATTAATTAAAATATAAGGGCCTAGATTATGATAAATATCTCACTATAATCTAAGATTTTGATCCTAAAATAAAAAATAAACAAATTATTTTAAATACCAATGGCTAGTGTTTAAATGGCATTTATGAAAAATGCCACAAAAGATCCAGACTAGTGTTACATAAGCTTCACAAAAGCAAAAAAAGACAAAACTAAACATCTTATGGGCTCAAAAACACAAAGGTATAAAGGCAAGGGTCCAAATCAATCAAGAACATGATAATCCAAACCCTCAATATCTTCCATCATTAAATTTCCAAAACCCTAAACCCTTCATATAAGTCAACCCAATCAGGCTCAATTTACTATCAACTTGACCAAAGTAAGCTTAATTATTTTCTCAATTGTAAGAGAGATTCCACATAAGTCATCTATAGTTCAATGTGAGTAATTGGTAGAGATAAGGATCATGGTATCTAATAGACAAAAATTAAAGGAAGAGGCCAAGCTCTATTTGATGATAGATAGTGAGGTACATGTATCCAAGGATACATAAATGGACCTCATCACATTAAAAATCCATATCATTAGGAATTAGTTTGATCCCTTCTTCATTGTATAATAATTTCAACTCATCTCAAAGGAAGAGTAGATAAATGCTACCACCAATAGATGACACTGTGACCTATTTGCTATTGATATGGATGGCCTATATCATGGCATGGTAAAAATAGAGGTATTAAATTGTATTGATGTCCTTTCACCCATTTTATTGATTGAAAGATTGATGGTGAATGGATTATTAGGGAAGGTAACTCAAAATAGGTATCATACATTTCAATTATTGCTTTAAAAAAGTACTATAATATCTCTCTTCCCCATGTGTACCTTCCCAAGATGAGAAAATGGACCAATAACCATGACCTAGACTATATCCGTAGACCTTGAATCTACCAAGGACCTCACATCTTTTGAACCCTTGATGGAAAAATCCCTATCATCTAGTTTACAAAAGGTATTAGGGTGATAATTTCCTTGATGAATATATATTTTGGTGCCCCTTCAAGCACTTACGTAAATAAGGTTTGGGTCTCATATGTACACTTCTTGGTCGAATGAAAACTTACCCCTATAATAGGATATTTGAACAACATCTTCCTTGACAAATAATTCATTACCATCAAGAGAAAGACCTCCAAGACATTCTATATTATGTCTTACCTACTTGATTCCATTATTTCTTTAGTCACCTTCTTTGGCATTATGATTTGGTCCCTAAAAGGTAGGAAAACAATTTCACACTACTATTCGAAATTGCATATCTTTAAATATAGGAATCACATGTAGTTTATCTATGACTACATTTTATCAACAATATTTGAAGCCATCCCATGTATTCGCATGCCTAGGATTCACCCCCTCATCAAAAAGAGTGTGGAGATGATATGGGATGTGTGGTATTTCCAAAATTATACTATCATCAAGATATATAGAATTATGTCCCATCCTTAAAGATTACCAATGCATGTCCTAAATAAACTTGCTGAGTAGGAGATTGCCTCTTAGCTCATCCTTGGTATTGACAAGGCTTGCAAGGAAAAGAGGAAGGGTTTGTTTCATCCCTTCCCATTAGATATTAGGAAAATCATAATTAAATATTAGAAGTAGGTGGAAGTTATGGTCACACATAGGAATTCATTTATATTTCAGTTAGATGAACTCAATATGTGGGATATAAGGAAGAAAGTGGGATAACATCTAAAGGATAAAAAGCTCAAGTTTGAGTATCTACACTAACTAGGTTTCCATGACACCATATACATTAGATCCAATAATTATGAGGATGTTTTGGCTGAGATACAAGGCCACAAAATCAATATAGAGCATAGATTGACATAGGATGACAAGCCATCCTAGAAAACATGGAAGTAACATCTTTTGTAATACCACCCACTAATTGGGTCAGCTAGGATAGATCATGTGAAACCTTAGGTGGAGAAACTGCAATAGTCCCAATAGCAGGATGGGAAAATTCAAGATGATTAGGGAAAAGGAAAGGATAAGGTTAGAGAGATAAGATTAGAATAAATGCCAAAAGATGGACCCTTAATTTTAACCATGTAATAAAGGCCACCTTCCCTAATCAAGTACATTGACGTGATAGCCTTGGATCCAGAAGAAACACTTGATGGTGAGCTCAAGGAACTTGTAGAGTCTTATGGATTAGATGGCGATGAATACTCCTTAGGGGAAACAATAGGAAAAGAGCTAATTCCCATGGCACTTCAATAAAAGAGGAAGGCAAAATTAGCCTTAGTACTAGTAGAACCAAGGATAAACCTAGATTGACCTTCACTCATCCCACTAATGAAGTCAATCTCTTTAATGATGAATTTCCAATTCATGGACCAATCATTCCTGATTGGTTCATCTATAGAAAATTATAAAAGATCCCATCTCTTTCTAACTCATGGACCATGACAAGCGTTGGTGTGGATGTGAATGATGGCTTTAAGCCTTAGATAAAGGCTATGATGGAATAGGAAGAGAGAAGGATTTTGGTTCCCTAAGGACTATAAGACCAAAAGATGGATGCTTTGGGAGCCTCTAGAAGCTCAAGTATGGAGGTCCTTAAGACTCCAAAATTCAAGGATCCAATTAAAAAGGTACACTTCAATCTTGAGATAGTAAGATTAGAGAGAATAATAACTAGGATAGCCATGGTTGTGATATAAGAATTCACCTTTCAAAAAGTGGAGCCATTTACATGATTAATTGCTATGGGAGGCTAGGAACTTGTTGAAGATGCCATTCATATGGAAGATGTGGAAAACATAATAGAATCATAATCAGAAAAATCCAAGGCTATATTCTAGGATTTAAAATAAAGGATCCAAAATTTGGAAAGGGAGAAGGATAACATAAAAACTTAAGCAATCCTATCAGTATTAGATGTCCTGATCAAAAATTTTGATGAGTCATTATATTACATGTTTAAGGCATTAAAGTTAATAAAAATTAGGTAGAATACATTAGAGGACCAAGATACATTAACTAAAGATTGAGTCACCTAATGATAGGCCTTAGAGGATAGGATTACTCAACTCTTCAACATTAAAGCAAAGAAGCAGATCCCAAACTTTAGAACCATAAGTATGGGACACCTAGGCACAATCTTGGGGATTGTTATTGATAAGGTTCAAAGCTTGAGTACCTAGAATACCAAGGCAAATATGCTTCCAAAATATGATAAAGGCCTCATTATTATAATTAAATAGCTTCTTATAACCATGCTTGTAAATCTTGCACAACCTACTATCCTTGCCCTCATTAGAGATGAAGAGTTCAAGCATAGGGCCACTTTGGTGACTCAATAAATCCAAGGTAAAATCAAATACCAATATATATAGGATAACAACAAGATTTTGGATATGATACTCAATGCAGGTGAGAAGATCAGTGAAGTTAGAAGCATTAAGGAGGCCTTGGCTAGAAATGATAAATAATTTGATGAGCTAGCAAACCAAGATGAGGAATGCATCATGGATTCTACTTTGGATCTCAAGATAGTTGATGAAAAATATGAGAGAGCCATGATCATCCTTCAATAATAAGCATAGGCCCCACCAAAAAGTTAGAGCAATATTACATTCTAATAGAAATTAGGTAACATTTTATAATAGAATATTCCATTATAAAGGCATATGCTAGTTTGTTATAATATTTACCTCTAGGTCAATATGATTTGTGAAATAATGTGTATTATAGAGCTTGTAAGGATAGTTGTCCTTACCTTTGTACACCTATATTTTGTAATTGATCGATATACTACCTATTCTTCTTATAAAGGCATGTGTCACCATTGTAAAAAGAGAGAGATTTATGAGAAACTTTTTATACTTGAATCATTTAATATAATCAAGGAATTCTACAATGATTTTCCATTTTGATTTGTTAATTTCTAATGTAAATTTCTCTCAATTATTAGTAGAGGTCTTGAATTTGAATAGTATCTTTGAATATCAATCTTTAATCATAGTTTTTTTTATTTTTTCCTATGTTATATTAGTTGAAAGATCCTAGGTTCTACTTCATTTAATTTTTCTCTATATTTAGATGTACAATGGCTATTTGATTATAATGGTAAATCCCTAAAGTAGACTTGGTTCTTACTTGTGATTCTTAAACTTTTTCCGCCTAAATTTTCCTGATATATAGTGAGATTTGAGCTTAGGATATTTTGTATTATATATTTATTAAATGAGTATTTAGTTTCTATTAATAATTTTTCATAATGTTTAGAACTAAAATTGGTAATCACTTATCTCTATTCTGCCCTACCCTTATTTTTATTTTCTTTTTTCACACCATGATCACTTTAGTTTTATCCACATTATAAATATACATTTAGATTAGGTTTTAGATTAAATTAGGAATGTAACTCACTAAGTATCAATAAGGATTCACAAATAATAGGCCAAGGTGGCTCCCCACCACCAAAATTATATAAATATTATGGAATAGTTATCTTACTCTAATACTATTTCACCACAGCCAACTAGATTATCAAAACTGACAACTCATGCTCTAAATTTTTTAAATTATAAAATGAGAATTGTTATTTAAACACTAATGGAACCTATGGTACATATAGAATCATTAATAGGATATCTCCCACTGGTTCTAGAAAGAGGGCCTATAATTCTTTGAATCCTTACTAATATTAGCCTTGTTTCACCTGAAGATCATTATATATTCATGTTTTTGAGTGAATTATTTGCTTAAAATTAAAAATATCATTTATCTTTATTGTTTCCATCACCCCTTTATATTTAATTTGAATTTATTTAAGAATTGGTGTGTGTTTTTGGTAAATTTAGATTTAAAATTGAAAACCCATAGTGCTTGAGGCTAGAATGGTTCATTTTGATCAAAGGAGGGAATATATTTCATATATATATATAAGTTCCTTTAGTCTTATACATTAAAATATAGACCATATTCATGTATTTGGATGCACCTTTGAGCTAATTCAATAAAAAATCAATGCACTTTGAAAATATTCATACCACCTTTACAAAGTAAGCTCAATGTAAAGGTATAACTCTTGTTTTGTGTAATATTCACTAAGTACAAACTAGGATTCACAAATAAAATTCCAAGTTGGCTCCCAACCACCAAAATTATATGAATATTATGCAAAAATTATCTTACTCTGCTACTATTTCACCACAAGCAACCAGATTGTCATAACTTACAACTCATGCTTTGAATTTTCTAAATTCTAAAATGAGAAGTGTTATTTGAAAACTAAGGTCACCTATGATAAATTTATAAGCATCAATAGATAGTACATGGGTAAGGATGCATAAACAAACATACATATGTATATGCATGCAAGGATTCAGACACAATAATAAATATAACCCATGTAATAATCATAATGTATATATCCATGTGATATATAAGATATTTTAGACACTTAAATTTGGTATTATACACTTTAAAATATCATATTTAACAAATTATTAGTATACATGTATTGTGCCTACACAACTAATTACTACTCATATTCTCTCCTAGTTAATAACCTATCTATCAACCCAATCTTAAATTTTTTATATTATTCATGCACAAAATTTACCTAGTATTTTATTGAACATTTTATGATCTTACAGAAACTATATCCTAATATTATATCATTTTTTCCTATCTCCTAGACATCTTCAACCATAATTAGATGAATCTAGTTACCAAAATTATTTGGCTTAGCCAGACTCATCCACACACTCTAAAATAGGCATTTCCCAAATAATAACTCTTACTTTGGTTTATCCTATAAATTTCACATGTTAATTCATATGGAAATTCCATAAAGAGTTAACTATTTTTAAACATCATATATGCAATGGGAAATTCAATAGATCTATAAATCAATCCCATCTCAGAGAAGATAAATCCTACTTACACTTCCAATTGTGGATACATTATATATTTGGGATAATGACCAATATCAATCTTTTAGACCTATCCAAGGGATGTCTTATCACAAAAAATTCATTAGGGAGGGTTCTAAGGCCTCTAATCAAGAAAAACTATGTAATAACCCTAACTAGGGCCTATATTTTCATATTCACTAAACTAATAGTAATAAAAGTTTAATCTAGTGCTCACCAAAGCCTATGGCATAAAATGGGGTTAGTAAACATAAAACAAAAAATGCATAATATAATCCTATTTAAGATATGTATAGATAAAACCCTAATGCATGGAGAGAAATATATATTCAAAAACCATTACTTATGCTACATATATATACTAAAGAGAGGAGAAATGTTAGAGATACTTACCTTGAATATGAACCTATCGAGAATCAATCTCTCCCTTAACTAAAAGTGTTCTGTAAGAGGTTACTATGGTTTGTAAGGATCATTAAAATAAGCTAAATTATTCACAACTATTCCAAAAGACAAGATTCTTCTCCAAGTAGAAACCCTAAGCTAAGAATCCTCAAGTATAATGATAGAAGATCATATTATAAATAAGTTATAATGAATAACTAACTCTTGCTATCTCTTTAGGAATGGCAAAATAGATGTGTCTAAATAGGTGGATATAACCCTAGTCCTTTCTAAAATTTTAGGCTGATAAGGTTGACCAAATTGAGCTTGTATCATTATTGACAAAATAAAATTAGGTCTTGTTTAATTTTAGCCAAGACCCAACCTAGACCCTAAATAAGTTTTATTAATTATAGTACAAGGTTAATGGGGTTGATAGTGTAACGTAAATAGTGAAAAAAAAATTTAGGATAGGGAAGGGCTAATGGAGGCGGAAAATGACTAGAGGAGGGTGAAAAATAGGATTAAAAGCTTACTTTAATGTTTTTAGGAGATGTTTAGATTGATAAAAAGTGGTATTATAGGGGGTAAAGTATTGAAAAGAACCAATGGTTTGCCCACCCCTTTCCTAGTGCACCCCTTAAGGCATGCACTCAGAGAGATTGAGATTCGACAGTTTCCTAAAATATATAAAGCATCAATAATTGAAAAAATTTGAAAATATTATGTGTATACATATACCCAAATTTAATCTCATCACATGTCACTCAAGTTCAATAAGAGATGGTTCTTTAAAAAAGGAACATAGCAATATACAACACTAAATCTAAAACCAATTTTAGTATTTTAAAGCAAAAATAACTTAAATTTAAATGATTAAAAAGGAAATAACTATAGAATTAAATGTATGGATACTTGGACTTGCCTTTATTACCAAATGTTTGTCTATTGTGTGTGTAGTTTTTATTTTGGAGGTCATAGAGACTACTTTCAACAAACCCAAAGATACAAAACTAAAGAGAAAAAATAAACACATGTAGAAAAACCAAGATAATTGATGCTTATGTAGATGATATGTACTTGTAAATTTGTCAAGATAGGGTGATAATTTCTATGCTAGACCAAATGACATTGACTAAATTGGGTAACAAAAATCTAAGGCTACTAAATACCAAAAAACTCAAACAAGTAAACTTTAAGTAAGAAAGGAAAACTCACCAAGTCAAACCAAGGATACGTGTCAAAAATGGTAATTAAACATAAATTTAAAAGTAGTAACAATCCTTAAAGAAATATGGGAAATAAAAATGGTAAAATAACATTGATGAGGGAATGGTAACAATCCTAATTCGATCATCAATGGAAAAAGTGTGTATAAGGGAAAGGAAATTGACAAGTAAGAAGTAACAAGACAACCTCACTCAACATTAGAAAAAGTACAAGAAAGTAGAAATAGACTCAAGTATTCACAAAAGAGGGTAGTAAAAAAATAACAAATGGTAAAACAAAGAAAAGTGATGATGGGATGCAAAGCAATGGTGTAAATAAAATAATGCATAGTATCTCAACCATATTGTTTTAGTTTAAGGATAGATAAAACTCAAATGAAGTAGTGCTAGAATGTTTTTAATATGTGAATAAAAGGGACATATAGAAGAGGAAAAGAAAATTTAGAATCACACTTTTCTATCAAGGGAAAACTAGAATGGGTGGAGGGTAGAATGAAGGAAAAACCAAGGTATAGGAACTCTTTATTGAAGTCAAGACACTTAAATTAGGTTTGTAAAAGAAAGAGGATTTTCAACTTTAAATAATTTAAATAAATTATCTTAGCCACACAAGTCTTAGATAAACTAATGTAGTAGGTATATCATCTTATGAAGGCTATATTCATGAAAAGTAAAATGGACCTAACTTCTCGTTATATGTTCCCCATTTCTTAGGACCCCTTATAGAGACATTGTTCTACTACAAATATTTGGTACTTGCATGATAAATTAGGTATCACCATAGAGTTTTTTAATTATCCTATTCTAATATACTATCCTACCACACCCTAATGGACCTTGACTCTATTATGAGGTAAAATATAGAGTTTAAGATAGGATAAGAGATAGAAAATGTGCTTGTAATCACATATTTTGGTGTGATTTTAAATTTTTGAAATGTGTATGTCATGTTTTGTATATAAGTACCTTTTGTTTCAAATGATTTGGATTTTAAAATTCTTGATGGAGTTTTCTATTCCTTCTCCATATAGATTTTGAAAACCAAACATGAGTGATAAAGATGACTTTCATTTGAATACTTTAGACAAGGTTGCTAAGAAGGAGAACTTAGAGAGCATGGTGTCTAATAGTCATGTTAAGTTAGATGAAATAAAAATGTTGTACTAAATTTGACTTTATTTTATCCAATGTGGAGTGAACAAAAATTAAATCAAGAGGAATGAGGTGCAAAAAATTTTAAATTACTTTAAATCATAAAAAATGTGACAAAGGGTGAAAAAATGATACAATAAAAGTTATGTTTGATTATTTATCAAAATGATGAGGGAAGTGTAGGAAAACATAGTAACACAAGTTGTGCAAATTTTATCTATCAAACAAGCAAAAGACAAAGTTGAGAACAAGGATAAAAAACTCACAATTATTGAAAAACACATTCTAAATAAGGAATACTAAATGAAATATGGTAATTTAATGAGGAAGATTAGGTCCTATCCATGGTCTTACATTTCAACTCATAAAAAGAAAATCCCATGAAGGTACACAAAAGTAAATGAAAAATAAGATATTTGTGAGGAAGGCCATGTCTTAGCCATGGTCTTACACTGTAACTCACAAAAGAGAAACCCAAAGGGGTATCAAAAAGTATTGGAAATTAATAAAATAAAGAGGACAAAAGGAATCCATGAGGAAAACTAGGTCGTATCCATAGTTTTACAATGCAACTCATGATAGAAGAGAAACCAAAGGACCAAAAGTAAGGAATAAGGTTTATAAAAAGAAAGAGTTGTTATAGAGGATGAGACCTATGTAAATATTATGATTTTTTTCTATAAAGATAGAATAAAAAAAGCATGATAAGAAGGGAAATATCTATGCTAATGTCTATATCAAGGATGAGCATGTGAGAGACAAGCCTATGTGTCTTGAAAGGTTTCTTTAAGTTGAATTAGTTTGGTATCATGCAATGTATAATAAGAGTGTGCATCATAAAATTCCCCAATAGGTAATTAGATGTATGTATGGGCATCACAAGATGCCCCAAAGGTTGAAGTAACATGTGGGTGGGTATCTTAAGATGCCCTAAAGGATAAAAAGATGAAAAAAGAAATATAATAAAATATAAGAAGAAAAGAGAACCCCATAGAGTGTCTAAATGGATTTAGGTTATCCAAGAATATTTTGATATGGGATTTGATGATGCTTATTTAAATAAATATAACTTAGATAAGAAGAAAGAGAATTAGGGAGAGAGTCATCTATATAGAGAACTAAGTTGGTTAGATAAATGAATAGGGTCAACCATCAAAGGATAGGGTTGGCCAATAGGGACCAAGTCAATTACATTGATATATTACTACTAAAACACAAATTTAGAAGAGTAAAGAGTCATATGGGTCAACTATGTATTATTGGATAGAGGAGAAAATAGACAAAACAACACATATCTTGTAGGTCGACTATGTACTAATATTAAGAAGGTAAAACATATTATATTATAGATTGTATCAAATTGGACAATAGTGTTTTGAAATGGGTACAAAATTTTGCATGATAATTTAATAAAGAATGAAATCAAACACATAAACTATTAGATCAAAAAAATTGATCCAATTAGGGCACACAACATAAATCTTACACCAATGTTGGCCAATGCAAGTTTTCAACTACAACACATAATGATCAAAGAGTAAGACATCAATTGGAAAGTAAATACTAACTAATTGGTTTCCATAAGTGTTATTAGATTATTGGGAACTTTTAATTTAAATATGAAAAGAGAGTTGGCTAAAAATATGGAAATAGAAAGTAATATAAAGTTGTGTTTAAGATGTTTGGAATAAAAGGGATATATGTTGGTAATTGTACTAGATTGGTATTAGGGACTACCCATTTACTTCAAAAACCCACAGTGATAAGATATTGGGTGTCTTGATAATATATACCATTAACCATGTATTTATACTTGGCCAAAAAACCTAGTCAACTTCTCCCTTGGTGATGAAATACAAGTAGGTAGTAGGCCTTGAGAAGATAAATGTTTAAATTCATTTTGAATGTTATGTGATTTGGTAGTGTGTAAAAAAGAGTAAAATAGTGTAACTAAAATGTTAATTTGAAAAACCACCTATTTATACTATGTGAGTTACTCTAAGAATGCAAACAACTAAAAATGAAATTTGAATTAATTACTAGAAAATAATTGTTAATTCCTTGATTAAAGATAGTATAGAGTTGGTTTAGGTGACACTATGTAAAAATAGTATAAAATAGACTTGAATAGGTCATTATTATTCTATAGAATCAAGATCTTCAATAATAGAGTCAAATAGGTTGATTATGTCTCTCAATCAAAAGATAGACTATATAACTAAGTTGACTAGGTCAACCTACTTAGTTATAAGGCTATAGTTTTGAACACTACTAAATTGTGAAAAATAAAATTGAATAAAGTAATTAAATGATAGAGAGAGTAAATATAGGAACCTTGGTGAGCTTGAAGATGGTTAATATTGAGAATTTTATGTTAAAATGCGTTAATTTTTATATTTTAACTTCTATAAATTGGTTTGAGCAAGTTTTGCAAAACCCTATACGTTGAATAAGAATAAAGAATAAATTTGACCTATTAGATAGTGTTTGTTGACCTATATGCTAGCATAAATAATTTTAAAAAAAAATTGACCTATTCGACTGTGTATGCTAATATAGAACTGAAGAATAATACCATGTCAACATGTTCAATCTAGTAACTTCTAGCTGATGAAGACTTAGATAGAATAGAGTCATTTTGAAGTTACTATGTATTAAACCTATACACATAAAGTTATAACTATACTAACTAGTTTGATATAGTACTATACATACATAAAAATATAATAAAATGATAAAAATTATGGTGTGAAATAAAACCTTCAAGGGTCAGATTCACGTCAAGTTCAATAGAATGTATTCAATGAGAAATGTAATAGATCTATAAATCAATCTTATCTTAGAGAAGATAAAACCTACTTACACTTTTGTTTATGGATACATTAGATATTTGGGGTCATGACCAAGATGGATCTATTAGACCTAGCCAATGGATCTCTTACCACCAAAAACTCACTAGGAAGGGTTCTAAAACCTCCAATTAAGTAAAACTATGTAATAACCCTAACTAGGTACTATGCTTTCTTATTCACTAAACTAATAGAAATTAATGTAAACTCTAATCTAGTGCTCACCAAACCTTATGACACAAAATGGGGTTAGTAAATATAAAAGTTAACATTCATAAGAGAATATTATTTAAGTTATGTATAGATAAAAACCTAATGTATGGAGAGAGAAATGTATTCAAAATACATTACTTATGTTCCTTCTATCTACTAAAGAGAGGAGTAAAGTTAGAGATACTTACCTTGAATTTCAACCTATCAAGACTCTATATCTCCCTTGGATAAAGATGCTTTGTGTATATACAAAATATTTTAAAACTTTTATCAAATACTAATGTTTTTTATCTTTTAAGAACCTATTGTTTCTCAATATCTCTAAGTGTGCACCTTAAGATGTGCATCAAGAAAGGAATGGGTAGCCCATTGGTGCTTCATAGGATTGTTGTCCCTTTTTCCACTTTCTATCTACACACTTATCTCCTAAAAACCATTCCCCTAAGCTTTTCC
The DNA here is from genome assembly GCA_037957365.1 of Torreya grandis. NCBI lineage: Eukaryota > Viridiplantae > Streptophyta > Pinopsida > Cupressales > Taxaceae > Torreya > Torreya grandis. The sequence goes on along the minus strand of JARHVA010001295.1, from coordinate 2,516,820 downwards.
TCCTATTTTGAACCATCCTCTAGTCATTTCCACCTTCATTAGAACTTTCCCTAACCTAAACTCCTTTTTGGTAGTTTACATGACTATGTTAGCCACATTGACCTTGTATTTTTATTGATAAAGCCTACTAAGAACTAAGTTATCCATGGCAACATAGTTCATTATCTAGTATGTTTTTTTTATCAATTTTAATACTAGTTTGACTACATCAACCTTATTAGCCAAAACTTTTATAAGGGTTTAGGGTTATACCCACCTATATAAACACAATATTTTTTCCATTTATAAGATAAAATAAGAAGTAAGATATATTACACATCAACTTATCCATTGTTATACTTGAAGAGCAAGATTAGGGTTTCATAATTTATTTAGAGATATGGATCTTAACTTTTGGAGAAGTCTTCTTGATGCATTGATAGGTTATGTAGCCTACAACCAATTTATCCTTGTCATCATTACATACAAGAACAACCTATTACAAAGCACCTTGGCCAAGGGAGAGATTGAGGCTTGGTGGGTTCGTATTCAAAGATAAGTATTCTTAACTTTGATTCTCCTTTATAAGAGTAGATAAATATACATTTTAACTTATTTTCCATATATTAGTATTATGTACACATATATGTGAGTATATGTCTTTTGTGAATATTTATTTTTATTTTTATTGCCCCCACATTGTGCCACAAGATCTGGTGAGAACTAGATTAGATTTTGCTTTACTTGTTATTAATATAGTTAACATGAAAATATAAGATATATTTAGGGTTATTGTCTAGTTTTGCTTAACTAGAGGCTTTTGGAACCCTCCCTAGTGATATTATTATGGTAAGATATCCCTTGATTAGGTCTATAAAATCTATATTGGTCATGACCCTGATTATATAATGTATTCCCAATTGGAAGTGTAAGTAGGATCTATCATATCCGAGTTAGGATTTATTTGTAAATCTATTACATTTCCCATTGCATAAATTTTTGTGAATCTAAAATGAATCTAACCCTTTTAGAATTTTATTTCATGCTTTCATTTCTATTATTCTATTATTTTTCTATATTTACAATACTAGGTCAACCAAGCTAGTATACTTTTAACTTCTGTGCATAGGCTTAACACACATGATTATCAAAATTAATATATTATTTCTATGCATGTATTCATCATATATAGGTTACTAGATCAAATATGTCAACATATTATTATTCTGTAGTTCTAGATAACAAATTAAGTTAACCATGTCAATTTAGTCTTTTAGTTAGCATCTAGAATGACAAACTAAATCACACAAGTCAAATTAGTCTTCCATTCAACATAAAAAATAACAAACTAAGTCATGTAGGTTGACTTAGTCATATTATTAGGATTTAACAAATAGGGTTTCATATAACTAGGTCAACTAGGTTGACTTCATTTTTAGAAATTGCATGTAGCATTCAAGGAACTACAATATAAAATCTGCAATCCTATTCATCTTCCAACTCACCAATGTTTCTCTCTTTATCTCTGTTTCAATTCAATACTTCATTCTAGTTCTATTTTGTCCAAGTTTTTATCCTTAAATAATATAATCTTACAAAAAAATAAGTCAACCTAGTCAATATAGTTCTATATCCTATCTATTATCTAAGAGACGATGTCCAAATAGTCAACTTAGTTCTTAAAGACTCTTGATTCTACACGCAATCAATTTTTTTATGTAAATGTTTGATACAGTGTCACTTGAACCAAACCTATACCATTATTAATTTAGGAGTTAGAAACTATATTCTAGTAATTAATTCACACTTTTAGTTATTTGCATACTTGGAGTAGCTCACATATTCTAATTAGGTGGTTTTTAAAATTACCAATTAGTTTCAATATTTTGATATTTTTTCACACAACCAAATCATACTATATTCAAAACACATTTATAATTTGTTTTCCCAAGGCCTACCTACTTATAATTGATCACCAAGGGAGAAGCTGACTTGATTTTCAATCCAACTATAAACATGTGGTTAATGGTATATATTGGCAAAGCATACAACACACTTATCATTATGGGATTGTGAAGTGAGAGGGTAGGCCCCGATACTAATATAATATGATTGCCAATATAAACCCCTTTTATCCTAAACATCCTTAAAAAATCCATAGAATGGTTTATAGTTCCCTATTTTTGGATAACTTCCTTGTCACACTTAAGATAACACTTTATAATAATCTAACAATACTCAAGATGACTACTTATCATTTACTTTTTAATTGACTTCTTGTTCTCTACTCATTGTGTGTTGTATTGTAAAAACATGCATTGACCAACATTGGTACAAGGTTTTTCGTGCTTTATTCCCCAATTATATCATTCCCATTGATCCAATTTTTTATTTTTTTTTATTCCATTTCTTGCTTCAATTACATTGCAAAATCTTTCCCTATTTTTAGCACACTATCATTCTATTAGACACAGTCTCTTAGAAACTTTACTTTTTCCTTGATTGAAGTAATCTATCAACTAGGTCAACCTAATTTTCCTTTCTACCAATTTATTTATGTTACTAATTCAACCCAGTCAACTCTATATCCTTATGAGACTATCTTTTTCCCTAACTATAGTACTAGATCAACCTCATCAACCTAATATTCCTTTCTACCAGTCAGGTTATATTACTAAGTCAACTCGGTTGACTTTGTATCCATAACAAAATATAATTTTACGTATTTTTAGTACTAATTCATATTGGTAAACCCATTACTCCTTTATTATAATTAAGTTATAGTACTATGTTGACCCAATCAACTCTGTATCCTTATCAGACTATTTTCTTCCCTGTTTATAGTACTAAGTCAACCTAGTTACTCTGTTCTCTTATTTGTCTCTTGTATCCCTTTTTTTTGCATCATATTTTTCTTCCCTAATCTTTCTCCTTCATCATGAACTTCCTATTTGAAGATAAAACTAAGTTTAATTCAACATATATGATGAGTTTTACCAACCCCAATAGGTTCTCCTTTAAGTATCATATGGCTCCTACCCTAGATAAAAGTAATGTTCATCTAGACACTCAAACTACAAACTATGGGACCTCTCCTCATTCCTATTGACTTCATAATCATCTCTTCTCATTTGAAGATCAACTTGAATTATATTATACCCCATAAATTATTTTCTTCATCAATTCATTTCCTTAACATCAAGGAAAATATCCTTCTAATATTTACCATTTCATGATAAGTGGTCAAGTTGAGGATCTCCACTCACCTTCTCCCACATTCTCACATGGATTTGACAACACTATCTTGTTTTATTCTCATCCTCTTCCCTCTATTTTTACCCCTCCTCATACCATGACATCTTCCTCTTTGATTTCATCCACCTCCATGCTTAGTATTTCTACTCACATGGTAGGTTCTAGATCTAGTGGGCCTCTTCCAAGACCCACTCTTCTCCATTATTCCACTAATGCATCATTTTATACTCATGGTAATTATGCCTATAGTGCCTCTTCTCCTTATAACTCTATTATTACATCTTTTTCCATATAATAAAATCATGTTACTAGTGCTTCACTCATAAATAACTATTCTTAAGCTACTACTAACACCCATAGTGGTACCCAAGCCACTACTACTAATTCCAATGCTTCACACAATGCCAATAATACCACTCAAACCCATCAAATACTATTAAAAAATATTAATAAAATTAATTATTTCCAATATAAAAATGAAAATAAAATGATTCAAATTCATAATAATATTATCCATATTCAAACCCACCCTCAACAACATCCATGGGGCACACATAAAATAAATGCTCCCCCACCTCCCCTTCAGGATTCCCATAATAATATTATCCCTCAACATCCTATTATTAATATAATAATCATGTAACTTAAAAATTATCCTCTTACATCTTAAATTGATAATATTGATATAGGAGGCATCAACCCTACCATTACTTACAATGAGTCACCTGATCTTACTCTCCACTTAAAAACATTTGTAAGTATATATAATTATTAGGCCAAGTTAAATAATTTTTATGATTCAAAGGTAATATAATATATTCTCATTGGTGATGATTTATATTTTTATAACCAAATAAAATCTCATTCCATCACTATTTTAGAATATTTAGTCAATGTTCTAGTCCAAGAGTTCCGAACTAGTGATCTCCCTAAAAATACCATGGACTGTTTTATAAATTATAAGAACCTTGACACCAAAAACATAATATTTCATAAAAAAATGGAAGAATTTTTTTAATAAATGTGAACATAATAGGAATATGATAAGGTATTTCATTTTTTTACTAGTGTTCTTTTTCCCAAGTTGCAATATTGGGTCCAAATTTTCTCACCATGTACTTTGGATGAGACCATTGACCAAGCCATATTTCAAGATTTAATCATGCATAAAATTTGTTGGAACATAATGAATAATGTTTTGGGGGTTTAATAATTCATTTGAAACTTTATTTCACATATACTTTAACATTACTTTAATCATCGAAGCAATATAAAGATATAACTATGCATAAAGAGTCATTCACATGAGAATAACACAAGAAATAAGCATATGAATTGGAAACACTCAAGTGAAAGAAAACCCACTTATTTAGGAAAATGGAATATAATATTATAATTTAAAATATCAAATTTATTGAAGCACTAAATTCACATGGAGTACCAACCCCAACTAGCTAAGTACCAACCCAACTAAGCTTTAGCAAACACCCGCTTGCAAAGAGGCACCATTACCATAGATGAATCAAAAGCAACTCAATGACTTGATTGATTTTTAAAAATTCAAATTAACTTGTTCTTCAACCAATTTATTATTACCACCTATTGATCTCTACACACTCTTATCCATTTTAAACTACCTTTTAGGCCTCTTCACTCAACTAACCCTCTTCTTAACTTCATCAAGTCATCTTACCTTGATTTTCATACACAACAACCCTATTATATCTTCATGATATTTTATCTTCACAATTTTTATGGTTTTAAATACCTCCTTCATCTCTTAAAAGTAATATATCCTTCACTTCAAATCTCTCATTCACCAACTCATCAATTAGGCTTATTAGGCCTTGTTCTTATACTAGGCTCTTACTCATACACCTCTTGCTTAGCCATAAACAATTTCCCACTTAGATTTTTTAAAAATAGTTATTATTAAATTCCATAAACATTAATCTCATATTACAATAGGTTTTTCATATCATGTATTACCAAAACCTCTTTTAGGCCTTAAGGAGATCTAATTCAATTAGGCCTTCATTAGCACACATTACCATTTGATCTTATTGGATCACATTAAAAATTCATAAATGGTATGAAAACTTCATATTAAACTAAAATATACCCCTAATAATATCATATTATGTCTATGAAATATTTTATCTCCAACCACCACTTGAAGGACACCATTAGTAATGTTCACAATTAGACTTGTGAATACCCAAAATGTCTATCTTGAACTACTAAAGATAAAATGTAAATTAGATAACAAAAATAAATTATACACAGAACCTTAAATACCTTAACAACTTCACCAAGTTCATTATAAATCATTACATAGATCAAAATTACTAAAAACACTCCTAAAACTTACTCACTTAGAATTTAGATTTTTCTTAAAGACTAGTCATGGCAATTTTGACCTTCAACACCTGTATGAATAATTTCAAAAACTATTGATTCATGTGAATTATCCTATGTGATCATTAGACCATTATTATATACAAATATTATATTTTTAAATGGAAATATTAGTCTTGTAGACCAATCCCATTAATTCATTGTATACAAACCTAATTAAGTTAGATAAGTCAACTTATGAGAAACATTTTTCAATATGAAATGATATCAAAAACTTCTATCCAACATCAAAATGTCATATAATTATTTAAAAATGTTGACATGCACTTAGACTCATCCCTATTCCATGATAACACATACCTAATAATCTTCTCACTTCTTCTGGGTTTCTCATTATTTTCACCATGTAGTCATATAAAATATGAAATTTGGTTACTTAAGTATGACTAAAGACACCTAATCCATAGGTCCTCCTACATGCTTTCACAACCTTTTTCAATATTTTATTTCATTGATACCCAGTCATCCACAACCTTCCAAACACAACCCTTATGGATTTAGGTATCTCTTTCAAGCCTAGATCTACCCCTAGGTCTGATTTCCTCTAAATAATAATTCCCAACTTAGAGAAGAGCACTAAAACCCAAGGTGTCTTGTTTCTAGCACTATTGTCCAAGTGTACTTTTGGTCCTAATGGTCATATTTTCCCAAATCCTTATCCTAATTCATGTCAGCCTTATATGAATTCATTTAACCCATGATAATTAATCTCCCTATAAAAGGACATTCAAAGTTCATTGAGAAGGATTGACACTCATTTACAAGAGAGAAGCAAGAATACAAGTACATTCAAGTACTTTTCCCTATTCTCTGCATATAGCCTTTTAATATTATTCCAAGCTTATTCAAACCCTTACACCAGCCCCTAGCCATCTAAAATACACCTAGTTTTGTATCTAGTTACATTTTCATACACAATTGCACCAAACACTTCAATGGAAGAACTACATTAGCTTGATCGCTCCTTAGAGTATTGGTATATAGATAGCATGCCCACACACAGGGTGTGAAATGCATCTAGAGTATCTTTTACACACTAACCCCTTATTTCTCTTTCCTAAGTTGCCATTAAAGTTTAATAATAAAGATCTCTTAGGGATTTGAATATTAAAATATATGTATAATGAGCTTCACAAACTTGTAGTCTTTGATATTTCACTGACAAGGTAACACATACCTAACGAGTACAACCCAAAAAACTCATATCACCTAGACAAAATGTTGGAAAATGATTATAGTGACAAAAAATAGGGTGTCCCACTTTTAGCACTCCTATCCAATCTAGAAAATAACTCTATTATCCTATTTATGACAGTCTCCCAAGCCTACATAGAAATTTCTAGAACCTACAACATTTGTCTTAGTCAGTTTTCATCTAAGTTTGATTTTCTCTCTATTATTACTATTTTTAGAAAAGGTAAAAATACAATCTATTTACACAAATTAGTGGCTTAATTATTTCACATTATTTATTGATTTTCCTTACTCAAACCTATTTATTTAATTTGGAAAAAACTTTATTATTCTAAAAACTAATAAAAACATTTGGTGAACCCAACTTACTTTGAATTTTTGCATAAAAACCCTATAAACCTTAGGGTAAATTATTTCTGATTTTGTACTATAATTTATTAATTTTTTCTATATTTAAAAATTAAAAATACACAAATTTATTTCAAAATTATCATATATTTAGTTAAAAGCCTAGTTTGCACATACTAGGTCCTTTTTGCATACAAACACTTTCCAAACACTAGGAAAAATATATTGCTAATTTTAAAAATATTTTCTAATTATTCCTAAATTTTTCATGAAAAATTATACAAATTTTCTATAAATTCATATCAAATTTATAAAAATTATCATACTAATTAAAAATGATCATTCAAACATCCTAGTTGCATCAACTAGCTCTCAGTTATTTTCCACTAATTTTCCAACCATTTTCTAAATTTTATATTACGTACTTAGCTCAAAAATTCAATCTAAATTACAAAAATTCATAGTATTTTGCACAAAATATTTTTAAAAATCCCTAGTTGCATATACTAGCTCTTATTTTTCTTCTTGAGGTATCACCTTACATGTTTGAGAGCTCTGTATCCTTTCTATACATATTCTAGTTCCTTGTTTAGATTATACCAGCTTAATCTTTTCTACTACTATCTAGGTTAATTTCCTTATGCCACTTAAGTTATTTACATCTCTTCCCTTGAGATGACATACAAGACTTAGTGGAGATCCTCCATAATTCACCTAGATTATTGTAACTCAGCTATATACCATGGATAAACAACCAACTCAGGTTCTAGTCATAGATTCTACATATCTATATTACACCAATTTCAGTGAAGATAGTGTTGAAAAAGAGTAGTATGAAAATAACAATGATGATATACACACCATTGCTCATGCTCCACCACATTAGACCATTGATCCACTTTCACCCATTGTTAATACTAAAGTTGTACTCAACAAAGATTTGATCCTCCAAAATTTCAAAAAAAAGATGTAAGGAATAGCCTAAAGATCATACACTAATTTTAAAATCTATCATGGAAATCAAAAATGCTAAACATGTTGAGTTTTCCATCCCCATAGAAAAACCAATTGAAAATGGCACTACAAGGGTAACTATGTCTCAACAACCCCTATAGCAACCCAACTTCCTTCTATGCCACCAATTACATCAAGTAAATCCCTATCTCTAGATGTGGTATCCCTTGTGCAAGAGATAAGATCTCTTCAATCCAATGTGCAACATCTTGAGCAAGGTACCACTAGACCTACGTAGGCTTTCGAATCTTTTTCTCTTTTGTATACACCATTGACATGTCACATTACTTATACACCCTTATCATAAGGTTTTGTTCAACCTAAGCTTAATCTTTATGATGGAAAGGGTGATCTAAAGACACACTTGAGAGCTTTCATGCATCATGCTTAGGCTATGTACCCAATGACTGGCTACTTACTAAGTTATTTCCATGGAACCTAAAGGATTATGCTTTACAATGCTTCTATAATCTACTAAGTTATTCAATTCATGTATTAAATCCCTTAGATAACATGTTATTAACACACTTCAACATTAACATTGGTGATAAGGTTTCATATGCTCACATTTCTCAACAAAAACAATGATGAAATGAGCATCTCATAGACTATGTTCTTTTGTATAAGACCATCTTGGCTAATATGACTAGTCCCATGGTAGATCAAGAGTTATTGTACCTCTTCAAATAGAGTCTTCTACTATCACTTCATAAACCAATTATGTTCAAGTGATTCTTTTCATTCACTAAATTATGTCATACACTAAAGGAAAGAGAAGTGAAACTCATTTCAATGGGAAAACTCAAGTATACAAGCATTCTAGACATAACTAATAAGAGTAAAAAAAAAGTCCCATACAAGGTCAAGTTAAATGATATTAAAGGGAAGAATCAACATAGAATAAATAAAACTTCAGAGCCTCCTTAGGGTATAGTTTTATTTGCACCCCCTTAGCATACTTTCTTACATCTTCTAGTTTTCTAGCCAGTGTTTTATAGTAGCTTTTGGATTGTAATATCATATCTCCCCCTCTTATTTGGGAATTTTATCCAACCAAACCTCTTCCCAAGGGATATGATCAATATTAATTTTTTAATTACCATAGGGCATTAGGCCACACTACAAATAGATATATCAATTTGAGACATAAGATATAACATTTGATAAATGATAACCTACTTGATCTTGGCACTTTAGTTTAGCCTCCACAGGAAAAACCAACATAAGATAAAGATTTGAAAATCTTCTCAAATCCATTCCCACAACATTGAAAATAAGATGTAGGGGACACATCAGGGGTTCACCATATATATCATGCACATCCACCACCATTTACATACTAGGCACCTTCAGTTGAGTCACATCCTTTAAGTGGTATGATCGGTGTATATGAGTCAAGAGTTCCAACTAGACATTTGATATGCTTCTTAGATTAGGATATTATGGAGCATAATTAATATTATAATTAACTCTTTATTAGAGAACATATTCATAATCAACCTATTCAGAGTGTTCTCATTGATAATGCTTTTAGTGTCAACATGTGCACCATTACATTATTAAAACATTTGGATTATTTAGAGTAAGATAGCACCCTGATAGATATAGTTGATAGTGGATTTAGTGGCCACATATAGCGTTCATTGGGTGAGATTGTACCTCCTTTATAGACTTGTCCAACGCATGTGACCACACATTTCATTATAGTTCCTAGTGAAGGAGTTCATGATATGTTACTTGGTCACCCATGGATTCAAATAATTTGAATAGTACCATCTATAATTCACAGATGTGTGAAATTCATTCATTCTAATTAGATTATTATAGTTGGTGATTTGTATGAGTTACCACTACCCAATTTAGAGCCATCTACTTTGCAGTCACTAGTTTTATCTTCTCCACTAGTTTCAATTTCCCCATTATTTATAGTTCTTCCTTAGATACATATTTAAACACAATTTACACATCCATCGCTAGTATAGAGGGTTCATACACCTCCACAACTTTGGGATTCTAGATAGCTTCTAACTACATTTTTCACACCTAGTGTAGTTTCATTGATATCTCATGGGTCTACACATAAAGCACATGTTTAGAGAGCATCTCCTACTTATAGATGGGTCCTTAAGATCCCTATAGTTACATCCACTTCTCATAGTTACAATAAGACCCCATAGTCAGTTTATACTTCAAAGATTTTAGAGCATATATAGCTTTCAAAGCCACTATCTCAACATTTTCATCATGATTCTCATTTATGCATGATTCCACTCCATGATATAAGACACCATAATATGGAGTATTGTATGAGACTCATCAGTTAGTATCATCCTATCCCAACATACTTGTACATAATCTCTTTTGCTTGATTTTACATAGATTATACAAAATTACATAAACTTTATAAAATTTCAAAATTCAAAAACATTCAAATAATTTAAAAACACCAAAAACATTTAGATTGTATGTATCATCCTTGTTTTACATTTTTACTATTATGTTAGACTTAAATTTGTTGTTCTATGTTATTTTTTGTCGATTATCTAAATTACCATGATTCACTTGATATTCTTTGAGTGTGTGTAACTTGTAGTTCCTTGATTGCTTCATTCTACCCATTAAGGGGACATCCTACATCTACATTCAAGAAACATATTGACATACACCTTCCCATTAGGAGAATCTTCTACATGACTACACCATCTAGGTTATCTCATTATTACACCACACACTCTAGTTATCAAGTTGACATACATTACTTACTAGATTACATAGATTACCACATTCACACTCACTACTATCTTGCACTTGTGTATTTCTTAGCATATACAAAGTCTTATAATAAAGGTATCTTGCATACTTTCACTCTTGATTTTATTAGTTAGATGTGATTGTACCTTTTCATTTTTTACATGCGTTTTTCCTTTCATGACATACCTAGATGTCATTGCATTTTTTAGTTCTAGTTTTACTTTTGATGTGTGCCTTAGGACATTTTCCAATGTAATTTGATTTTATTCATGTGTGTGTACCTTTGGAAATTTTCTAGTGCCTTTTTATTTTACTCTTCTATGTTCCTGTGGCCCTCTAGTTAATCTTTGCTTGTTCAAATTGTATATGTATGTAGAATTTGAACATGTCTTGTATGCTTGCTTTCTAGTTTGAGTGGCATGTGCCCATGTCTTTTGTTTGCATGGCTACTTAGCCAACCTTGTATACTTCTTGATTCTTTATTTATATGCTTATTTCTTTATTATTTATCCTTTTTTACAATGTCATGATCCATATCATGCATTTACCTTGATTTTCTAGTTGCCATGATGGACATCATGTTCCATCCCTCCAATTAACAACTAACATCTAGCATTTCTAGTTCTAGTTCAGTACATTTCACATGTTTTTATATTGTTATATCTATCTAGGCATACTCTTGTTGATATAAGAATATTCCAATATAAACATTATTATATCTATAGATATCTTGTCAAATATCATTGATATATCATGTATCTATGCAACATAACAGACTTTTAGGATTCTTTTCTTCTAATGGTGGTCATCATAGGTTCAATCATTACTACCGTCAAAAGAGGTGGAAACAAACAAGGGTTTTATCATAGAGATCAGAGCCCCTAGTAGTCAAAATAGTAGCATCTAGATCACCCAGTTCAAAATGTAGAGGTCAAACTAGTTAAAATAGAATAGAAAATAGTGACAATTTCATACCAACAACTAGTTTCAACACAAGATAACAACACTAAAAATAGAAAATAGTGCCAAAAATAAGGGTGTCTTCATTTTGGTACTATTTTATAGGAAGAAAAACACCCAAGTTTTTTAGTAACAAGAAAAAATTTCAACTCAACTATAGTTTTTTCACATCCCTATTAGTCAAAATTAGTAGTTTCAACACAATTTTCTCAAGGAACCCAGATGTAGCGGTATCATGCATGACATGATGGATCTCACTTAAAGTTTTAAATTAGGAAGTTTACATAACTTCCAAGTCAAAATCCATGTTACAGCCACCAGTCATTAGGGGCAATGTGCATGACACATTGGTCTTATTTTATTTCCAAGTTTAGTTTATTACCCCAACATTCTCAGTAGTTGTGTGCCATTCTCCATCTATAGGTCAATGGCATATTTTTGAAGTTGAAATTTAATACAAGTTTAAATTCTTGAATATGCAAGTTCCCAAGTTTGCTTGCACATAAGCCTAGTGTAATAGTTCTGGAGTGGCTTTCATAAAATCCTAATCTCCATATTTCAAAATTGATAAGAGTGATCTAGTTTTCAACACACATTCATCTATCCATGCCACATTATTAGATTTTTAGAACATCCATGAGATCCATGATCCATCTCATATGACATCTATTCTATACCTATATCATTTCATATCTTTATTTCCTAGGGAAATGATGGATCCAAAGGTTTAGCTAGCCTTTATATTTTTGAGACACCTATTCAGAGGGATTAGACACATAGTCTAGACATCAATTATCACATGCATGATCATATATCTTCACTCATTAAATGATGATGGAGCCAAAGGGATAGCCTTTGTATTCTTGAGCCACTTTCTAGGGAATTGAGCATTCAAATCTATTCATGATATAACTTTTGGTACAACACATACCCAACATAATCTAACATCACAATAGGTTTTGTATTGGTTTCCATACTCAGTGAGGTGTATTCATTCCTTTCTCTTATTTTTTATTCTACTCAAATTTTGTATGCTCTTTTTTTATCACATATAATAAGGATTGATTTACTATTTATTTCATTTTTTATATTCACACTTGCACAATGTGCTCTCTATGCACTATCCAACATTACTCAACATCACACTACCTTCATGGGCTTCACCTTTGTAGGTAAGTTTAGGTACACTTTCTATTTTATTCCTTTATCCTATTATTTCACTTTACTACATTAATAGAATAAAGGGGGGAAACTTTAGTCATATAAAATGCTAAATTTGGTTACTTAAGTATGGATAAAGACACCTAATCCATAGGTCCTCCTTCTTGCTTACATAACTCTTTTTAGGATTTTATTTCACTGATTCCCAGTCATCCATAGCCTTCTAGACATAATGTTTATAGATTTAGGAAACTATTTTTGGCCTAGATCCATCCCCCTAGGTCTCATTCCCTCTAGATAATAGTACCCAACTTCTATAAGAGCATTGAAACCCAGGGTGTCATATTTTTTGTGATGTTTTCCAAGTGTAATTTTGGTGTTAATGGTCATATTTTACCAAATAATTATCCTAATTCATATCAGCCTAACATAAATTCATTTAACCCATTATCGTTAATTTCTCTATAAAAGGCCATTCAACGTCCATTTAGAAGGGGTGACACTCATTTACAAGAGAGAAGACAGAATACACACAACTACATTCAAGTAATTTTCCCTATTCTCTGTATATAACCTTCCAATATTATTCCAAGCTTATTCAAACCCTTACACTAGCCCCTAGCCATATGAAATACTCTCAATTTCACATCTAGTTGCATTTTCATACACAACTGCACTAATCACTACAATGAGAGAACTATATTAGCTTGATCCCTCCTTAGAGTATTGGTATGTAGGTAGTGTTCCCACACATGGGGTGTGAAGTGTGTCTAGTGTATCCTTTACACACTAACCCCTTATCTCTCTTTCCCAAGTTTCCATTTAATTTTAATTATGAGGATATTTTAGTGTTTTGAAGATTAAAACAAATTCAAAACAAGATTCATAGACTTTCAATCTTTGATATTTCACTAACAAGGTAACACATACCTACCAAGCAGAACCAAAAAAACTCAAATCACATTGACAACATAAAAAAAAATACTATATCATCAAAAATTAGGGTGTCCCACTTTTGATGCTCCTATTCGATCTAGAAATGAACTCCAGGATTTTGTTTATGATAGTCTCACAAGCCTGTATAGAAATTTTTAGTACCTACAACATCCATCTCAGTTACTTTCCAACTAAGTTTGATTTTCTTTTTATTATTAATATTTTTAGAAAATTTAAAAATACAATACATTTACACAAATTAGTGGCTTAATTATTTCATATTATTTACTAATTTACCTTATTCATACCTATTTATTTAATTAGGAATAAAACTCCATTATTCTAAAAAATAATAAAACACACTATTAGGCTTGTTAGCGATAGATTATCTTAGATGATAAATTTATCACACTTGAGGGATATAACCTAATAATAAACCACCATGGACATAAAATAAAAGTATCAATATTCTCCATCTAACAATTTTCATACTCTGAGTTAGTTAACTCTGACTACTACCAAAAATCTCTGAGAAACTAGCACTTTCCTATAGGGTCTACTCACAAACCTGACAAACTAATCACACTTGGAGATGCTTTGGAGAGTTGAATACAACCTAAAATCACTTAACTATCCATAAAAAATCAATTTTTATCACTTTATAATAACCTAATTCATATCATAACACTATAAGGGTTCTTTAAGGGTTTAAACCATATTTAAGTCTTAACAATCATTCATAAAGCATAGCCCCTTAATCCAAAATATAATGCCTATAATTTGATCTAGAACCCTTCCCCATATAACATGAATATATTAGGTTATCATTAATATATTACATGTGCCAATGAACACTTGAAAGTCCTTCTTGGGTTGAGAACCCTTCATTATGTGCACTTGAGAGACCTCAAAACTACTTTTCATGCCTTTTATTTCAAACCATGACTTAAAATTTGTGAAAATTATTTAAAAAACATATCATACCTTTTAAAACATTCAATTTTACATAATTTCCTTTGAAATAGAAACACATAAACCTGATATACCCCATTAGGCCATACTCTCTCTCTCTCTTTGTTCTCTTAGACCTTGACCTACAAACCACATTAGGCCTAAAATTGACATTCTAACCACTACCCAAAATCTCAACACCTCATATACATGACATATAATATCTTATCATCCTAAAATAATACCATACATACTTAATACTCCTTGGAAACACATCATGACACCTCATTCTATTAGGCATGGTCTAGAACTAGTCTAGTTGCAAACTTGGACTTAAGGTCTTATACCTGTAGGCTCACCTTGAAGCTCTCTTGAGTGATCTAATTACTCATATTAATTCTAAATAAAATTTATAAAACAACTCATTCATGTGTACACTTATCTCAAAAATCCACCATGCTCAAACCTTCTTACTAGGACTTTACATGTCATTACTAGTGCCACGACTAGGCCTCTCAAGCACTTGAAAACTGACCCTAAAACACTCATTGATGATTATACACCTTTTTAACATTCCTAAAATTATCCTAAAATGATTTCATACCTATATATTATGTTATTAATAATAACATTATTCAATGACCTCATGAACACCTTTCTTAATAACCTTTGACATTAATGACAACATCAATGTCAAACCTCAACAACAGGAACAATGCTAAGAAAATTAAAACCATCCCAACCTTCTATGGGTACTTTCATGTTGATATAAAGTAATAATCATCATGTTACTAATGATGGTGTCACTAATTCTTATGATACCATTCATACTACTCAAGTTATTATTCCTAACCAGGCTTTATAATTAACTCCCCCTTATAACAACATCACTAAACCTCATTTATCTTTAGCTAATAATGTCAATGTTCATAAACCTTTATCCATATTGGAATTACACAAACATCTAAAAAATACTCTTCCATGATAACTTGATCCCATTCATCCAATGAAATCTTTGTATGATCCCAATAATTTTTGTTGGTTTCATTCTAGTTAGGGTCATTCTCATGAGACTTGTAGGTAAATTTGTAATCTGGCTATGGATTTCCTTCTCAAACCCAATTTTTATCATGATTATATCATTTTTAAATGTTAAAATTTTTAAGAAATTATGTTAAAATCCCATGAAACACAAACTAAATCTCAATCTTTGGACTAGGATAATGCTCATTTGGTCATCTATAAAGATCATCTTTTGAATCACCAAGACAACCCAAACAAACCTACCCCTTATACTAATAATGTTAAAAAAATTCTTGACCCAAGTACTAAAGATAATGTGGTCAATATGAATAATATGTAAAGTTTGTTTTCTTTCATTGATTCTCATCCCATCCACACTCCTCAATTGTCTTGCAATTTTTATTTTATCAAAGACTCTTCTCCAACTCACTTAATAGATTTGGGTCAAGAAGACCTTATATCTTTTGATGAACCAATTTAAACATCTCCATTCGATAACACTTCTCATACCATTTATACCATTCCTCCAACCTCTTTTCCCATCACTAATGATACTCAAACTTTTATCAACACTTCTTCCTATCTCAAACCAATCCTACATCAACTACCCCATATTATTAAGAAAATACACAAACTTGTCCTCCAATTAAACCTTTTACATATTATCAACATAAATCTACATGAAATTATGATCCTCATTATAAATACCTCATTTAACACTATGCACCTCTTTCCAATAGTCCTCTTATTGGTTATGATGAGTGGGATCATATTATGGATCTTACTAATCTCCCATCTCAAATCCTATTTTTTGAACTTATGTGAACCTATCTGCATCATCATAATCATCTTATGTATATTTTATTATAAATTAAAATCCCTCATCCTCCCCTAAGAGGAAGTAAAGACACCTTATCCTAATCAGAATATAGCATTTTATAATAGTGTGAAGAGATGTTCATACATATTGATGAAACAATGGACACTTCTCTTTAACTCAAATCACCCATTTATTATATGATCCTTGATGAGATTTTTCTTCATGTGAATGATCCTCCTCTTTTTATAAGTGTCTAAATTATAAATATCCAAGTCAAGCATGCTTTTATTGATGAGGGTTTTGAATCTTTTGTTTCCTCTTTTGATTTTATCAAAACCTTTGGATATTCCAAATGTAATCTTATATCTACATGCAACACATGTCAAGGTTAAGTCTAAAGGAAAATTCCTCCCTTATAATGTGTGTGGCTCGCTATCACCATCCTACCTATCACCATTAATTTGAAGATGATGATCTTCAACTTTACTCTATCTTATAAAATTTTAATTGATAAGCCATGGACTCATCGCATGAGAGAATTTACCTCTTTCACTTGCCAATATGTCAAACTCTCTCATAATGGAGTAATCTACAAGATTCAAGGTGATACTAACCCTTGTAATTTTGAATAATTCCATGACCATAGTGTATTCAAGGTTCCCACCCTTAAACATTTTCCAAGCATTCCATTTCATGAATATTAATGGTTTAAATTTCTTATCAATTTCACTTGAGGTTATAATGGTCACCCAAAATCATCAGGAATATAACATATAACCTATTATATTTTGATGATGATGTTCCTAATGAGATAAATATAAATATTAAAACCTCGTATCTATCACCTTATCTCATTTCTCATCTTCCCCCTTCTTTTTAACCTCATTCCCATCAACCACCTAGTGATGACATACCCATTGTCTTAAATAAGACTCAACATTCCATTCATCACACCACATCAGATGATAAGGTCATCCCTACCTATGCCATTGATATTTATACACCTAATTATGATGATGGTAATACCTTAGATGATCCATTCTTAGGAGGTTTTTTTTAGGATTGAGATGCTAAAATTATTCATTATCATTCCTCTTTGCTTCAGTCTTTCACTATTTGTTCTAGTATTCCATCTTATAACTTTCCTAATTTTATCATTTTTCCTCTTGATCATAGGCTAGAGATGGTGTGCTAACCTATATTTTTTAAATATCCTCATAAGAGTATGACTATTTATCATGTTATGATTGGTCCCTATCACTTTGATAAATTATAGAACCCCTCTAGCCAACTTATCCCTAAGATTTGTGTAGCTATCCTTTAGCCTTCTATGAATCCTACTCCTCCCTTAGTAGAGCTCAATTCCAATTTTACTCCCATTTCCTCTCTAGTTGACCCTACCTATGTTTGATCCTATTTTTCATTGAGTAGAGCCTTTCCTAGTATCTCCACCATCTTTACCTTCCCTTGGTAAGGGTTTTCTCCCTTTACCATAACTTGCTCATTTACCCACTAAATGGGTGGATCAACTATATTATGATATTCATAATTTTTTTAGTCATTATAATAAAGACTATTCATTATACCAACCTTCCTCACCTTCTATTTACACTTCTCCTATGCATACACCTACCAAGTCTAGTCATAGTTGTATCTATTGATTATATAAGACAAATAATAATTCATCCATACATGATCATAATCTATGGTAATATATCGACACATTGTGTCCCACCACTCCTCAAACTAAATACAAGGATATACCTTCCCTAAAAGTATTACCTAAATATCTTCCCAAATATGGAGAGGTTTATTGTCTTTAACACCAATGTGATACACATCACACATATCATTATCGCATCCTTCAAAATCTCAAATATCACCTCATAACCATTCTTTCACCTACTGCCATTCCTCCCATAGGTTTCTCTCACAAGAAGGATCTCCCTTCTTCCCTTATGGATCCACCACCTATGGCCCCTTCTCCACCTATCATTTCTCTACCCATGATTTCATCACTAGTAGATCATTCCCCACCGATGACCACTTCATCTCCAATATAGTTCACTCCCATTCATTATCCTAAGCATCCCTTACATGATATTATTTAGTAGTATAATCATTGAAGCATTCCTAAATTTTTCATCAAGAAAATTTGATGTGAAGTATTTTCTCACATTTCCTTAAATATCAATGGAATTTGGTTGTAATTCGCATTGAACTTCATAGAGACTTATCACATGTTATGGATAATGTGTGTTGATAAATATATCAATACTTATGAACACAAGTATGGTATTATTTCATTTATTTCTTCATTTGGATTTGAATTGTGCTCTGAATTTACATTTATCTATTTTTTATCATTTAACATTATTTCTTATCTATCTTACATCGTGACTTTTATTTTCACATTACATGTTACTTATGATATAATTTTTATTATTATGTTATATTTTGTATTATTTTTCATGATTACATACTTATTATTCTTAAGTTCCTCTTAGAGTGTTATATTATTATCTTTCGTGATTGTTTTTTATCTTATCTATATAAACATGGATAATTGTTATTATGACTTGGTTATACAAACCTTGTTCCATTTAGTCATTCCTCATTTACCATGTGATTAGTTAGAAAATAATTAATCTCATTATAATCTCCTTTTACCAATCCACTTTGTATTTCCCCTTATTACCCTTTATTCCCTTCAACAAACTAATCATACACATGGTTGAGACTTGAGATAACATGGTTTATATTTATTTTAATTTTTAATTATATATATATATATATGTGTGTGTGTGTGTGTGTATATGTATATGTATGTATGTATGTATTTATATATATATATATATATATATATATATATATATATATATATATATATGTATGTATGTATGTATATATATACTCAAGGATGGCTCTTCAAGATACAACTAGATTAGAATAACACTAGAAGACCAACATAAAACAATGTTCACCACTCCATGGGAAACATTTTGTTATCAAGTAATTCCATTTGGCCTTAAGAATATTAGAGCTACATATCAAAGGGCCATGACTGTCATATTCCATGATATGATACATGATATCATCCAATGGGATATAAGTCCTCTCCAATCCATTTCATGACTAAAACAATCAAATCATAGTCAATTGTGCAAGTTTCCTTTGACTGTATTAAAATTTCTCTCGTAGAAAGTTTAATGCTGGACTGATTGGTTCTTGGATCTGGTAAACACTACGTATGATCCATCAAAAGCTTCTCCTTTTCTTCTAGGTTCATCTTGGTAGTTTAGGAAACCAATGTGGGAGTCGCCAGCTGATTCTTCTTGATTGTATATTATTTACACTCTACTTAAGTATCATGTATCAACTTACCAATACTCTTCATCCTACTGCCAAACATGGTCCCTTGTAAGGAAAAATCATGGTGTGTAGAGACAATGAAAATAGTCAAATTATTCCTGTTGAGTCTGTCTCATGGTCTAATTTAAAAATTATTAAAAAATGGATTATGGATACAAATTTTATTTACACTCTACTTAAGTATCTGTCTTTTACTTCCCCAATTGATATCCAATAAAGGTATATTAAATACACAAGGAAATATTCTCCTCATTAATATTAGATGGTCTAACTAGTCCATGTAATTATGGTGTATATGAAACAAAGGAAAATAAAGAATGTAGAATGCCTATAACTATGTAGAAGATTAGTGTTCTAGTCAATCATATCTTTGGATACTTAGCTTCCTTTATCCTAAGATTAAATCTCATTCATGTGTATCACTTTATCTCTCATGATTGGTCAATCCAAATCCATATGGAGGAAGAACCTTAAAATATGTAAACATTAAAAATCATAATCATTCGAAAAAGGAAATGACCTAAAAGGAAACATTCCACATTTTCAAAAGTTAAATCACACTAAAATACGTGATTCTAATCACATATCTTTCTAATCAAATCTCAAACTCCATAGTTGGCCTCACGATAGAGCCTAGGTCCATTGTGGTGTGGTAGGCTAGTAGATTAGAAAAATAGAATAAAAAAATGTTTTAATGCTACCTACTTTCTCATGTAAGTACCCAATCTTTGTAGTAGACCAACAACCCTATAAGGGGCCCTAAGGAATGGGTAAAATGTCATGGGAAGGTAGGTCCATTTTAATTTTTACTTAAAAAAAATAAAAAACATTATTTGATCTTATTTCCACACTTATTTTCCTATATAGATTTTGTGCCTATCATGAACAAGTATCCTTTGTACATTTATGGTCACTATTCACTTAGTGCCTTCTCATGTCCTTAGTGTTCCTCATGTCTCCTAAGGTATTCTCATAATATGCCTATGTTATGCTTCTTACATTCCCTATTTAACTCCCTAAAATCCTAATATTTTCTCTTGATAAATATTATTTTGTTCACTATCACTCCCCCTAGGGATTCCATTTGTGAGTTATAATGTAAGACCTTAGAAAGGACCAATCCCTCCTCACAAATTACCAATTTTTCACATTACCATTAAAAAAATCTCCTTTTACCATATTTTAACATTGTTTCCACCTCATTCATGTTCCCTTTATGAGTTTTAGATTAAGAACATGGATAGGACCTAGCCTTCCTTAAAAAAATTTAAAATACCCAATTCATAATGAAATAAAATGTGTCAAATATGAGATACTATGTGATTGATTATGAGTTACACATCATTGACATGCTTTCCATCTTTATTTAGTATGTTGTATGCTTAATTAATCTTTCATCTTCTATATTATTATTTTCTTATTTCATGTAAGAATCCAACCATTTTTATTAAATTTTTTCATACTTCCCAACATGAATTAGTGTGATTAATTTAAGACCATTTTTGCTAAATTTGTTTCTCTTTTATACTTCCCAACATGATTCATTATGATTGATTGACTTAAGTTATTTGTTTTTTTACCATTAGTCTTTCATGTACTTTCCATTTTATTACATTATTTTCATACATCCCAATGTCATTTAGTGTGATTTTACTTATTTTAATTTCATGCCAATCATTTTACAATATTTTATCATATTGTTTACCACTTTTTGGTTTATTATACTTAGTCATATTTTTTATTACACATTACCCATCATGATATAGTGTGTAGTGCATTTGTTTTTGATTGATTATACTTTTGCAAGTCTTTATTTCTTGTTTCTTTTAAACCATGCATGTGCACTCCATAATGATAGAAAAGAAAACACTCCACACATATATTTCCTATAGCATATATAACAAAATCAAAATATATGTGATAGAAATAAATATTTCTAGGAATCAAGAACCATAACAAAAATATAACTCATGAGACCAAAATCCAACTATCTAAATAGAATATCTCTATATATCATGTGTTTTATATAAATAGTAAAAAATACAAAAATGCATCTCTCCAACTCCATGGACAGGCCCCATCATGTCTATCTCATGTCCTAGACATGCTACCTAGAGATGCCATAGACTATCCTCTTTGCATGATGTATTATAATGAGGTGGTATGTGATCTCAACGCTACTACCTATCATTATAGGTTGGCCACTTGGGCTTGTACCTATCCTAACTAGATCATGGTAGCCATGTATACAACTCTCTCCTAAGTAAAGGCCTACCAAGCATGTGAATATTATAATCCCACCTATTATGATGCTTGAAATTCATCCCTATGTTCTTTTAGCTATCTCATGACCTTCCCCACTAGTTTAAACCATCTAGCTTGATCTGGGGTAGATGGTACCATAGGATCATCTAGTTAGGTGGGGTTTTATGGTGCCATCACTCTATCTAAAATGTCATGGTGTGTTTCCATAATTAGGGATCCCCATATTATCTCCTTAGCCAAAGGATCTGAAAAATTTAAACTAGATAGATATCAAATTACATATACATCTCAAAATATATCTATCTACCATCATACACAACTAGTATTCTATCTCAAAAAATTAAAAATTATAACATTGCTTACCTATTCTAGTATTTCCTATCGTTATTTCCCCATCTACTCATCTAATAAGCACGGTCTCTCTATTATCCCATCACATAAGCAACTTGTCCATGGGATGCCTCCCTATCAAATTAAAACCTAGAGTCACCACTTATGGACATCTTGGGCTTCTCTTTAGTGGTAACGCTTTCGACCAACTCTACCATAGACCACCTATTAGGTCATCATATGTAAGCACTCTCTATTATTGATCCTACCACAAGATTATTATTAGTGGTGTGATTGAGGTGGCTATTTCTCCTCTTTATGTTGTGCTTACTGTGGTACCACCTACATACCTACATCTACATCCCTACCCTCTCCTCTTTTGACTATCAACTATCATGATCAACCATTACTTGGTATCACATGCCACAGCCTAATATTTAACATATTCATTGGCACTCCTCATCTTCCTATCCCCCTCAACTCTCTCACATGTTGTGCCCAAAATATAGGCACTATTATAGGATCTATTACGTATGGGAGTCCAAACTAACCTAGTAAGCATGCCACTAGTTGTGACTCTACCCACTAAGTATAGTGGCTAATTATCCACACACGATCTAATATTCAAACCAATATTACCTAAATATGTCACATATTAGTAATACATGCGTAGAGATGACACATGATATCTCCTCATGTGACTATCTATAATGCTAGCATGTGGGGCATGACTTATGTTACCCGGTACTATCTCCATCACATAACTCAAGATAACCTATCAGTGAACACATGTAGAAAGCTATATTATACATAGATAACCTCTCATATACCCATGTGCTTAATAAAACCACTGGTCCCATGGTGTTCTACCCTTTGGCCCCATGGTTTATTTACCTTTAAAAAATTTACCATCATATTTCTTATTTTAATCATATATTTATCTCTACTAACTCTTTTTCCAAACTATAAAATGTTTTATAATCTTGAAATTATAGAGAATATTTTCACTATTATATGCCCATGTTAAAAAAAAATCAAATTTTCACTCTTTTTTTCTGATCTCTATAGGTTCACCTAATGTTTCTCACATTGGACATCTTTACATTTCTCATATCTCCTTGTTTATCTACAAAACTAAGTTAGGTAAAGGTATGTGTTTCTCAATTTAGTTCTATAATTTATCTTATTATTTTATGTACTACACTTTAGTCATCTTCAACATTATGTGTCACTATGCTCTTTTCTTGAAGCACCATCCCATGTTACACCTACATGACATGTGATAAGCTTAGATTGGGGTATATGTATACACATAATATTTTAAAACTTTTATCAAATATTGATGGTTTTTATCTTTAAAGAGCCCATCATGTCTCAATATCTTTAAGTGCATGCCTTAAGGGGTACACCAAGAAAGGGGTGGGCAGACCATTGGTCCTTCAAAGGATTGTTGTCCCTTTTTCCACTTGATATCTACACACGTATCTCCTAAAAAACATTCCCCTAAGATTTACCTCCTATTTGTACCCTTCTCTAGTCATTTTCCACGTTTATTATCCCTTTCCCTATCCTAAACCCCCTTTTTCTAGTTTACATGACTATGTTGGCCACATCGACCTTGCATTATTATTGAAAAAGCTTACTAATAACTAAGTCAACCATAGTTGGCATAGTTCATTATCTAGTATGTTTTTAATAATTTTAATACTAAGTCAAATGGGTTGACCTTGTTGGCCAAAATTTTTGGAACGGTTTAGGGTTAGATCTACTCATATAAATATAATCATTTTTCCCTTTCTAAAATAAAATAAGAATTAATATATATTACGCATCTCCTTATCCACCATTCTACATGAGGAGCAAACTTAGGGTTTTATAATTTCTTTTGAGATATAGATCTTATGTTGTGGAGAAGTCTTTTGGATGTATTGATAGGTTTTTTAGCCCATAAATAATTTATCCTTATCATCCTTACATACCACAATAAGCTCTTGTGAAGCACCTTAGCCAAGGGAGAGATTGAGGCTCAGTGGGTTCATCTTCAAATGTAAGTATTCCTAACTTTGTTCCTCCTTTTTAAGAGAAGATAGATATGCATTTGAACATCTCTTCCATGCATTATGATTATGTATACATTAGCATGAGTATATGTCTCATATGAATTATTATTTTTATTTTTTATTAACCCCACTTTATGCCACATGCTTTGGTGAGAAATAAATTACATTTTTATATACTTATTATTAGTATAGTGAATATGAAAACATAGGATCTAGTTACGGTTATTATGTAGTTTTGCTTGACTAGAAGCTTTGGAACCCTACCTAGTGATATTATAATGGTAAGATATCCCTTAATTATTTCTAGTGCATCCATATTTTTCATGGCCCTGATTATCAAATTTATCCCCAATCGAATGGTAAGTATGATCTATCTTTTTTAAACTAGGATTGATTTGTAGATCTTCTGCATTTACCATTACATACACTTTAGAATAGGTTGTTGTGGTTTGCAAGGATCACCAAGAAATGCCAAATCATCCAAGACTTTTCCATAATATAAGATTCTTCTCCAAGTATAAATCCTAAGCTAAGACTCCCAAAGTAAAATGGTAGACAAACAAATTATGAAGAAATGCAAATGAATAATTAACTCTTGTTGTATCTCTAAGAATGGTGATATCGTTGTGTTTATATAGGCATATCCAACCCTAGTCCTTTATAAAATTTTAGGCTGAAATGATCAACCAAATCCTCCTTAAATTATTATTGACAAAAATAAATTAGCTTTTGGTTTAGGTTTGTTAGGGGCTAACCTGGACACTAAATAATATTTATCAATATGAGGTTGATGGGACTGATAGTGTAATGTAAACTTTGAAAAAAGGATTTTAGGCTAAATAAAATATAGTGAAGGAATAAAATGACTAGAGGAAGGTGAAAAATAGGACGCAAAGCTTAGGGGAATGTTTTTAGGAGATGGTTGGATTGATAATAATTTATAGTATAGGGACAACAATCTTTCAAAGTACCAATGGTCTACCCACCCCTTTCCTAGTGAACCCCTTAAAATGTGCACTTAGAAAGACTGAGACTTGATGGGTTCTTGTAATATATAAAGCATTAATAACTAATAAATTTTGAAAATATTATGTGTATATACATCAAGCATAACTTTGTCTACAAAAATCACTATTACACTAAGGAACACATCCACACATATTTAATGTGTTACCCTAAATCATCCAAATATAAAATCTCCTTAAAATAATATCTCCAATTCAAGTCTTAATATGTAAGGTAAAAATAATATGTTTTTAAGTGTCAAAAACCACACATAGAATTGCATTGTATAGTAGTATTACACTGAATGAGCACCCACAAAATTAGGTGGGATAGATATGTGTGGTTTGATCTCTCTCCATAGTATTGAAACATAGTATTAATTTATCCACTTAGTGGGGGGAGGTTGAGGTAAGCCTAACCCATCATTTTTAACCCCTTTTTACATGAGAAATAAGTGTTGAAATTAGAGCTAGGGTTTTAAGGTGAATTAAAAATAACATGAATTACACATTGTCTAATCTTATGATATCACACAAAATACCTATCTATAGTTAGTGTAATGATTTATGATGGAATAATCCTTCATTTATCACAAGGAAAAATATAATATACCCCAAATATATTTGGTTATCATAGGCATCCAAGTGATTCAAATTTTTAGCCTTTATGGAGTGTAAGCCCTAGTTTGTTAAAGGTTCTGAGTATAATAAATCAAGGTAGAAATATGGTAAATATTTCCACTAATTTGTGAAATAATTGACCTAATATAATATTTATAAAATAGTAATAATTGAAAAAAATAAGTACTTATCTATAAACTAACAGAGATGGATGATCTGGAGGTTGAAAACTAATGTAGACATAGATCTGAGTATTACAAATAGGGTCTAGGTTTTATAAACCCTCCTAAACAATAATGTTATACCTTGGATAACAAAAATATGGTGATATTTTCCTAATTTTAGTGTTAATTTATTTTTTTAGGAACTATTTGTTCTTTTAGGTGTACATATGGCTAGGTTTGACCTATCTATACCTGTGCATATGAGCTCTTATTCACGATTTGTGCATTATTTTTAGTTGATTCAAGAGAAACAATTAGGATTCATATTTTTAAGGTATTTTAGTAACACAAATATTAAAAAAGTGAAGTTATATGTGTATTATAGACATCCTCAATACCTCACTTTGTTGAGAGTTTCTTACATACCTATATTCTAAGGAGGGATCAACCCCAATGTAGTTCTCCCACCTAAGTGTTTAGTGTAAGTATAAGTGAATGATAGTAGGAATGTCTACTCGAGTTATTTTAATTAGGATTGAAACTATAATTTTTTTTATTTTTGGTTTGGGATGTATTGGAAATTTGGCATGTCAAGGCCAAATTCCACCCCTTATATCTTAAAACTTTTCATGACACTGTTACAAGCCTTTTCAGTGATAATTTTCTATCTAAAATCTTTTTTTTTGCCTAAAAATGATTAAATTATACCTTTAAAGTATATTAAATGATTAAAAATGCTTTTATACACTTTCAAATTCATGAATTCACCTTAAGTCAAAGTTTCATACTTTGGAAATGGGTTTCATGCAAGTTAAATCATTGAAAAGGCCTCCAATGAGATCACACAAGCCAAATTTAGCCCCAAAAGTTATAAAAATATAATTTATTATTCTAAAATTTCATTTGACTAATTTTATCTCTCTCATTCCCTAAATTAGTGGTTTCAAGTATTATGTTTTGATAAATTAGAAAGAAAGAACCATTTTCATGTAGTTTTCTTGCAAGAGTATGGAATTGTAAAACATATCCATACAATCAAGGCCAAAAAATTAAATATGAGGATATTATAGGTCCTAAAAAAGATATTTAAGGAAAAATGATTCAAAATAATCTTAAAACCAGTTCCACACAATCATCTATCTTCTTTGCACATAGTTAGAGCCCTTCAAGTTTGTAGATGGTATAGCCATGAGAGAAAAAACCATGGTATAAAATTTTGTCCAAAGAAAATATTATAAAATGGAATATAGATATGGAAAGTGATTATAAATTTGGTCCTCTCTCCTTCATGAAACATCCCTTTGAAGTTAAGGCATTCAATATCTCTCCTTCATCCAAGCAGGTAGTTAGTTTTTTAAGTTTTCTCTTCATCAGGGTATCATAGTAGAAAATTTCAAGATTGTGGAGCTTCTCAGGACATGATTCACCTTTACATGGAATTCATTAGTTATTTAAAACATGTTTGAGGTTCATATAAATCTCAATAACACATGACAATGTAAATGTATAGTCTACAAGCATATGAAGAGTGTTTTCTATGTTTTAGGAGAGAGAAAGAGTTTTAAGAATCATTAGATTCTTATTTAAAAGGGTTACCTTCATTTTATATATACCTCATTAAATATTATCAAAGGTTTCTTCAAACATTCATGGAAAGGAATCCATCAATGTATTCTCAATAATTCTCATGGAGTCATTGTTTAACATATTTTAATATTTCTTAGCACTTGTTAAGGATCTTAGCATACTCCTAGGTTTTGTTTTTGGCACCATATGCTAGTTAAAATGTCTCCAAAATGATATGTCTTATTTAACATGTGCCTATGCCTATTTAAGACCCTCAAAATGGTCTTAACATATAGTTTTATGCTCTTAATCACCTTCATTTTATTTAATTCATCCTCATTATCTTATGACTGCCATTGCTCACTATTGTAAAAGTTATCTTTCATTCCATACTTAGTTTCATAAGCTCCACTATTCCATTCACATCACCACCTTACATATCACCTTCATCTCATGAAAAAACTATCAATATAGATTCAACATTGTTTAAGAAGCTTCATGATAATGCAACTATAGATTAAAAACCTTCAAACATTGATAAAGAGAGAAATAGTCCATCTACAACTAGGTTAGATACATTCAAAGATGTGCATCATGGAGATGATGTTTTAAAGAAGACTTGAGAACATGGTTATCAGATAAAGAAGGTTAGATGATCTAGTCAAGTTACTTAGAGGAAGGATAGAGGTTCATCAATAACTTTTGTGACTTTCTCAACATCATCTTCACCTTAGTCTATATAATCTATAGCCAAGCTAAAGAATGAAGAAATATCAAAGATGTAGACATGAGGCATGCTTTTGTGTTTGAGAGAGAGTGGAACTATTAGAGAGACTCAAGTAAGGTAAGATAATTGAACATCATGAGAAGAGGTCTATAGTTTTGTTAAAAACCTAAAACCCTACTATAATCTATATAAAAAACCCACACATAGTCAAGCTAAGATGGAAAAGGTTTATGTTCATGTGCTAGAGTAATTAATATGGTATAGTCAAGAGTGATCGAAAGGCATAGATTAAATGTAAACCATGAGTGAGAATTAAATTTAGATTAAGACTCTTTTTAATCAAAATGCCCACCTATAGTAGTGATATAATTCATTTTGAATCATATCAATCCTTCACCAAGTTATAAACTTTGAGAAAGATCTTGTTGTGTTTTGAAGATAACGTTGTCTAGTTTTGGAGAATTACATGGAAGTTAAATATTTATATTAAAACATAAGGTTACAATGACACATAATAACAATGATTTACCTCATGACAGTCATCTAAAACCATAAGGACACATGCATATCTCCAAGCTCATGAAGGATGAGGGCACGATGGTATATAAAAGAGATTAATGATAGTATGGAGGATTAATAAAATAAAAGGATTTGAATAAGGTCAATACAATAAATAGGAGTGATCAAAACACTAATTTATAGTCAATTTAAAACTAAAAAATGCCTACCTATAACATTTTAGATAGGCCTATCTCCAAGTTTTGAAAGATAAAGAAAGCATCACATTATAAGATAGAGTCATATGATGAAATGGAGGCTTGATGGGGAAATAAAGATGTGAAATTTATTAAGATCATAAAAAAGGATACCCAAAGAGATCTAAAGTTAGGTAAAATCTCAATCATCACCTATAACTAATTGTATAGAAGTTTCAAGATAACTTCAAGGAGTTTCTTAAGAAACCATCATCAAAATAAATGGAAGAGAGAGGTTTTGTATTGTGTAAGATGGAATTCATATCTCAATGAGAATCATTAAAATTATATAAAGTATATAATTCACACATAATGAATTTTTTATGTCTTAATCAATACAAAACATAGTAAAATCCACCTACTGTCATAGATTGCAATTATGATTAATGAGATAGGCAAGTTCAATTGGTCTTATATTCAACACATGCATCATGGATCATCATAGCAGTGATAGTGGAGGTATCATGGTTAATATTATCACCAAATTTAATTTTTATGTGTGATATCATGGTGGCTTATATTATCAAAAGTGACCTACACACCATAGCTTGTAGGTCCTCTTTTTGATAAAAACATTTTCAAGATAATGAGGCCTACAAGAACACATGATGAAGAATAAGAGTTATTGGAAGTGTTCTAGAGATTCATGAGGATTCTAAGTAATTTTGAGAATTTTTAAATTCTGATACTATAGTGTGTAAATACATAAAGATTTAAACATACATAGTTTTATGCATCCACATAGTCAAGTACAAACACAGTCAATGCCTACAACTAATTTTGAGGGAATTTGATGCTTTGGAGAATCTATAGGTAAAATATAAAATTAATTTTTTTAAAAAATCATAATTATAACTTGTTAAATCATACCATTCCATAATAAAGGTCATACCATAGGTGTAAATACTCACTATTTTATCACATACCTCTTGTCGTCAGTAGATAGTCATCGACGAGACAAATGAGCTTTTGAGAGGAGTTTTCAAGAGAAAAAGAGGGTTTAGAATTAATGAAGAGTTTATGATACATTATATGATGATTTTATTAAATTCCTTTACTCTTTATAATTAAATAATATTTAGGGTTTCAAGTTAGATGTGATTGAGGGTAGACTTAAGAGAAGAAAGTTTCACTGGGCTATATACTAATGGTGAAATCCATGCGAATTGAGTGTTGTTTGAAGACATAAAGAATGTCTTATGAATTTTAGAAAGGTATGATAATTAAATTTAAAAATATAATTATGGTGATAAACTTATGAAATTAGATGAAAGTCACTAAAACCCATCCACTAGGGTTTGACAAGCGATGTTTATAAGAAAACCTAGGCTAGAGGAATCAAGACATTCAAGCATAATGTAACCTTAAATATATTTATAAAGAGTGTTATAAATCCAATAAAATGTGTTTATTTTTTATAACACCATAAAATATATTCATTAAGGATACAAATTTTTCAAACCTCTATTGTTATCATACACACATAGGCAATCTTAACAGACCATGAAGAGTAAACTTAAATTTTGATAATTTTAAGAGGAGAGTAAATGTTGAGAAGAGGTATGAATTAGGATTTAATGATATTTTTTCAGACCTAAATCAACTACAATAACCATTGGACCTAAAACTAAGATCTTTCCAAATGGGCCTAAAACTAACCTTAAGGCCTACAACACCAAAAGGCATTTGCAAACCCAATCAGAAAGGATAACATTAGGAGAATGGTATGAAAGAATTTTAAAATTTTAATAATTTTTTTAAATAATAAAATAATAGAATTAAATTCCAAATTGGCCCTTTAGATCAAATTTGTACTCTGTAGTCAAGACACTCATTCGAACTAACTTTTGAAGTGATCATATCTTTTACCACAAGGGGAGTTTGACTAAATTATATTATCATGATTTGAGGAATATTATGAAATTATAATACATTATGTTTTAGTTTTTTTAGGGGCTTAGGTTTATAAACCATTTCTAAGAGTATAGGCATGGCCAGAATGAGAGCAGAACCCTATAGGTAAACTTTGTTATGTACATATATTTACATACCTTTTGCATGGGAACCAAATACTCTAAAAAATTTGAAGGGGTATATAGTATAAATATTATTGTTAATCTTTATTGGTTTGCATTTATGTAATTTATGAACTATCATTAAAAAGGTTCATGTCCAAAACCCTCCCAAACCCTCTTACACACTAGTTTTGAAAAAAGTGATATTTTTTGGAATCAAAACCCCATAAATCATCCCAAAAGATATTTAAACATGAAATAAACTTAGATAATTTGTTTTAAATGGTTATATGATGTATGAAACTATACAAACATGGTATAAAATAGAGTTTTTTGAAGAAAAAGAATTGAAAACAAAGTTATAAGTTAGTTTAATGGATTTCAATCCATAGAGACTAAAGTTTTTAAAATTTTATTCCTCCTAAAGCTATTATATGTTCAAATTCATGCCTATAAATTCTTATTTTAGTTTATTCAAATCAACCAGTTTGTAGGAAATGAAGGAAAGGTTGACCTAGTCAATTAATATGACCAATTTGTAGGTGTTGCCTACCAAAAAGGACCTATTTAATGATATGTAAGGTAGATTAAGGTATAATTATCACCATATTTTCTATTTTTCAAGGTTCCATATAGAGTTTTATAGTCATCAAATACAAAAAGTTAGGCTATGAGGCCTATTTTCCATAGTAGGCCTATTTGATCAATCATTTGAAGTTAAATATGGCATATAAGACTATATATGATAGCTAATGTCAAGTTTTAAATCCATAATTCTGATCCAAATCATGTAAAAATGATCCTTGATCTCATCCATAAGCTTAATTGGTCCTTATAATGAGCTAACTCATCTTCAACTGATTCAAATACATGCATAGCTCATCTTGAATTCCAATTCATGAGTTAACTCACTTTAATATGAGTTGTCTAATTAAAATATGGTATATCATGATAAAAAAGGATCTTGGACAAGATAAAGAGGGCCCATCACTTTTTTTTTAAATTTTAAAGATCTCATTTAAAGAGAATATAAGGCACTAGACACAAAGATAAGTCTTAAGGACTATTGTTTGCAAATTATAACTAAATTTATATTTGAGTTAAGGATTATAAAACTCTCTATTCTATGGCACTTTCTTCGATTATAATTTTTTGATGTCTATATATTCAGGCTTTGAAGCCTATTTTTAGGGTCCCTCTCTTGGGCATGATGAAACTCTACCAATATTGAGCTTTGTAAACCTCTTGCATAAATAAAATGAGTATTTTCAAATTCTTTTATATAGATTCAATGTGATTATGTTAGTTTTATTTTCACAAATGATAGTATTTTTCCCTTGTTAGGTTCTAATCTTGCCTAATTACTAGTATGCCATATTATGAAGGTGATATATAGTGTTTTAGTTGAGTAACTAAGCTAACAGTGGAAATATTAACTAGTTAATGCCTAAAAATAGGCCTATCATCATTTCCATCATGTTTTGATCACTTGATAGAACCGTTATGTGAAATACTACTGCATTAGAGTCATTTGGATTTTTATATTTAGTGATTCACATTACTTATCAGTGTTGTAAGAGTTTAAATACAGTGGATGCAGAAAAAATATAGGTGTATCACCATCATTAGAATAGTATTTCCATTTTAAATAATCCTTTTATCCCTTTTCATCCCAAAAAGCATAGTAGATTTTAGGAAACTAAGAAAATTAGACACATTAGAGGATATATCCTCACAATCTAAAGGTTTGGTCTAACATACAGGTGTCCCACAGCCTTAGACCATTCCAATGTTAGTCCAAGTTTGAAGGAAATTCAATAAATATACTTGGGTAGTGTGTAACTTGGGTTGATAATAGTTTGAGAATGTTTTTTGGGACATAGATATAACCATTGGAGTACACATTTGTCACATCTTGGTCTTTAGAAGTAGTTTCAATTACTTGTATGGTCATCATCTCTAAGGTAAAGAAACTCTTTTGTTCATAGTTATTTATTTTTTTGGATATTTTTTTAGGATATAATAGCATATAGAGTAGATTTTGGTCATTCATTTTCTTATCAATAGCCCCATGATCTCCATCCATCTCATCCTCATCTGTATCAATCCTACCATGATCCATATCATTAGTATGGTGACTCTTACCAACCCTATGATAACCCACATGAACCTTGTTATCTTACATATGAACCATGTCAATTCCAAGATCAACCACTTTTATAAAACTCAATAAATTTTCATGATGAGATTGAGGAGATAAAAAGGGTAAAACAAATGATTACTAATAAAATATTAGCCTATAGACAAGAACAATTAGGTAAACAATCTCAAAAGTCACTACCTCCTACTACCCCATGTCACTATCCATGGATTATAATGCCATATAAATAATAAGTTTTTTGAATCATGCCTCAAGTTACAATAATTTCAATACCAAAGGATCTTAAACCCAATTTTCCAACTTGGAAGCAATTGTTGCAATCAAGCATAATCCCAAATGTTGAAATCAAGGATAATCTTGAAGTCATTGTCATTCAACCTCCACTTCTCCTTCATCAAGATCCAAAGGTCTTCCCTTCATGGAAATATATGTAAGATAACTTGCAACAGAGAGAGGAGGTGATGGAGGTCAAAGTTGAGCAACCCCATAAGCAAAATCAAGCATTTGTGGCAACACCATTAGATTTATCTCATCTTTTTGAGTATTTTAAAGGGTATACCATGCCACTATTTGATAAATAACTTCTCATTTATGAGGAAATAAAATAATATTTAGATGAAAGGATAGGTAGTTATAGTGACTTGAGTGATCAAGAAAAATAAAACATCATTGGGATACCCCTTGGTAATGATAGGCAATATTCAATATTCTAGAATTTAAAAAATGATGAGTTAAAAAAGGTTTCACTTAAGCAAGAGGATGATGTTTCTCAATAACTTTCATCAGTTATCAATGATGAGGTACAAACAACTCCTTCTATAGAAAACATCTAGGAACACATTTCACATAGAACCATTATCGATATGGAGAACATTCCTAAAGTTTATAATCATTAGAAACAATTGTACCATGAGATATTAAATGAGATTGAAGATATCAAGATGGTGGATTTGGATGATGAAATAAGACATCATATTGGATATTCATATGAATTTTCCACCAATTTTTTGTAGCTTTAAGAAGACAATGCTAGTCTAGAGACACCAAGGCAAGATGAACTAGAGCTTGACTGGATAGATGAGATGCGATTCTTTACTGAAGAAGAAGATGAAACAAGTGAAATAGATCAAAAACCTTCATATGACTCCATAAATTTTTTTGAAATGACTGATCAACATGATATCTCATGCTTAAATGGTAAGGATGATAATGAACTTCATGTATTTTCAAGTGATCATTAAGAGATGGCCTTTTGGGATGACTTGGATGGATTTTGTTCAAAGTTTGATAGTCCATTTACACCTCATATGGATATTAAGGATGATCTTGTAAATAAAACTACTATAAATACTCATCAAGAAGATACTAATGATTTGTTTCATCCAAGCTTATGAGAAATTGAAAACCTTGAAAAACCACTACCTTAAATGGAGCAAAATGAAAACACCAATCTTGGCATATCAATTGAGTTACCAACATAGTCATTACATGGGAATGGGTAAAACCATCATCATACCATGAATGAGGAAATATTATCATTTTTTATGCATGAAAGAAGAGTATGGGAGAAGAATGACTGGGTCTTGGAATCTCATGAATAATCCATGCACCTGAGAATGAAAGTAGAAGGCCTAATTGCTTCCCCAAGAAGCCATAAAGATTCAAATTCTTCTATCTGTAAGAATAAACTATGAAGAGGTATAAATCATGATTTATGGTTTTATGGTGGATAATCTAACTTTAAATTTGACCTTGGAGTAAAGATTTTGACTTTAGGTTAGTTATTTTATATTATTTGTCATGTTTCAATAAGTGAATAACACAAGCAATAGTTTGTTGTCTTGTTATTGTCTTGTCTTGCTTTTCTATTTTATTAAGCTAGTTGTGTTTTATTATTAGTTTAGTTGGTTTTTATTTTGTTTTTTAATTTATATCTTGTCATTGTTATAGTCAAGAGAGGTGTTTTAAAGTCCAAAAATTAGTTTTCCAGTTTAAGAGATTCATCAAGTCATGTTGTTGTACTAAAAATTATCATTATCATGTGAAATTAAGTAGGTTCTCTTGACTAGTAGGCTGGTCAACCCCTGTGAGTTGGTAAAAATGTTTGTAATTTGGCTTTTCAAGTCTAAATTCCACCCTTATAACTCAACTTTTCATGACACTATTACAAGCCTTTTTAGTGGTAATTTTCTTTGTAAAACCTTATTTTTTACCTTAAAACTAATGTTTTTAGCCAAAAATGATTAAATTATACCTTTAAAGGCCATTAAATTATTAAAAATACTTTGAGATAGTTTCACATTCATAAAATTAACTTAAGTCAAAGTCTCATATTTTTTAAATAAGTTTCATGCAAGTTAAAGCATTGAAAAGGCCTCTAATGAGCTCACGCATGCCAAATTTTACCCCAAAATATGTAAAAAAACTTATTTTTGTTATAAAACATCCTTTGACTCATGTTATCTCTGTCTCATGCCCTAAATTTGGGGTTTCAAGTCTTAAGTTTGGATAAATTACAAAGAAAGACCCATTTTCATATAAGGGTACAAAATTTTACAACCTATTCCATACAATTCAGAGAAATATTTTGAATTTGAGGATATGATATGTCTTCCAAAAGATATTCAAAGAAAAAGGATTAAAAATAGGCCCAAAACTAGTTCCCTCCAATCATCTTTCTTCTTTACACATAGTGAGAGCCCTTCACATTTGTAGGTGGTACAACCATGAGAGAGAAAACCAAGGGCTGAAATTTTGTCCAGATAAAGTAGTATTAGATGGATTCCATGTATGGTAAGTGGTTATAAATTTGGTCCTTTCTCCTTAATTAACCATCCCTTTGAATTAAAGGTACTTAATATCTCTTCTTCATCCAAGCAAGTGGTCAATTTTTTGAGTTTTCTCTTCGACAAGACATCATGGTAGAAAATTTCAAGATTATGGACCTTATAAAGAACATGATTCACTTTTATATGGCCTTAATTAGTTATTTTCAACATATGTGAGGGTCATATAAATATAAATAACACACAATAATGAAAATCAATAATCTACAATCATATGAAGAGAGTTTTGTATGGTCTAGGAGAGAGAAAGAGTTTCAAGAATCATTGTATTTTTATTTACAAGGGTCTCCTTCATGTTATATCTACCTCATGCAATATTATCAAATGTTTATTCAAATATTCATGGAATGGAATCCATAAATGTGTTCTCAAGAGTTCTCATGAGTCAGTGTTTAGCATATTTTAAGGTTTATTAGCACTTGTTAAGGATCTTAACATACTCCTAGGTTTATATTTTGGCACCATATGCTAGTTCAAAGGTCTCCAAATTGATATTTATTATTGAACATGTGCCTATGCCTACTTAAGACCCTAAAAAATGGTCTTGACATACACTTTTATGATCTTAATCACCTTCATTTTGTTTTATTCATTTTCACTATCTTGTAACTACCATTCCTCATTGTTGTAAAGCTTGTATTTCATTCCACCCTTAGTTTCATAAGTTCCCATATTACATTCACATCATCACCTTCCATATCACATTCATCTCATGAAAACACTATAAATAAAGAGTCAAGGGTGTGTAATAAGATTCATGATCATGTATGTTTGGTCTACAAACATTAAAACACTGTTTAAGAGAGAGAATTAGCCATCTACAGCCAGGTCACGTACATTCAAATATGTGTATCATAGAAATTATATTTTCACAAAGACTTGATAGCATGCTTTTCAGATAAATAAGGTTAAACCATCTGGTCAAGTTTCTTATAATAAGGATATATTTTCATCAAAAAAATTATGAGTTTCTCAAGGTCATATTCACCTTAGACCATATAATATACAAAAAAGATAAAGAATGAAGCAAGATCAAGGATGCAAACATGAGGTAATATTTTGTGTTTGAGAGAAAGTGGAACTTATTAGAGAGAATAAATAAAGGTAATATCATTTAAAATAGTGATAATATGTCTATGGTGTTGTTCAAAACCTAAACCCGACTACAATCCATACAAATAGGCCACATATAGTCAAGCTAAAATGGAAAAGGTCTATGTTCAAGTGTTAGAGTAATGACTATGGTATATTCAAGAGTGATAATAAGACCTAGATTAAAGGTATACCATGAGTGAGACTTAAATTTATATTAAGACTTGTTTTGATCAAAATCTCTACTTACAATAGGGATAGAAGTCATTTTGAAGCAAATCAATCTTTCACTAGGTTCTAAACTATAATAAGCATCTTATTTTGGATTGAAGATAAATATGCTTGTTGTATAGTTTTGGAGAATCACATGGAAGGTAAAGATTTATATTAAAATATAAGGTTCCAATGACACATAATCATAGTCATTTATCTCATGATAGTAATAAATAGCCATAAGTACACATGCATATCTCCAAGCTCATGAAGGATGAGGGCATAGTGGTCTATAGAAGAGATTCATTATAGTATGGAGGATTCATAGGAGAAATGGATTTGAACTATGTCAATAAAATAAAGAGGAGGTCTTTGAAAACTTCTTGAAAATGATTGTTAAACTAAAAAATGCCTACCTATAGCACCTTTCTATAATCAATCTTTCTCTACCTATAGTTGATTGTACGAAATGTTTCAAGATAGTTTCAGGGAGTTTCTTAAGAGACCATCAAAACAAATGAAAGAGATAGATTTTTTATGGTGTAAGATAGAGATCATATATAAATGAGAATAATGAAATATATCCAAATAATATAATTTAAAAATCATTATTTTTTAATGTCTTAGTTTGTACAACATATATTAATACCAACCAAAAGTCATATATTGTAATTATGCTTAATGAGATAGGCAAGTTCAATTGGTCTTATACTTAACACATGCTTCATGTATCATCATAGAAGTGATAGTGGATGTATATTGTTTGATATAATAACCAAATTAAAGGGTTATTTGTGATATAAATTTGGCTTATATTATCAAAAGTGACCTATAGGCCCTAGCCTAAAGGTCATCTTTTTACCCAAACCATTATCAAGACAATGAGGCCTACAAGAACACACTATGAAGAATAAGAGTTGTTGAAAGTGTTATATATATTGATGAGTATTAAAATTTGTTTCAAGGATTTTTAAATTCTGATAATATAATGGATATACATATAAAGCTTCACACATACATAGTTATATGCATCCACATAATCAAGTACAAACATAGTCAATGCCTAGAGCTAGTTTGAGGGAATTTGATGTTTTGGATCATCTATAGGTCAAATATAAACTCTAAATTTGGTAAAAATCATAATTAATTTTTTTTAAATCCTTAAATTCCATCCTAAATGTCATATCACATGTGTATATGCTCACTATTTTAGCACAAATCTCTTGCAGTCAATAGACAATCATGAATGAGATAAATGAGCTTTTGAGATAAGTTTTCAAGAACGACAAGGGGATTATACTTCATAAATATTTTATGAGACATTATATGATTATTTTATTATTTTATTATTATAGTTTAAATTTAATCATATAAGTGTTTCAAGTTATATGCCCTTGAGGGCAGGCTTAATAAAAGAAAGCTTGACTAGACTATGTACTAATGGTGAAATCCATATGAATGGAGTTTTTTTTAAAGACATATAGAATGTGATATGAAGGTTATAAATGTTTGATAATGAGATTTAAACATATAATTATGGTGATAATCTCAATAAATTATAGGAAATTCACTAAAACCTAACCATCAGGTTTTGATAAGCCATGTTTACAAGAAACCTTAAGGTAGAGGAATCAAGACATAAAAGCATAATGTAACATTAAAGATAGTTAAAAAGAGTTTTATCAGTCAACTAACATGTTTAATGGGTTTATAACTCCATAAATTTTTTTCATGAAGGATAAAAAGTTTACAGGTTTCTATTGTTACATACACAGATAGCCAGTCTTAAGAGACCATGAAGAACAAATTTGAAGTTTTATCATTTGAAGAGGAGTGTATATGTTTAAAATAGGTATTAATGAGTAATTATTTATTATTTTTAATAAATAAATAAAATATAGACAACATTGGACCCTGAAACTTAGATTTGGCCAAACAAGCCTAAAACTAGCCTTAAGTCCTATAAGGCCTATGACACGAAAAGGCATTTATAAACATTATCAAACAAGGATGACATTATAAGAATGATATTAAAGGATGATAAATGTTTAATAAATTTGTTTTAAACCATAAAAAAATAAAATGAAAGTTCAAATTTTCCCTTTAGAGAAAATTTGAACTCTGTAATCAAGACACCCATTCAAACCATTTTTTGAAGTGCTCATATTTTTTACCATAAGGGGAGTTTGAAAATTTTATATTATCATGATTTGAGGACAAATTAAATTAAAATACATGAAATATTGATTTTTTTTATGGTTTAAGGTTTATAAACCATCATTAAGAGTATAGGCATGTCTAGAATGCAAGCAAAACTCTACAAGAAAACTTCATTACGTACATATCTTTGCATACCTTTTCCATGGGAACCCAATCTCATAATGAAATATTAATGTGTCTATAAGATAAAAATTTGTGTAAATAATTTTTTATTTGGAGGTTTTTACTTTATGAACCATCATTAAGAAGGTTCACCTCTAAAACCTTCCCAAACCCTCCTATAGACCAGTTTTGAGAAAAATGAAATTTATTGAAATTAAAACCCCATTAATCATATTAAAAGATCTTGAAACATGAAATGAACTAATATAAGGTCTTGTAAATGTTACCATTATGTATGGAACTATATTAACATGGTAGAAAATAGAGTTTTTTTGAATAAAAAGTGATGAAAGTAGAGGTATAAGGTAGTTTAATGGATTCGAATTCATGAAGAGTGCATTTTGTAAATTTTTATTCTTATTAAATCATTATATGGTAAAATACATGCCTATAAATTCCTCTACGAGTTTATTCAAATCAACTAGTCTATAGGAAATGATGGAAAAGTTGATCTAGTCAACTATTTTGACCAACCGTAGGTGTTGCCTACCCAAAAGCACCTATTTACTAATATGGAATGTTTATTAAGGTCTAATACTCACTATATTTTTAGTTTTTCAAGGTTTCGTTCAATATTTTATTTTCATAAAATACAATAATACTATATATGAGGATTTTTAATTAAATACAAGAAATATTAGGCCTTTTTGATCAATCAATTGAAGTTGAAAATGGAATAAAAGACTGCATATGAGAGATAATATGGAGTTATAAATCTGATCCACATCATTCAAAACTAATCCTTGATCTCATCCACATGCTTAACTAGTCCTTGTGATGAGTTAATTGGTCTTTAATTAATTTAAATACATGCATAACATATCTTAAATTCTAATTCGTGAGTTATCTCATTTCAAATAGGAGTTGTCTAATCAAAATTTGTCATAGCATGATAAATAAGGATCTTAAACAAGACAAAGAGGGCCCACCACCTTGTTTTCAATACCAACGAGGTCATGAAAGGATCATGTAGGGAACTAGACACAAAGAGAAGTCTTAATGACTATTTTTAATAAATTATAACTGAAATTATATTTGATTTAAGGATTAAATAACTCTTTCTTCTCTATTCTATGCCACTTTTTTTATCTTATTCTCTTCTCATGTCTATATATTTAGGATTTGAAGCCTATGTTTAGAATCCCTCTCTTGGGCATGATGAAACTCTATCGGGATTGAGCTTTGTAAACCCCTTACATAAATAGAATGACTATTTTTAGATTCTTTTATACAGTTTAGTGTGATTATGTTAGGGTTATGTGCACTTGTGGTAGTATTTTATCCCTTGGTAGGTCTTAATCTCACCTAGTTACTAGTGTTTCATCATATGTAGGTCATATATCATATTTGATGTTGAATAATTAAGCTAATAGTATAAATACTAACTAGTTATTGACTAGAATCAAGCCTACCATCATTGACCTTATGATTTGATCACTTGATGTAACCTTTATGTGAAATATTATTGCATAATAGTCTTTTGGAATTATATATTTGGATATTTACATTGCTTATAAGTATTATAGGAGTTTAAATAGAGTGGATGAACTATCAATATAGGTGTATCACCATCAGTAGAATAATATTTCCCTTATTAGTAATCCTTCTAACCCTTTTAATCCCAAAAAACATAGAATATTTTAGGAAACTAAACAAAGTAGATACATCAGAGGAGCTAGCCTCATAATCTAGAGGTCTGGTCTAAGATAAAAGTGTCCCATAGCCTTAGACCATTCTAATGTTATTCAAGGTTTGAAGGAGATTTGGGCAATATGCTTCAGCAAGATGCAACTTGGGTTGCTAATAGGATGGTTGTAGATGACTTTATGCAAAAGTAGGGTTTAATAAGGATTAATAACCCTGATTGCACATAACTTTTTCTAAGATTTTTTGTATGATTTGCATATGATTTCTATTTAATGGATAAAGACTTAAACATCATGAATTTATTCTAACATGGTACTTGTGTATAGTTTTAAATAGGTCTATGCTAACCTTAGGTGTCTTAATAAGGTTGAAATTTGGAAAAAAATATTAGCACTAAAATTAGGGCAATAGTGTAGGGCACAATTGTTCAAATTATAACACTTGTGTCTAGGTGGTATAACCTAAGGAACTAGGGTCCTAGATTCCTAAGGGAGTGTTTAGGACTAATTTTGAGATGCCTAAGGATGTATAAATCCTACATGAAAGTCAAAAAATTGTTAAAAGAGGACCTAATATTTGTATATGGATGAACTAGGGATGAGGTATAACAAGTGACACTCATTACACTTAAGTGGAATTTTATATGACTACATTCCCCCCCCCACTTTATTCTAGAAATACAAAAAAGTGAAATGACTAGGATAAAGTAAATTGAAGCGTATATGGACTTACCTATGAGGTATCCCATAAGATTCAGTATAAGTGTGTGAAGTGTGATCCATTATGTATCTTACAAATGAAACATGGATAAATTAGTATTTACTTAAGATATATTAAAAAGATATAAAATTGAATAAAGATATAAGAGAGAGGAAATGAATGAATACAACTCACTAGGTATGTAAACCAATGTAAAATCTTGGTGACATGTTGTGTATGTGTAACAAGTGATCAAATTAGTGAGTATCTTGGACTAAAATGATGTCTTACTCAATCCCCATGTGTGAGTGGTTCAAGAACTCAATTTGGTTTTAAATCCATCATTACCCATCCCTGCTCAATGGATCTTACATAATAAATCACTTGGATTAGATTGACGGCTTGTTTATCCATCTTATGTACATGGATTAATAAATAAAGTAGACTAGAAATACATCATTTCCTAGCCATGTAGTATATTCATCCATAGCTAAAAATACATAATGCAATTTTAACTATGTATAAATGCCCTGGGGCCATTAGAAACTCTAAAATGAAAGGGCTTCTTGGGCACTCAAGAATTTAGATTAGGGAATACATGAAAATGAAAACCACTATAGATATAATAAGGCATAAATATGGTGTGTTAAATAGTTTAAATGGTGTTTGAAGTATATAAGAAAGAGAATGACATGGATTTTTCCATTCCATTTGAGATGAGCTAGTTTAAAACTAATCATGTGGAAATAATGTATTGTGCACATGCCCCCAATTCATGTATTTATGTATATGGAATCTAGACTGAGTTGTATTAATTTGTGTATCTATATATTTAAATAAAATGTGATTTATCATGGTGCACATGATTCCCCAAATATAAACAAACATGGTATGATTTTATGCAAAACTAAGCATAAACTAATCAAATCTAATAACTTGTAACTAAACCTATGAAAATTTAGGTTATAATTATTATACTATTTTATCAAATGTGTATTTTTCATATTTAAATTCTATTATATAGTATCATTTTACCTTGTATAGTATAAATGGGGTGATATTTTCCTATTCTTAATTTTAATTCCTTTCTATCTTTTTTTATGCAATCTTAAATTGATCTATATCTTACTATTTTTTTATGTGTTTCCTTGATTTTGTGCTCTATATTATGTGTCTATGTGATAAAAATTATTCTCTAAGTTAATCTAGATTGTTTAGTCTCTTTTAAAAACCCTTATGAACTCCTCCTCTTTTGAGGGGAATTTTTATACCTATGTAATAATTATCCTCAAAATAAAAAATCTATGTGATGTATGTTAGGTTGAAATCATATGATATATAAGTAGTAAATACATATAATGTATATACATGGCATAATAATGTAATATAATCCAATCATAAGTTGGTAATTTATGATTTATGTTATATCCATAGTTCACAAGGTTATCAAGGTAGATATAATAATGTACACATGTGTATGAACTGTATGTATAAAAAGGAAAATTTAGTTGATCTATTAATCAATCATAGCTCAGAGAAGATAAATCCCACTTACACTTCCAATTATTAATATATTAGATATTCAATGCCATGATTAGTATGTATTTTATAGACCTAACCAAGGGATATTTTACCATAATAACATCACTAGATAAGGTTCTAAAGTTTCTAGTAAAGCAATACTATGTAATAACTCTAGATTTGTCCTATGTTTTCATATTCACTAAGTAAATGAAAAGTAAATTAAAATATAATCTAGTGCTCACCAAATCTTGTGTCCAAAATTATGGGTAATAAATATAAAAATTAAAAATACATCATAGATTCTTAATTAAGCTATGTATAGATAAAACCCTAATTCACGGAGAGATCAATATATTCAAAATCCATTACTTATGCTACTTATATATACTAAAATAGAGTAAAGTTAGAGATACTTACCTTGAAGATGAACCCATCAAGAATAAATTTCTCCCTTGGCCAAAGGTGTTTCACAAGAAGTTGTTGTGGTTTATAAGGATTAGTAAGAAAGGCCTAAGCATCCAAGATCTTTCCACATGATAAGATTTTTATCAAAATATGAATCCTAAGAAATAAATCCTCAAGTAGAATGCTAAAAGAGTAGATTATAAATAAGTGAAAATTAATAATTAAATATATTTTATTAATAAATTAAATGAATGTGTATATATAGATAAATCTAACCCTAAACA
The DNA here is from genome assembly GCA_037957365.1 of Torreya grandis. Taxonomy (NCBI): domain Eukaryota; kingdom Viridiplantae; phylum Streptophyta; class Pinopsida; order Cupressales; family Taxaceae; genus Torreya; species Torreya grandis. The sequence continues at coordinate 2,471,878 of JARHVA010001295.1, read as the reverse complement.
TTTCTAAAAGTTTAGTCAATAGGGTCAACCCAATTTGACTCTATAACATTATTTGATAAAAGCAAGTTGGTTCCCAATATAGGTTTGCCAAGGCTAACCTAGACTCATAACATGATTTTAAAAAATTAAATAGATGGTTAATATAGGATGATAGTGTAGTATAAACTATTGAAAAGGGCTTTAGGCTTAGGAAGGGGATAAGTAGGGCAATAAATTACTTGGAGGAATGTGTACAGAGGTGTCAAATCTTAGGTAAGTCTATATTATATGGTTGTGTAGAGATATATTAGTGGTATAGAAAGAAATAATCTTATGAAATACCAATGGATTTCCCACCCCTTTATATTTTAACCCTTTAAAGCATGCACTTACATATATTGTGACTCAATGGGTTCTTGTAAGAGAAAATATCAATAATCGATAAAGTTTGTTCATATTATGTATACATATTCCCCACTCAAAGTTCATCATGTGTCACCCAGTCATAACATAGGATGATGCTTCAATAAAATAACATAGCAACACATAATGATGAAGTTAAATAAATTATAATATTTTAAATCATAAAATAACTAAAAGTAAATGTTTGAAAAGGAAATAATTGAAAATTAAAGTGATGTATCGTACATTGACTTACCTTTATCATTGGATGGTTGTATACTATGTTTTTATTTTTGATTGTGTAGGGAACAAAGACTACTTTAAACAAACCCAAGGATACAAAACTAAAGAGAAAAAATAAAAAAATGTAAGATATGTAAGATAATTGACATGGTATAGGCATGAAATACATGGAAATTAGTAACATGGGGAGACAAATGCTAAGTTAGGACAAAATGACCATTTTAAATTTTAGAGTAAATAAAGTAACTAAAATTACAAGGCTACTAAATGACCAAAAAACTCAAATAAGTAAACCTTAAGTAAGAAACGAAAATAAACCAATTCAAACTAAGGATACAAGTGAAAAAGGTAATTAAACATCAATTTGAAATCAATATTAATCCTTACTTAAAAAAATATGGGAGAACAATGGTAAAACAACATTGATGAGTGACCATTGACAATCATTACTCAATCATCAAAGAAAAAGGTGCATAAAATGGAAGACAACATTGGTGAGCGATAAGTAATAATCCAACCTCGTTCTATAATGGAAAAAGTATGTGAAAAATAGAAATGAACACAGGTGTCTAAAAAAAGAAGAAGAAGAAGAATAAAAAAATATATAAATGGATGCATTTGTATTAAAAAATAATTACACCAATGGAAAATTTTCAAATAAACTAATATAATTATAGAAATGTAAATCAATGGGGTAAAGAAAATAGTCCATAGTCACTAAAACATACTATTTTTTTTAAAATATAAATAAAATCAAAACAAAGTAGTGATGACATGTTTTAACATGTGAAGAATATGGAATAAATGAATTGAAAAAAATATATTTAGAATTAAACTTGCCTATCAAGCTGGGAAATGAAGTGGGTGGTGGGGAAATGAAGTAAAAACCAAGGTAGAGAAAATCTTTATCAAAATCAAGACACTTAGATTAAGTTTGTTAAAATAAAAGGAATTTCAAAATTAAGGACTTTGAATAACTTTTAATAACCACAAAAATATTAGGTCACTAAATGAAGTATGAATATCATCCCATGAAGGATATATGCATGAAAATTAAAATGGATTTACCTTCCCCAAATGTGTTTCCCATTTTCTTAGAACCCCTTATAGAGACATTGTTCTACTTTGAGGATTGGGTAATTACATTAGAAAGTAGATAGCACCATAGAGTTATTTAAATTATACTATTCCAATCTACTGGCCTACTACACCCCAATAGACCTTGGCTCTATCATGAGGCCAACTATGGAGTTTGATATTCAATTGGAGATAAGAGATGTGCTATGAATCACATCTTTTGATGTGATTTTTAAGTTTGACTTTGTATGTTTAATTTTGATCATTTCATTTTGTTTCAAATGATTTGTATTTTAAAATTTTATGTATTTTTTTATTCCTCTTCTATACATATTCAATAGACCAAATATGGGTGATAATAATGACTATCATTTGAAAACTTGGGACTTGGTTTCTAAGAAAGATAACTTATAGAGAATTTTGTCTAAGAGTATTGTTTATTCATGTGAAGAAAAGGTGTTATCTTGATTTTAACCTTGTGTTATCCAAAGTGGAATGAAATGAAAGGAAGTGAAGAGGAATGAACATGAAACAATTTGAATTACTTCAAATCACAAAAAATGTGACAAATGCAAAAAAGGATATAATGTTAAGGAAGTATGACTTCTTATCATAAAAATATTTTAAGTGTAGGGAAACATGATTACATGTTTGTTGTGAAATTTTTATCTACAAAAGAAACAAATACCAAAGATGAGAAAAAAGTATTATAAACATGTATCCATTTCTTAACATTATAGAAAAGAAATAATTGGTTGAATGTAGGGTGTTTTGAAATAAAATGATGATTTTATGAGGAGATCCTGGGCCTATTCATGTTCTTACACTGAAACTCATCGAAAATAAAACCAAGAGGGTGAAATAAAACAAAAAATAGTTTTTTTAAGGAAGACAGTCTTATCAATGGTCTTACATTGTAACTCACAAAATAGAGATCCAAGAGTGTATAAAAATCATTGAAAAATAAGTGAATAAAAAAAGAATTCATGAGCAATATCAAGTCCTATCCATGGTATTACAATGCAAATCATAATAAAAATAAACCAAAGGACCAAGATAAGGAACTAAGGAGTGTGGAAAGAGAAATTACAGTAGAGGGTGAGACCCATGAAGAAATCTTATAAAAAGTGTTAGTAGGATAAAAATATGATAAAATGGGAAAGATCTAAGAAAAATATTTCTTCATGAATTTTGCATTTATGGAATCCTAGAAACCATGGATTTAATTTATTTTGAGATGATATGTGATAGTACTAAGAATAACTTTCACTAAATAAGGTCCCCACCACATTTGAACATAAATGCCTTATTTATCATGGGTATTGCTATGTCATGGAATTGCAAACTTTTGATAGAGTTATTTAGGCTCCCCCAGTCCTAGCCACAAGATGGGAAAAACCATAGTTTGTGTGTATCCTATTGTGAGGTTGAACCTCTGTAGAAGGCCAACTTCCTCTTAGTAGATCACCTAAACTAATCTCTCTACTTTGAAAAGGGTTAGAAAATGGGGAATAGGGTAACTAAGAAAGCTAAAAAAAGGTGATTCACCAAATTTAAATTGATACTCACATAAGATTAATCAAAAAATATATCAACATAAGATAATATTGGTTCACGTAACATCACTAGCTATCTAATTGCATAAGTATTTCATGAACTAGGATCACCAAGCAATCAAAGAAACAAGGAGGAATTTTAAGATTCACACCAAACATCAATTAATGGAAATAAGAACACAAGTTTAGACATATAAATAAATTAAAAACACCTTAAAAGTTGAAATAAGAAGGATAATGATCATGAAATAATATCCTTCACAAGGCCATCATGCATAACTTACTAAACACTAGTCGAAGGCAAGATATAGGTAAAAATTATTTTATTGCTTGAATAGGTAGTTCTTACAAATTTTGATAGGGTTTTGGCTTATCAAATGATATTATCTTTCTTCTCAAGAGAATTAATGAGTATCATTTATCTCAAAAGATGAAAATCCAAGAGCCATTACAATGGGGAAGAAAATGGAGATATAAGAGAAAAGGGAAGAGATAATGAGAGGGAACATGCCATCAAAAATCATTAAATGATCTACCACCACCTTTAAATGAATTATTAAATGAATTTTGATATAATCAAGACTAATCCTTCATCAGCAAATTATACTTTATTTGTCTTAATATATTTTAAGCCCTTTTATTCGCTAAGAAACACACTATAAGATAAGAATGTGGTCGAAGATGATGATTCGTGCTCTTACTAAGAAAGAAACAATCTTCAAAGACCTTGAAAATGTATTGAATGTTCCAACTACAATATCCAACCACAAAATATCCTTCTTAGACTTATACACCACCCTCCACTTGTATTTTTTATAAGTATAGAATCTTCATATCTATGGACCAGATAGAGCCATGACTATGTCTTCTTTAATTTTTTGTAGGTACTTACTTTGTCAAGGATATGACTATGTTGAAAGATGAGACACTCCTTTCATAATACAAAAATCTACCCCTACTCCAAACTTGAACATAGATTTACTATATATTAAAACCAATAATCCTATTGGTTTTATTATATCCATAATTGCAATGAATATTCATATGTTAGGGTTTCTTGATCATGCGCAATATGTAAAACCTACATATAAAAGATTTTGAGAAGCTCTAAGAGAGCTTTAATTATGCAGGACTTGTTTCTAGTAATCCATATTGTATTTGACATTGTATTTATACATTTTTCTACTTAGGTGTTAAAATACATTGATCTAACATGTCTACCCATGTGTCACTTCCTTAACATGTTGTTTATCATATTTAAAAATATGACTATTTACTGGTATGGACACATGTCCTCACCTCAAGCCTTCTAGGACTTGATCAAATCTACTCCATTGATCCTCATGGGAGTATTATAACTTTGACCTTCATCATTGATCATCAATCTTTGATCTAATCTTTATATTGTTCTATTTGTTATCTCCATGTTTATTTTAATCTTAGATCTCAAAAATGTGACACCTAGCAGTCATATGTGCTTCCAAAGGACCCTGATATCAATCTTCATCTATTTGATGCGCTTATTGCATGTGGAGACTTCAATTTCAATTTGGGCTCATTGAATTTTCCACCTTGATCCACACCATTCAAATTATTGAACATGCTTCATTGATATTTTTTTGTCTGATTAAACATGGACCTTTGATCTCCTTTCAAACCATATGATTGAACACAAACCATAGATATGCTTGGAAGTTATCATGATTAAGACACTTTTCACCTTCACATTCATCCTCAAAATCCTCTAACCTTTGACCTCAAGCTCACCATTGATCTTCAATTGCATAATAAAATGTGCACCATATATCTACTTTGATCTATTTACTTCATTATATTACCCACATGTCATTTATTTTTTATGTTGGCCTTCAATATCATGCCACTTATCAACCTTAAATTCAACTTGGAGCATGTTAAGGACTTTAAATCTAAATGACTATTCACTATGGCTTTAACTTGACATCCTTGGGTATGTCCCACTCTACTAGATCATTTTTGAAGTCTTATATCTTGATATAAAAAATCATCAAGACACACAATGTATTCATTATTATGTGATGTGCTATGATGGTATAGCTCCTTAGGATCACTAAATACACACTTTAATCCTACTTAAAGTGCTTCAAAAAATTTAAATGACAAGTGATCTTCTCCTAAAGTCTATCTACTCATTTCACCACTGGATCACTCTCTTAATAAGATTATGCTTAGCTAATCCATATACATAAATTTTTTTTTATGGGACACACTTGGAAAACATTTCTAGTGACATCCTACGATTGCATGACTACTATGAAAAAGATTAGTAGTCTTATCTGATCCATTAGGCATATGGAATTGTGAGTCTTTCTTATCCAACAAATGTGAAACTAATAAAAGGTTGTATCTTTCCAATAACTTCTCTTAAAATGACAAGGGAAACAAGAATAAAATAAAAATCTATGCCTAAGGCACTTATAGAATGGAAACAAAAAAATGAAATAAATGTGCACAAGGCACTTAGATGAAAACATTAAAGTCTACTCTAATATATACAATGGCTACAAATTCTCCTAGTAGTAAATATTTAAATGAATGTCATTGACTGGGATGGGTAATACCTCTCCATCCATCTAGGCAAACTAAAAAGTATTATGTTGTTTGAATCCATGGATCAAATAAGGGCCACTCCACAAGCTATAAAATTTGGTATGGTTGCCTAGTTTGGCCTTATTTGAATCCCATTTGAGGACTAGATCCCCTTTTTTGAAGTCCCTTGCTATGTCTCTCTTTTTAAATGCTTTCTTGACTTGATATTGATGTGAATCTAGCATCTTCAGTGTAATGTCCCTGGTATCTTCAATTTACATGAGATTTACCATCCTCATGCTCATATGATCACTTTCCATCAACTAAAGATAATGGTCTAACTCTAAGGTAGGCATATTGGAAGAGATGGGCAATTTGGCTTCCATCCCATACACCAAGACAAATGGTGAGTTTCCAATGGAAACTTTTGGAGTCACTCTATTAGCACATAAATATTTCCTTAACTTCATGTAACACACTCTCTAATTTTATTCCATGGTCCTTTTGATAATCCTTGCCAAGTTCTTATATATTGACTCTACTAGTCTATTGCCTTGGGGGTAGTAATTTGATGATGTATTGAGGTAGATGCCCAGCTAAAGTGCCTAATAAATTCTCTTCATGCCAACAAATATTAAGGTATTATATGAAATTATTGTAGCTAGTACACCAAACCTGGTTACTATGCTATCATAAAAGTCTAATACTACTATTTCATTATCTTCTATAAGGATAATTACTTCCACCCACCTGGTGAAGTACTCAGTAGTAATGATCATCCATTTTTGTCTTCCACTAGAAGGTGGATTGATCATTATTATGAAGTCTAAACCCCACTAGATGGAGGGTTTCTCTACCTAGATTGGGTTGAGAAGAAGAGCTACCAATCTTTTCTTACCTATAAATAGAGCATAGTTCTAACATTTTTTAACCCATGCATAAGCATTATTAAAAAGGTTGGGCTATTAATAACCAACTCTCATCATTTTTTCTACTATAGTTATTAAATCAAAATGACATCCTATAGGTCCATGATGGAATCGTTCCAAAATATTTGTCTCTTGATTATCATCTATGAACTTAAGAAGAACTCCATTGAGGTATTTTCTAAATAAAAACCCATTAACCAATGCATAAGGTATGGATTGATGTCTAAAATAACTTATCTTTGCCCTATCTATACCATTTGGGAATTTTCATATTATCAATAAATATGTCATATATTTGAGCTAACTGGTGTGAGGTGGAGGTGCATTTGTTTTTGAGTTATCTTGTGTCACCAAATAAACTTATTTATCTTCTTAAAGGTTAGCCAACATATTCTCACATTAGCATTTGCCTCTTACCAACTTAGTCACCTTGATCTCCACATCATATTCCATGACCTTGGAAATCCAACCAACCCTCTTATCATTCAAATCCTTGTTAAGGAGAAAATCCCTCACTCTAGGATGAAACACCATAAGATAGACCTTGCTATTGGAGAGCATTGGTCTAAAAATTTTAAGGCTTCTCAAAGTTGAAAGAACATGATTTTTTATTAAAGTGTATCTTACTTCATACCCCTCAAACCCTTGATGAAAAAATGTAATTGGTTACTCAAGTCCTTCACCATTATTTTGCATCAACATAACTGATATATTATCAATATTGGCAAATATGTAAAATATGAAATCCTTTGAGAGATATAGATTCATGAGTGAAGGTGATTGGGTATTGGATTGCTTGATTACATCAAATGTTATTTGACATTCATTTGGCCAAGTGAATACTTAGATCTTATTCAACATGGTAGTGGTGGTTTTGACCAAGTTTGTAAAACTAGGTATAAACCTCCTCACAAAGTTTATTTTCCCAAGGAAGCTCTGGAATCCCCTCTTGTGCTTTGGTAAAGACATTGTGAAGATGGCACTTATTTTATTAGGTTCAATTGTTAATCCCTATTTTGAGATAATATGTCCCAATAGCTTGTCATCATGAACATAAAACACACATTTATTGGGATTCAAAGAGATCCCACATTCGATGAACTTTTCAAATATCAATCTTAGGTGATTTAAGTGCTCACTAGACTTCTTAGAGAAAACTTTAACGTCATCTAAGTAGACCAGTACCATCTGATTCATAAATACTTGGAAAACCATGTCTATGTATATTTATAAATTTTACCCATCATTTTACAAACCATAAGGCATATTCTAGTAAGCATATGGGCCCCACTTTATGGTGAAATTAGTCTTATATTGATCATATTCTCTTACCAACACCTAGTTGTACCCTGAGTACCCATCTGAAAGAGAGAAATGTTCTGAACCAATAAATATTTGAAGGAGTTGTTTCATGGATGGTAAGTAGTAATTATCTTTCAAGGAGACCCTATTTATATCTCTAAATTCAACATGTAATTGTATTTCCCCTTTTTCTTTCTCATAGGTACCATGTTAGAAACTCATGAGGAGTACTTTATAGGAAAGATTATGCTAGATTTAATTAACTTAGTAAATTATTTCCTCATAAGCTCTTCAATTTTAGGATTAATAGGATTTTGCTTCTACCTGATAAGCTTGGCATTAGCCTCCAATTCTATAGTGTGTTGGGCTATCTTGTGATCAAAACCTCTCAGGTCACTATATTCCCAAGAAAAGATGTCTGCATATTCCTTACAAAGTTAAATGAAACCATGCCTTTGGCCTTAATACTTACCTTTAAAATATTGAGGAGTTTATCTTTAAGGATAATAACTCTTTCATAGTTCTCCCCATTAGTTGGCATTAATACCTTGTCTTTTTTCATATGGTCTTTCTCATTTAAAACACCTTCAAGGGTGACCAAACTTTAGGAATCTTTTTATATCTCAAATGAAAAATCTTCTCCTCATATTGATGTTGAATATTTTTTGGTTTATTAAGGAAAACATTGCTTCCTACTATAAGAAATAGTCAATCTACTCATTACTATGAAAGACCTATCAATGAGCTTCATTATCTAGTACTAATGGTCTTACTACCACTTTAACATATGGATACACCTTAGACTTCTTCAATTCCTTTGAGATATCAAATTGAGATCCCATAGCTTCAAACCTATTAACATGTTCATTTGTGTTCCTTGGTACTACTTGGATGTTGAAGGCCTCAAAGTCATCAATTAGGTCCCACACTCTATGTTTTTAAGACTTCATCAAGGGATTCTTGGTGATATTTTGGCCTCTAACTTGATGCACTATCACTTCACTATCCCCATGTGCTTTTAAATACTTAATAATTCTATTACTATCCCATTGAAGACCATAGATAAGGACCTCATACTCTATTGCATTGTAAGAGCAACTTATTTGGAACCTATAAGAAGAGAAATAATTATCATTAGATGGGGATACTAGAATTACACTTACATCTACTCCATGTTTGATCCTTGATCCATCAAAGAACAATTTCCAAAATCCATTAGAGTCTTTTTGAGGTCTAAATTTCGATGGAATGGGTTGGTTTTTCTTATGAAAGTATTATATCCCCATGTATCTTTCCTAAACACCTTCTAAAGGGTAAATAAACTGATCATCATTCCATAATTCATCCGAGATGATATCACGTGTCTCCTCAAGATGAGTGTTTAGTTCTCAACCAACTAGGTGTTTATCCTCATTAAGAATGGTATAGTTGATGTTTATGGTATTTGGCCCATAAGGCATAATGTGAAATTATGCAATGGGCTCAGCCTTCATGGATACCTTGGTCCCATACCTTGCTTTGAAATCTAGGTAGGACCAATCTATTGCTAGATAAACCCCAAATTTTCCTATGAATTCTCTAGATAATCAAAGTAAAATGAGGAGGGACATCTATAATTGACCCATATTGATCTATTAAAACATTAAGAAAAGCATACAGGGTCAAGTTGAGCCCTCTAATAATACCAGATGGTTTGGTGGAAGATCTATCAAGCTACTAAAGTCCCTTAGATTGGGGTTCATAATTTAAACCATGATTGTCCACTATTGACTTTGGCATTACTATAGAACTTGATCCAATATCTACCAAGTATTTATGTACCAAAGAGTCAGTAATGATCACAAAAATGTAGAAGAGAGGAAGTTTGGCCATTTTAATTGATTTCCATTCATTAATTCCTTTGGTTGCATTGGTGAGAACCATATTTTCCTTGCCTAGTGGATTTTTATAAGCATTGAACTTTAACAAACCTTCTTGAAGGATGTCTACTTGACCAAGCATGGAAAACACATCTAACATTAGCACACTCACATTGGAATTTTTCATTTATTCCATAATATTTATAGGCAAAGTACCAATCTTTGGGTGTTCTTTGGGAGACACAACTATACTTTAAACTTGTGAGATTTGGGGTATAAAGACATTCCCTTCGTTTTGATTCTTCAGAGCTATTAGAAAGTTTAGAGTAGTAGTAGGTTAACTTTGCTTTGATAGAAATGGAATAGTAATAGGAGGTTCTTTAACTACTTCATAGTTACCATCCATGTTTCTTCTTTTGAACCTTATATTAGCTACCACTAGAATGTATGCTTGGCTAGAAATAACCTACTGATTAAGTACATAACACTATTCTTACTCATAATTAACCATTGTAGCACCCAACTAGCTTGGCCTTTTAATTCATTGAATTTTATCTTATATTTCAAAAAGTGAAGAAGAATAAATTAAATATGGGTATGGTTGAAAAAAATATTTGATTGTGCATGCGTTGAGTTAGATGATTGTGAATAAATCCTCTTTGGCTTGGGAAGATGACCTGCAAATAAGAAAATACTAAAGTAAATGGTTGGTTAGAAAGATGGTTGAGTCAATTGCCTAGTGCTATCTAGATCCTAAAAGCAAGAGCTTTCTCATGGGATGTCAATCTACATGTTTTAAATAATTAAGTTAATAAACAAAATGATAAAGTACTTGCATCAATAATCAAAAGGTACTAAAATTGAACACAATTAATGTTTGCTAAAGAAATAGACTAAGCAGACTAATATATCAATAAGCAAGTCAACACTAGTGCTAAATGGCTCAAGTCTACTTTAAAAAATTAGGCAGTGATATATGAATAGGAAAGGACATAGAAAATTAAATTTGGCTGAGGGTATTTGGGTGGAAATATCTTGTTATAATTTTTTTCCATAATGATCATCAATGGTTGAGGTGATTAGCAATGGTTAAGGTGACCATATATAGTCAAGCTAACCATGAATAGTTAGATAGACCATCGATGGTTAAGACAAACTTTGTAGTAAGGTGTAGAATGGTAAATCTAATAGTCTACTCGTGGGGGTGTTTTATGGTCGTATTCTAACTTTGACTAATGAAAGAAATGTGTCCTAAACTACCTGATTCACTCTTATGTTAAAAAGGAAAAGATGTAACTATTTAATCAATAAATCCACTCTTTTGCTTTCAAGTAAAATTAGACTCCTATTTACGCTTGCATGGAAATGGAGATGTTTAACTAGAATAGGAGATTTGAATCACATGTTTGTTTTAAAATAAAACAGACTTTGCTTGGAAAGGAAATGACTTTGGAATAAGGAAATTCCTTTTAAACTATGAATTTGTTTTGATGTTTTTAAGAATAAATGCAAATATTAACAAGATTCTAATTAGTTATAACAAAGAGTTAATATAACATAACATAAGTACTGTACACAATTATTGGTTCCAAGGAGAGTGGGACCTTACTCCTCTCAGACTCAGCAACAAAGATTAATCAATGTTGGAAATTGAAGTGATAATTCATAAAACTGAAATTATTACAATCTAGTTAAAAACTTTAATATGCTTGTACATATCTTTCCTCTATTCTTTTACAATTTTCAATGACAAAAGTTTTACCTTTTATACTAATACAATCAACTCAAAATAGGATGAAAATAAATAGTATTCCTTGGTTGATCCACTCATCCAAAGGTAGGAGATTAGATTTCCAAGATATCCAATTATTCTAATGAAATAGATATATTATCGTATAATAGTCCTAAGATCTAAATATATACAAATTTATCAAAAGCAAATCCTACAAAATAGTAGGTGGGTATTTTCCTCATTTGCCTCTAGATAGAATGATTCTCTCTCATCTTATCTAGCCATCGGCTTCCCTATTTGTAGCTTTATCTTTACAAAATCCATGAAATTGACCTTGTAGAGTCAGTAAGAATGAGCCTACGGAGTCCATAGAAATAAGCCTGTAGAGTCCATAGAAACAAGCCTATAGAGTCCATAGAAACAAGCCTATAGAGTCCATAGAAACAAGCCTATGGAGTCCATAGAAACATTCTTATGGTTTCCATAGAAACATTCTATTTGAGTTCATAATTATGTTGGATGGAGATCAAAATTAAACTTTCACTATACATCGCTTGTGTCTTCTTCCTGAGCATTCTTCACAATAAAAATCACTAAAACATGCTATGTATTAGACATTAATGACAAAGTAAAGGTTTTGTCTTTAGTTTAATATAAATAAGACAAATATCTATTTTCCATGTAATAGATATCTAAAAATATATGATTTACATAAGATAATATCCTTAGAGAGATGAATTGAGGGAAATAACATGTCAATAATGAGCCATATTCTGAGCTCATCATCTCCCCCAAGCTTTACCTTTTTCATGTCCCATTGCAAACATTCATTGGTGTTCATAGCTCTATCATCTACTTTCCACACTCTGACTCAAATCATAGTCATCAAATTCATCTATTATATGCTTGTGTAAATTTTTTGTACACCCATGATGTTCTTGAATCATTTATTTCCATATATTGAATTGCTCCTCTGATTTTGGAACCAAAATCTACCATCTTGGAATAGGTATGATCAACAAAGGGGGTTTATATCTCATGCCAATCCATTTATTTTCTCTCCTAGAGTTTATTACCTCTATTAATATTTCCAAAATTAAGGAAGCTCTCCTCATACTCCATCTTAAGTTATCTGGAGACATGACCTATCATCTTATAAGAGGCATTGAAAGTTGGTCCCACCTTTTCACACTTGTAGTCATTAATGAACCAAAAAATATTATTGAAAATAAGTCAAAAGAAATATCACAATCATATAAATATTGTAAATAGTGAGTTTTAACTTCATCACTTAGACAAGCATAGTTAAAACTCTATCTGATCAATCTGAGGATGGGAAAGGTTTGTTTGATACATAATCCTATAGTCTTAGCATGGTTTATATACTCCTCAAATCTACTTTTTTATGATAGTTGATTTTTAAATGTTGAATGTAATGCCCTCAGTTGGACTTCTCCTACATAAAGGTTTATCAATAACTTATTGTGCTCATGGTCTCCTATGATCAATCATGCAAATAAAATTCACAAAGCAAATCCTATTGATCAGGTTCAGCACTATAAAAAAATTCTAGAAATGTTGTTGGCTATAAAATCTTGTAAAGAAGATGACAAGAGATCATTAGAAGCTACCATCTATAAAATTATTCAAATAAAAACAAACTATATACAGGAGAAGGATTCTTACATGTGAAAAAAGATTCCCCTAATTTGCATGCATCCTGCAAATTTTCTTCTAAATTTTTGACCTTAGCTTCTAATTCTTTCTTTTCATTTTCCAATATTTTATTTGAATAATTTCTAACTTTGTTTTTCTATTTATTTATGGAATATTCTTCTTTAGTTTTATTTAGCATTTGCAAGGTAGGAATACCTGGACAACTTGTTTGACAACTTCAATCAACAAATACCTTAGGAGGAGAAGGTGCAACGTTAGAAGGTGCTTTGGAAGAGTTTACCAAACTTTACAATATCCTATTCTCCTTCTTCAAATTTTATACATATATCTAGAGGTTTATTTGTTCACTTTAATTTTTATTTATTATTTATTCTAATCTATGAACTTCTACTACATGATTGGCAGATGCTATGTCTAATTTTTGCACCAATAATGAGTTGAGATTATCATTATTCTACAATTGACTGATCAAGTTAGTAATGTTAGTTGTTTATTATTTCTCTAGAGCTTGAGATTAAGAAAACTTCAAGGTTAACTACATAATAAGATCACTTAGATCAGATGACTCTCCTTTCTCATTTATGCATATAGTTTTTCCTTTATTCATTATAGTTTCAACTGAAACAAGTGGTTATCTCACCATACTTGATTCCTCTATTGTGTTTGGCTCTTCTTATAGAATTGGCTCCTCCATTATGATTAGATAGTTCCTTTTGAAAGGATTTTCATCATCTATAGTTATAGAGATGTGTTGATGTATGGGGGAATGAGATACCTTTTTAAGAATATCTAGAATGTTTGTAGCCTCTTATTCATCTTCATCTATCAGAATTAACCTTCTCCTTTTTTGGTCACTCTCTGAGCTACACTCGGTTGTCTTTCCTTCTCAACCATCAAACCCTCAGTCTTCTCTAGTTCTATAACAACCTTTCATTTAAATTTTCTTCTTCTTAACAAGGGAATTGGTTGCACTGTTGATTGTTGAGGTTCTTATGGGGACCTTGAAACTATATGGATTTGAGACTTTGTGATTCTTCTTAAAGAATAAGGGATTTCTATTGATACTATAGTCTATGATTTCTTATTTTGAGTTGTTTTCTCAACTGATGTACTAGGTGGAGATGAATGTTCTTGTGGTAAATTTGGGGTTTTTTGTGCAGGCAGATTTGGAATTTGTTATGTTACACTATTCTAAAATTCCTCCTAGACCTCTTGTCCTTACTAAAGGAAATGATGTTGGATAATTAGGTGAATAATGTCATGATGCCTAAGAGTAGCATTAGGAGTTGTAGTCATAATTTTAAGGGCACCATATAAGAAGGATGGGAGGTTAATCTTATAATGAGGGTTTTACCTCCCATGCTTAAGGTGTATTAATATTTTCATGGTGTCTCCTCCTAAAAGACTGTGTTGCACCTCACTAATGATATATTTGAGTACCCATTTGGCTATCAATTTCCAAGGTTCAAGAAGTGAATTTCTACTTATCCATTTTGATTTTCCCTTGAAATATATTAGACAAAAACTCCCAATCTGCTCATTACCATTAAACTAAATAATTAAATCATTAATTGAAATTATGCTTGTAGCTCTCATTCCCTCTTCTAGAAATCATATGATTTGACTTATAATTTTAGTTGAAACAAGAATAACAATACCTTTAACAAGTAAAAATTTAGGGGTGAGATTAGTGATGAATTCTCTTAACATTATTTCATGGAAACCCTTGAACTTTTTAGTGAAAGGTAGCCAACCATTTGCTCTAAACACTACCACATAAGCTTTGTCTTTATGAAACGTTTCTACATTATTCATCTCTAATCTCATTTTTTGTCCCATTTCTACTTAAATTTTTAGACAACTCTATTTATTTAACTTAGATTAGGGTTTAGACTAGCTTCTATTGAAATCTATAGGCAATAATCACTAAGGATTTATAGGCAACAATCACTGAGGATCTATAGACCAACTTCTATTGAAATCAGTAGGAATGAAAATGGTTTATGTGAAACTCTATAGCTGCATGAGTCTATAGTTTAATATTAATATGATTACTTGATATATTTTAGCACCACACATTTCTATAGAGTATGCCAGCCATTTTGTCAAATTATTAAAAATTGCGTGAAATGATGACATAGAATTTTGATGGTGACAATGATTTGTCACTTCATTTAAAACCCCTTTTATGACATCCCATCATTATCATTATTGATGAAACAATTGATTGTACCAAATATGCACACTTATCCATACACCTTTGGTGTCTTGTTTACATACTTCTTCATTATGGTATGTGTCATGTCATTCTGTTTCAAAAGGCTCAAGTTTGGGTCATCTCCATAGAATAAGTATTAATTAAATTGAAGATAATTAGTTAAATAAACATAGATAAATATAATACATGTCTCACTTACTTTTGACCTTAGATTTATCCTTTTATCACCATTTTTCTTGCATAAATAAGTTTACATGGATTAGTCAACAGGTGTTGAAAGAATAACTTTTATTGCATCGAGAAGGCCAATCATAGTGACACAATAAGATTCTCTTCTTTTGTTTTTATATATTCTATTTTTACCATTTGGCTAGCCATTGCTAGTTTTCTAGCCAAAGCACTTTTTGCAATGCATAGCTAGCCAACAAGCAAGTTTTCTAGGCATGCATTGTCAATAGTCTCCCTAGAAGGATTTTCACTATTGATATTTATTTTATTTTATTTTATTTTTTTATTTTTTTATTTTTTTATTTTTTTATTTATTTTTATATATGCAGGATCGTCAAGGAGTAGGTTCTCTGGAAGAAGCAAAGTCCTCCAGAATAACTACTTGATTTGAAGCAATTTTCCTAGAAGAAACAGAGTCCTCCATAAAGGATACTTGATCTTTTACCTTTTGAACAAATTCTCCTTTATTGAGAGGTTTATAATAAATGTTCAATCTATATCCATTGACTAGCATGTATCTTCTACTATCATGAATAGGTATTAGTCTAATAGAATCATTTTCAAAGACCTTAATCTAATAAGGTCCCAACCACCTCATTTATAGTTTTCCTTTAAACTATTGAAATCTGTAATCAAACAATAGTGCCTAATCTCCTTTTTGAAACTTTTATTGCTTGATTTGTGAATCATGCTAACTTTTTTTTTATGTTTTACCAATTCAGTTCTTTGTAGTGCTTCCATCCTCATCTCATCAAGTTGATTAAGCTGTAAGAGTCTTTCTTTCTATATTTCTTCTAATTCAATCCCTACTTATATAACTATTTTCAAATTTTGTAATTCAAATTCAATAGAGAATAAGGGCTTCTTACCATAAACAAATTCATAAGGGGAAAATCTAGTTGTTGTTTTCCAAGTAGTATTATAGGCCCAAATAGCTTATAGTACCTTATTTTCCCAATCCTTTCTACTAAAATTAATAACCTTGGTTAAAATGGTTTCCAATTCTCTTTTCGTGACTTCAACTTTCCCATTAGCATGTGGATGGTATGAAGATGTTTTTCTTTGTTGAGTTTGATATACTTGAATAAAGTGCTTTATCATGTTTGACATGAATTTTGGTCCTTGATCTGAGACTATCTCCCTTGGAACACCAAATCTTTGCATGATTTTGAAATATAAGAAATCACAGTGTTTAACATATCTTTTTACTTATTGATGAAGGTGAGGCCAATAGTATCTTGCTCCTAGGATTTTATGTATGGTTCTTTGAGCTGAGTAATGTCCTCCTCTTGATTCATCATGACAAGCTCTGATGATATCATAAGATTCAACATTTGTCACACACCTATGAAATACATGGTCAGGTCCAAGTTTGAATAGCATTTCATTAATCTATTTAAAAGATTTTTTTTTCTTTGATTAAATGTTTCTTTTATTTTTGTGAAAATTGTAGAAGAAACTTCCCTGTGGTGAGATAATTATCTATATCAACAAACCATATGGATTTTAATGAAATAGAAAATAGTTGTTCATTTGTAAAGTCATCTTCTAATTGTTTTTCCTCACCTATAGTGTTCATTCTTGACAAGAAATCAGAAACCACATTAGACTTCCCTCATTTATCTATAGTAGTAACATTAGATTCTTGTAAAACCAACAACCATATAATAATCCTACCTCTCATAATTTGTTTGTTAGTAAGATATTTAATATCTAAATATTTTGTATAGATAAATACCTTGTAGCTTATTATGTAGTGTCTAAATTTGTTAATTGCATAAACTACAGCTAGGAATTCCCTCTTAGTTATGGTGTAATTTCTTTTAGCAAGTGTCATGTTTTTTTAAATATAATATATATCATACATGTTATCCTTTTCATCCTTTTGTCCAAGGATTGCTCCTATTGTTGTATTAGAAGCATCTATGTATATATGGAATCACTGAGTCCAATTTGGGCCTCTCAATACTAAAATACTAATGAGTTTAGCTTTAATGGTCTCAAAGGTCAAATGGAAACTATCACTCCATTCAAATGTATTGTCTTTTATAAGCAAAGAAAACATAAGCATAACTATTTGGCTAAAATTATCTATAAAGCATCTATAGTAACCAGCATGTCCCAAAAAACTCTTAATTTTAGTTTGTGTTTGTAAGATGGGTAAATTGGAGATTATTTCAACCTTTTTTGGATCTATTTAAATGCCTTTTACATAAATATGGTGTCCCAACACTATTCTTTTATTCATCATAAACAAACATTTCTCATGGCTCAAAGATAATTAATGTTCTTCACATCTTATCAATACTCTTTCCAAGTTGATAACATTCATATATAATTCAACACAATCATTTGTAAGGTTAGAGAATATTTCCAGAACTACTCTTTAGAAGGTTGTTGGAGCATTACAGAGTCCAAATGGGAGTACTCGGTAAGTAAAATTTCCCCAAGGGTAAGTAAATTTGGTTTTATCTTGATCTTTAGTTGCTATCATTATCTGGTTATATCCACTAAACCCATCTAGGAAATAAAATATCTCTTTTCTGTAAATTTGTCAAGAACTTGATCAATGAAAGGTAGAGGAAAATAATCTCTTAGTGTTTCTTTGTTCAATTATCTATAATCTACACATACCCTTAATTTTCTATTTTTCTTGGGCACAATTACTAGGGGTGAAACCCACTGGCTATCTGAGATGGGGTAAATAAACCTAACTTTTAGGAAATTTTGGATCTCTATTTTGACTATCTCCTTTAATGCTAGGTTTCTTCTTCTTTGTGGTTGTCTGACCGGTTTGATAGATTCCATGTAAATGTGATGAGTGGAAATGTTGGGGTGAATTCCCTTCTTGTCATTATAATTCCAAGAAAAAGCCTTGGTATGTCTTTCTAGTACTTAAAAAAGTTGATCTTCCTCTTCATTTGTTAACCAAATATTGATGTTCAAAATATTTCCAGGTAATACCATGATTGGTTTTGTGCCTAGGTAGTTGGATTCTATTTTCTTGAATTCACTAATCAGTGAGTTTAGAGGACATGGATGAGGAATTAGCTTATGAAACATAGTTACATTATCAACAAACTCTTTTCTAGGAGGAATTAGTGTTGCTAAAGAATAATGGAATGCATCTAAGAAATGAGTTTGTTGTTGTTCTACTAATTTACACACACTTTCATGAATCAATCCATGATCATATAGTGAGAAAAAAATATAATACATAGAAGCAAAGGTTTCATAATATTCAATTTAACTCAAGAATCCTAAATAGAGACAGTCTATAGTTTTTGGACTAGTAGAGTCCATAGCTTTTAGACTGGTAGAGTTTGTAGCTTTCAGACTAGTAGAGTCTGTAGATTCTAGGTATATGTCTCCATTCAATTCTTCCAAGTGTTTTTTAAATTTGATCATGGCTAAGGAGGAAATGGTGTTTGATTTGATTTTTGATTCATCCACCCAAAGTTCTTGTATGTGATTTGTTGATGGTTTTATAGGAGGATATAAAGAGATGCATTTAGATTTTAACCCATTAGAAATGGTCATGTCTCCTAACTTCAAATCAATTAATGCTACTACAATAGCCAACCATGGTCTACATAAGATTATGGGATATCCTAGATTCTTCGTTTTAGGTTGCAAGACCCTAAAATCTACTGGATATTCCCAAGACTCTATCAGTACATCAAAATTTTCTATAGTCCCTTCTAGTTTAGTTACAGATTGGTCTTCCATTTGAAGAATGGTAGTTGTGGGTTGAATTCTCATAAGAGATAATGTATGGAGAGTATCAGTTATCATAACATTAATTATTACTCCCAAATCTACCAAGATGTTAGGAATTTCTTTACCTCCAATTGTGACTGTGATCAATGGGCTTCTTGGATCTGCATATTTTGGAACTAATAGTTTTCCTACTAATAAATTAGCAACTGTTCCATCAACATGAATGGTCCCTAGATATTTTACTTTCCTCCCAGGTGTCTTGATACAAATATTTTTGATGATCTTATTCAATTCAAGTATATTCCTAATAGCTTGTAGTAGGGGTACCTCAATATTGATATTTTGCAACTCATAGACCACGTTTGATTCTAGTTTAATATCAGTTTCTCTTAATCTTTCAAGAAAAGGAACTACTAGTGTAGTCATGTTTTCTTTATTTTCTTCAGGGCTCATTTTGATTTCAGCTTCTCTAGTGTTTAATTAAGATGATTCTATTTTTTCTTTTTCATCAGATATCTTCGAAATGAGAATTGGAAGTTTTTATATAGGTTTTCCTGATCTTAAATGTATGTCTAAACAATCAATAGCTATAAAATTCATTGTATCTTCATGTTCATTAACATAAACAGGTGCTAGTTGTTTATTTTTTAGATTTGCTATTGGTTGTGCAGGCATTGAGGATTGATTGATTTGACCTTGTTGTGAAATAACTAAGGGTGGCATAATAGTTTTCTATTGAAGTGGTCTTCTTGGTTGGGTGAATTGTTGATATGGGTTCTACTGTAGATTCTATTGTTGATATTTCTATGGAATCCATTAGTGTTGTGGTACCCATTTTTGTTGTGGTTGTGTCACCATCCATGGGGGTGTTAGCATCTAATCTTCTCCTACCCATCGATTTTGGATTGATGGAATTTGGGGTTGATTATAAAAATGTGAAGGATCTAAAACATTCAATGGTGCCATCCATGGATTAACTGGGTTTCTTGCATTAAACTGTCCTTGAGCCTAGTTTTTTGGGGCAAATTTTTGTCTTCAGATATAATTGACTTCTTCAGTGGACTAGACTTGTGTTTTCATTTAATTTTTTAAAATAAGTACAAGGGTGCAATTTTTGGTATCATGATCTATTGCATCATACGTCCCACATGATGAAACATTGGTTTTTTTTAGGGGTAGTCTCTAAGGGCATGTTTCTATCTACACTTAAGATAGTAAATTGTTAAGGGTTCTATTACATTTTCCTTAGCTTGAAGGCCATCCAAAGTACCATTTAATGTAACCAAAATATCTATCTTTAGATTGGAAAATTATTACATTAGCTTAGCCACTTCATTAGATTTCCCAAACCTTCCTTTCCTAATTCTGGGTTTTATTTGAGAGTAGTTGGTATAAAGCTTAGAAATCTGATCAAAAGCCAACTTATTTATATCTCCACATCCCATCAAATTTAAGGCATATCTAGTATCTTTGTCCAAACCTTTTAAGAAAACCAATTTTTGAACTTCTTTAGTGAGTGGATAATTTCTTCTTTTATGAGTGAACATGAATCTATCCAAATAATCCTCTAAAGATTCATCCTCATTCTATTTGATTTTGAAGAAGTCCTCTTTTCTTTCTCAAACTTGGTAGTCATATTGATACTTGTTTAATAATTATGTTTTCATGTCATCCCATGTTCTAATAGAATCACCAGGTAAACCCATGAACCATCTCATAGCTGCATCTTTAAGTGTAGAGGGAAATAGTTTTAATTTCTAGCTATTTGTTATGTAATCATACGTTTGACATAGCACCTTAAACTCAAATAAGAATTATTCAGGATCTTCTATAGATCTTCCTAAAAATTTTGGTAAATTATCCAGTGAAATATTTTTCATGGGGGTTTGATCTTTAGGATCTATAACAATATGAAAGGAAAAAGTCCTTCTTGGTTGTGCAAATTGTTGATTTTGTTGGAGAGCCATATTTTCTTCTTATGATGATGTTTCAAAGTTGTCAAAATTTTATTCAGCTATGGATTTTTGAAATTCTTTTTCTATGTCCTTGGAAATTTATAAATAATGTCATCTTGCCAGAGATTGATTCCAAGGAATTTATCCTATGGGGCTTGCTTGTGGCAATGGCCTAGTTTCTATCCAAGTTTTTGAAGATTCTTGCAGATAGGTTTCACTCATAACTTTTGGTTCACTACTCAAATATGTTGTAGGAGTTTCAACTTATGTTCTTGGTTAAAATTTTGGGATGAATCATCCTTTAGATTCTCTAGGACAATACATTAATTTATTGAATTATTATGGTTTTTATAATTTTTTCTACTCTACACAAATAATTATTACCTTACTAACACTTTATTTCCCCAACAACGGTGCCAAAAATGATGAGTTTCATTTAAATATTCATTTAATTAATGTTTAATTTATGTCTTATCAACCAAGGCTGGTGTCCAAAGCTATCTACAGTGAGGTGTAGGATGGTAGATCTAGAAGTCTACTTGTGGGGGTGTTTGATGGTCATATTCTAACTTTGACTAATAAAAGAAATGTGTCCTAAACTAATTGATTCAATCTTGTGCTAAAAATGAAAATATATAACTATTTAATCAAATAAATCCACTCTTTTAATTTAAAGTAAAATCACACTCCTATTTATGCTTGCATGAAAATGGAGATGTTTAACTAGAAAAGGAGATTTGCTTCACACATTTGGTGTAAAAGAAAACACACTTTGCTTGGAAAGGAAATGGATTTGGAATAAGTAAATGCATTTTAAACTATTAATTCATTTTGATTTTTTTATGAATAAATGCAAACATTAACAAGATTCTAATTAGTTATAACAAAGATTTAATAGAACATAACATATGTACCATATGCAATTCCTGGTTCTAAGGAGAGTGGGCCCTTACTCCTCTCAAACTCAGGAACAAAGATTAATCAATAATGGAAACTAAAGTGTTAATTCATAAAATTGAAATGATTATAATCTAGCTAAAACTTATAATATGCTTGTATGTATCTTTCCTCTATTCTCTAATAGTTTTCAATGACAAAAGTTTTACCTTTTATACTAATACAATCAACTCAAAATAGGATTCAAAGAAATAGCATTCCTTGGTCATTCCACTCATAAAAATATATGAGATTGAATTTACAAGAGATCTAATTATTCTAATAAAATAGGTATACTATTCAATAATAGTCTTAAGATCCAAATATATACAACTTTATCAAAAGCATATCGTACAAAATAGCAGGTAGGTATTTTCCTCATTTGATTCTAGCTGGAATGATTCTCTCTCATCTTATCTAGCTACCAACATCCCTATTTTTAGCTTCATCTTTACAAAATCCATGGAATTGACCTTGTAGAGTCAGTGGGAATGAGCCTACAAAGTCTGTAGAAATAAGCCTGTAGAGTCCATAGAAACAAGCCTACATAGTCTATAGAAACAAGCCTACATAGTCTTTAGAAACAAGCTTGTGGAGTCAATAAAAACAACCCTATGAAGTCTATAGAAACATGCCTACAGAGTCCATAGAAACAATCTGTGTGAGTTGACAATTCTTTTTGATGGAGATCAAAATTAAACTTTCACTATACATCACCTGTGTCTTCTTCCTTAGCATTCTTCACAACAAAAATCACTAAAACATGTTATGTATTAGACATTAATGGCAAAGTAAGGGTTTATTATTTCATTTAATATAAAAAATATAAATATCTATTTTTCATGTAATATCTATCTAAAAAAATATGATTTGCATAAGATAATATCCTTAGATAGATGAATTGAGGGAAATAACATGTCAATAATGAGCCATATTTTGAGCTCATCACAATGGATTGTATGCAAATTTAAATGAGTTATATTTAGAAAATCAAGGTGGGTGGCTTGCATGTTGCTGGTTGAAGAGGTTCACCATGACCATTGATGGTTAGGGTGACCATTGGTAGTTAGCCTGACCATTAATGGTTAAGGGCCAACATTCAAAGTGGGTGAAAATCTAGGTTAAGTTAGTTGGTCAAACTGACCATGGGTTAGGTTTGGTTAGTGATCAAAAGGTTAAAATGGTCCCAAGGGGTCCTAAGGTGGTCTAGGTAAATTTTGACATTTAGAATCATAGTGTGAGGATTTTTAGTGTTTACATTTTACCAGTTTGTTATGTAGATTTTATTCAACAAGATATAAAACAAAAATGGATTGCTAATCAAAGGTTTGGTTGCCTTGAGTATGGGAGGATGTGTTCCCCCTCAAATTGGGAGCCAATGAGGTAAAACAAAATTAGGTGTGGGTTTGATAAGGTGAATGAAGGTGATGAAGAAATTCGATGATAGGTTGGGTACTAAAGCACAAATAGGTTCACAAAGTGTGATAAAAAGTGTCATATCCAAGGTTGTGTATTGATGAGATTGTCATAGTTAGTAAAAATAAAGGTTAATTCTGGAAGGACAAGTGATAAGTGGACCATGTGAATTCATTTAGACATGGAAATTGGGTATACTCATAAACACAAGTCTTTTAAGTGATGCTTGTGTTTTATTAGGTATCTAAGGTAGGAAGTACTCCTAGTGAAAACATAAACTAGTCATGTTTGATGGGTTTTTTAGGTAGGAAACACTCTCGAGAAGACATAAGCATGTCTAGTATGCATGAGGTGGTGAAAGTTCAAAAATTAGTCAACATGGTAATGTGTTTACTATGATCAAAGGACCAAGAAAAATTTATCAAAAAATACATGCTAGTTAGGTCAAAAAGGGACTAATAATGAGGTGATGAGGTAGTCAGGTTGGGTAGAGAAGGTAGTCTCTAGGGATGGGTTTTATGATTTGGTTCTACTAAAAAAGGGGTTAGATATAAGTGAGAGTAAAAAGGTGAGCCTCCTAACTATTGATAGTCAGGGTGTTTAAGGGAAAACATTGATGGTCATCCTGACTATCAATAGTTAGGGTATGAACCCTAAAAGGCCATGGGACAAAAATAAAAAGTGAAATACTTCTTACTCATTGTAACTTTTGTAATTGTTTACTTTAGATCTCTAGTGTTTGGCATATTAGGTGAGGAATTATTGATGGTGATTGCTCGATAGGTGATAACTATTAGTTAAGGTGGATTCAAATGTATTGAGATAGGATGTAGGGCAAACATGGGCAAGGAAGAGAATGAGTAGGTCCATAGCTTACTCCATGATGATGGTTATAGAACAAGGTAGGGGATGCTTTAAAATTTATTGCTTAGGTGTGATTACCTATAGTAGTTAAGTCTACATTTGATTTCTTGGTCATTTTCTTGGCTGGGTAGGTTTGAGGGTTTGTTCCCTAGGTAGGGTTTTTGGATTTTTAGATGAATTGGTGGGTAGGGTTGGAATTTTTTTAGTGGAAGTTTAGGTAGGGGTGGGTTTGAGTATAAAGTGAGGGAATTCATTAGTAATTTGGTAGTTTCATGGGAGTATGGGTAGGTTGATGGTTTTAGGTGTTTTTCTCATGAAACACCCATAGTGACCATTAATATTTGAGCTAACCATTGATGGTCTATATCCATAAATCTATGGACACCTGTCCATTGGTGATCACCATGACCACTGGTAGTTTACCTACCTAATTTTTTGTTTGAATGCTATAAAAGTGTCTTGGATTAGGTTGGGTAGGAAATAGTGTTGGGTTTAGAGATGGTTGATGTTAGGAAAGGTAATGGTCAAATATGTTAAGGTTAGGTAAATTTGGTGAAGAGTATAAGGAACTAAGTTGTGTGCTAATGAATGTTTACTAGCCTAAGAATAGATACATATGCATGATTGATTATTTCACATATTCATAGAGATCCTCTAGAGGATGACCCCAATCTATTGGGCCTATATGGAGGAGGTTGGGGTAGGAGTGATGAGGCACTATCATCATATTCCCTATGATGTGTTTATGATTATGTCCCTCATCAAGAGATGGGATCTAGTCATGAACACATTCTTACTACTCACTGGCAATCTCATAATCCTACTAGAGGATGTGCACTAGATTACATGTTTGCTCTTATGAGGTAAGAAAATATACCACATAGAGTGGTAAGAGAGAGATGATTTATTAGAGCTTACGTATGGGAAGGATCAAAATCATGTTAGATGGCACACTGGGGTTTCAATTACTTTGTGCTCTATCAGAGGGCATGAGGCAAGAGGCAACTTGTGATGATGATTATGATGGTTGTGTCTTGCTTTTCACTTTTTGATTTGAGCAATGGGAGGTTCCCATACTCGCTACTAGGGGTTTTAGTTGATATGTTTCTAGGGAGGATAGTGTTTCATTAGTTACCTATTATTTTGGTATAGATATACAAGTAGTTATGGGGTTTCAAGCCACATAGGAGATATGGCATTAGTGTTGGTCTAGTTTTATAGTACTAGGCCTATTAGTTCATCTAGGTACTAAGGTTGATGTGGCTACCATGGGTGAGATACACCCAATTATATTTCTTGGTCAATTTTATGAGGTATAAAGGTGACTTTTAAACATTAGGTATAAGAGGAGGAAACCACGATGTTGATTAGTTTAGGGGTGATTTAGATGCACTGGTTATTGGAGACATAATATAGAGACCATATGTTAGGTTCCTAGAGTAGGTTAGCTATAAGAGGTAGACATTGTCCTTATAGAGTTATAGGTAAATTTGTGGCTAAAGGGATGGAGAGGTAGAGATCATCCTATTTGACAAGGTGCATATGCAGTTTGGCCTAGTTTATGGTATTCCAAGTTTATTCCCTAGATACAAGAGTGAGGATGTAGAGATCCTATTAGTAGAGTCACATCTAATACTAACCTTGCTAGATCATGAGGATCTACCATCTAGGCCATATATAGATGATGTTAAATTTACAGATTGGTACATAGGATGGTACTAGGCTTTATATACGGCTACAAATTTTGGTGATGGTGATGGTGGTAGGAGACCAATGTATGTGGACCCAATTAGTAGAGGGGGATGGAGGGTATATGTATAGGGGACTAGACCTAATGGATAGGCAAGAATAATATTAGCCACTACATAAGCATAGTTCATAAAATTATAAGGTTAGGTGGCTACCTTATAGGGACAGGTTTCTATATTATATGGTAAACTAGTCACTGTGATAGGTGAGAGGGGCCAAGCTAGGAATACACTATTCCAAGTCACCTAAGAGTGAGATGCTTTGAGATAGGCCAGAGGATTAGTGGTATCACCAACAAGTCCAATAGGGACCATTGATATGTATAGGTACATAGATTTGGTATATGAGTTATGATACTATGAGGTGATAGTGTTCACTCATTCCCTAACAGAGCCCTGATTGGGTAAGTATAGACATAACATGGCAAGCAGTGCTAGTGTGGTTACTTTAGGTCAGTGGGAAACATCTATAAGTGTAAAAATAGGTGCATTTGTGGGATAGGTAGGTACCTAAATGAGTTAGGCACTAGGATTTATATGTTCTCTAGGAGATAGTGGTATCCCTGGGGCATAAATAAGACATAACTAGAATATATATATATATATATATATATATATATATATGGTATTTTTTTAGTATTCATAATTATTATCTATTTTTTTCCTTGATATTAATTCTTATGATGTGAGTTTTATATTTCTTGTGGATTATGCTTATGTTATGGTTGCTAGACACTGATGTAGACACACCTAGATAGACATGAGATGGATTTTATTTATGGATATGCTTCCTTTTTATTTTATATCATGCTAAATTTTAATGAGTATATGCTTTATTATTTATATCTAGACATGTGATTAAATGGTTGATTGCTTTATTAGTAATGGATGTTACGGTGTGATTATGTTTGTTATGGTTATGAATATTGTTGTGTTTTCTTATGACACATGTGCATATGCTTATTCTTAACTTGTTTTAAGATAAAACACATGAATTAAGTTAATCAACAACACTAGATAGGAAAACAAAGAATATAATCAAGAGATAAATGTCATAATGAAAATATCAACTAATCATGAGAAGATAAGAAGAGAAAAGGATGTTTATTTTTGATAAGGAATAGAAAAAAACCAAAGTTGGATTGGCTTAATAAACATAATCATTTTAAATGATTCATATTATCATTCATTAGTTGGTTAAAAAATGTGTCTTGACCACATAATGTTAAATAAGCTCAAAATCCCTTGCTTATAGTGTAAAAATGGGAGATGGATGAAAATGAAACCTTATTGTGAGACTAGAATGCCTCTTATATGGGTTTTTAAAGAGTCAATATAAATAATTCTATGTCATATAAAATTTAGACTAATCGATGTGAGAAGTCTACTTTTAAAAATCAATTGTGGCTTCCACCTTATTTTGTTATGTGAAAGTTGATTACAGCTCTTAGAATTAGCTCACTTTTGTTGTGAATTTGATAATGGGTCTTTTGATTTTTTGCTATATATGGGAAGTTGATCGATGCAAGAATATTTTAAGAAATTATTATGCTTTTGATAGATTCCTTACTCAGCCATCCTTCGAGGGAGTGGTCTATGTTTGTGTGCTTTATTTCATGATTTTGATAGTTGTCCTTCAAGGGATCAGTCCACCATATGTTGAGTAATTTCAAATATGTTTTCAATAGTTGTCCTTCAAGGGAGTAGTCTATGAATGCTAGGAATGACCCATGATGGCCATTGGTTTGGATTTTTTCTTATTATTACTTTTTTTTATTTTTCTTGACATAGACTTTCTTAGGTTGGCTTAAGGATTTGCCTTTATGAAGGCAAAACTAAAATCACAAGAAGGTTCATTAGGTGTAAAGAGGTTTAGGTGATAACAATCATGGGAATCCATACTAAGAGAGGGGTATAAAGTACCATGAGTATCATGATATGGGTAGAGCCATGGTACCCATTGTTCAATATTAGGCTATGACTGTGATGGATAATCATATCATCTAGTTTTAATCAGTTTCCCCTAAAATAGGGAGATGGATGTGCTTGAAAGCAAGGGATGAGATTTTTTAAAAAAAAGAGGAGAACTTGATCTTTCCTAACAAAATAATGGATTTATATCTATAGAATTGAGGGGCTTAGGTTCTATGTGGTCTTCAAGAGAAGACAACCAGTAAGCTCCTGATCCATACTTGTCAGTTATGATATAAGGTCCAAGAAAATTGAAAGCAAACTTGCCCCACTTTCTTTTCTCTATTTGATGACATGTTGATTTTCCTTTAGGATGATTTCTTTGATGTTGATTTCTCATAAACTAGTGTGTTTTTATAGGTACACTTGATATAATATTGATAGACATGGAGATGGGTAACGGTTGTTAAGCGACACTCATCAAGTATCTCAAGTTAAGCTAAATTATGTTGATGATAATCATCTTTGTAAATTAGTTCTTGTAAATATATGTGAAGAGATGGGATTTGGACTTCAATAGGTAAGCTATCCTCCACTCCAAACATAAGATAAAAAGGGGTAGCACCTATATGGGTTGTAATGCTAGTGTGATATGCCCATATGGTGAAGGGGATGTGTGAATGTCAGTCCTGACTAGATATATTGACCATTTTAGTTAGTATGTTGTTAGAGGCCTTAGCCTATCCATTTTTATAAGGGTGATAGGGAAAGGAGAAGCTTAACTTAGTACTAAAATCATCATAAATACCTTGGACTTTTTTTTTCTAAAAATATTTACCATTATCGGTGATAATCTTGTGAGGAACACCAAAGTGATAGATGATGTGATGGTTGATAAAGTCAATAATATTTAATACTTTGATCGAGTCTAAAGGAATAGCCTCTACCCATTTGGTAAAATATTTAGTCATAGTGATGATATAATGGTGTTGATATGAAGAGTGGGGGTTAATTTCACCAATAAGGTCTAGGCCCTATTGTGAGAAGGATTAGAAATCAGTGGAAACACAAAGACTATTACTATGTGAAAGATGTAAATTAGCATGTTTTTGACACTTAACACACTTTTTCACATAATAACAATAGTATTGGTCAAGGTTAGGCTAGTAATAACCAAGGTAAAGGATGCATTTAGTTATGATGAGGCCATTAAAGTGTCCCCCATAGATGCCATCGTGCATTTCCTTGATAGTGTGAGAGGCTTCATGACTACATAGTTAACAAAAGAGGAGAGCATTGAAGTTGTGATTGTAACTAATTCCCCCCCCCCTCCATAATGGTATAATGTGAGGTACTCTAGACAAACATTCTTTGAGTATTCTTGAAAATCTTATAAAGAATGATGGTGAGGTTGAGATAGTCAAAGGTCTGCTAATACCAAAGGTCAGGTTGGGTGTCTTTCACATTAAAAATGGTGGGAAAATCTAGTTTGACATAGGAAGGTTAGGTAATTATATGGATAATAATAGATATGTTAGATTTAGAGAGTGTATATGAAATCTAAGAGGTGATAGAAGCCATTGTATCGGTGAACTTGTTGGTAGATCATGGGGTTAACTAGATGTGATAGTGTTCAAATGATGCTAAGCATTAGTTAACTAATTATTTATACTAATATAAAACATAACTATTACACTAGTAGTATCCATTAATTTTATTGACCAGAAGTTGTGTGTCAAGAAATATATTTATTATTTTAACTTCCAAGGCTACCATAGTTTGAAGGCCTATGACTAGGGCTTCATACTCATCCATGTTATTGGTACAGTCAAAATCTAGCTTGAAGAATAAAAGAAGAGGATTACCATCAAATGGAATAAGGATGATACTATCGAATAAGGATGATAATATCTCCCCCACCATGTTGACATTTTGATCCATTAAAGAACATGGTAACTTGATAGGTGAAGTCTACCTAAGAGAGGGTGATGATGGACTCATCAAGGAACTCAAGAGGTGGAGGTTGATTGTTTGCTAAATGTGCCTCAACCAACTGCTCAGTAATGACCTACCCCTTAATTAAATTTTTATTAAGGATGTTAAGGTTAAACTCTTATAAATTTATGAGCCATTTTGTCATGCATTGGTTTTGATATGGCTTGTACTGCATGTACTTGAGTGGGTTCATATTAGTTATGATAAAGGTTTTGTGGTTAAGAAGGTAGTGGTGAAGTTTGGTGGCCACAATGACTAAATCTAAGCAAAACTTCTTTGTATGGGTATATCAAGTCTTCTACTTTACAATTGTGTGGCTAATATAGTAGATGGATTGTTATCTATGTTGTTTATCTTGATGAACAAGCATTTCCCCTAGGGAGTGGTCAGTGGCAGAGATATACAAGTAGAAATTTTGGATATCTTTGGGAGGGGTGATGATAGGTGGAGACAAAAGGTACTTTTTGAGTGAATTAGAGGCTTTTTGATAGTTGATATTCCACTTAAAAGATACATCCTTATTTAGAAGGTGGTGGAAAGGTTAGCATCGGTCCAAAATATAGAAGATAAAGAGATAAATGGATTGGAGTTTCCCCTAAAAATTGTGGAATTTATTAAGGCTGACTAGAGGAAGCATGTCAAAGATTGCTTTGATCTTGGTAGGATCAACTTTTATTCCCTAAAGGAAGATAATAAAAACAAAGATATTTCTTGTTAGGACCCCAAAAATGCAATACTTGGGGTTAAGGTAGACATGGTAATCGATAAGTCACTCAAATATGATCTTGAGAATAGATAAATGATCCTTTTGGATTTTGGATTTTCCACAAAGGTCACCCACATAGTCCTCTATAATCTTGTGGATAAGGTTATGGAAGATATAGGTCATGGTACATTGGTAGATTTCACCAGTGTTATTTAATCCAAAAGGAATGACTCTATAGTAAAAGGTTCCCCATGGGGTGGTAAATGAAACCTTATTTTTATCTTGAGATTAATATATGATTGTAACTTGAGAATCTATCCATGAGAGATAACATCTCATGGTTGGTTGTAAGATCAACCAACTAGTCAATGCTTGGTATAAGAAAGTTATCTTTAGGGCAAGCAAAGTTGAGGTCATGAAAGTCCACATAAATTATATTCCCCTATGGCTTTGGTGATAGGTATGAAATTTGAGACCCATTAGGGATAGTCAACAGGTTGAATGAAATTGATAGATAGAAGATGTTGAAGCTCTTCTTTCATAAAGAGGGTTATGCGAGGGTACATGCATTAAAGTTTCCACTTGGTGGGCTTGGCATATTGGTGGGTGACTATGTTATGTGTGTACATGGTAGGGTAAATTATAGGAATGTCACTATAAAACCATGTAAATTCTATGGTGCAAGTTTGGAGGAAGGAGGAGAAGTCGCAAAGTTCCTTGGCATTCAACAACTAGCCAATTTTGACAATGTGGGGGTTGTCTAAAGTTACCAAGTTGATATCCATTGTGGATTCATTTAACATGGTCAAAGTCTCAAGAGGAAGTTATTTTTGGATTGAATAATATAGGGAACCAAGGTAGGTGAGAATGGAATCATCATCCTAGCACTAAATAGTATTAACAGTAGGAGAGTCATATCCTATCATCTCAAGATAGAATAAAGGATGGCTATAGTTGCACCATATTTTTGATAATTTATGGGTCCTAGGTTGATCATGTTGATGAAAAAAAAGTTAGGTGGGATGATGTCATCATTATTATGTGTAGGTGGAGGAGAGGTCAGTGAGGAAGGGGTTTCTTCCTCGATAATGTTGATGATAGGTGGTTTGGTTTGGTTTTTAGTGGGTAGAATGAAACTGAGCCCCTGTTCCTCATGAGGCTTTCTAGTCTCACTATAAATAAACTCATGTGGGCCATGCTCATATTTCGCAAGACCAAATATTCTTCAAGCACACCTGTGAAGCTATGTTCTAGAAAAACTCAACTTGTCTAGATAGGAGAAGCTTGAGGTGATTGGTCAAGGTGATGATGAGGAAATAGAATAATCAAGTGGTTTGTCATGTCCCCCATAGATTAAATGGGTTTTATAGTGGGGAGGTATAAAAGGAATAATGGTTCTAACATTAAGCTCATATCTTAGGTGGTTAGTAACTTTCCCATACTTGTGAGGAGTAGAGAAGGCATGAATGGATAAAAGGTGAAATTACCCTAGTGAAAGATGATTAATTTGGACTCTAAGTGGTCTAAGGTAGGGATATGATTGGAGGGGATGGATTAGCTAGTTAGTGCCTCATTTTTTGAAAAAGGTAGGACGTTTTCCTTCATGGTGGAGGGATTGTCTTTAGTTAATGGGGTGTACTAGATGGGGGTAGGAGTACATCATTGGGTCAATAGGTCATGTTGTATGTCAAAAATGGACTTGTATTAGATTGGATGGTGATGACCTAGATTTCATGCTCAAATTTAATTCAATGATGAAGGGTAGAAGGGAAGAAACCCATGGAGTGGATCCAAGGTTATCCTTGAAAAACATTATATTAGAATTCACCTTCCACTACATAGAAGGGTTCGAGGAGTGTGTGAGGTCCTACATAGATATGAAGGATAATAGTTTCTAGGGTAATGGTCATGTTTTAATTAAAGGATCAAGGATGACCAAATTTTTATAAATGAAATTATCTAGAAGGTTGAGTTGGTTACATGCATGGGAGGAGATAATGTTAATACTATCTCCTCCATAAATCATGACCCATTTTATGCAGGTTTGGTTAATGTAATAAGTAATAAAGAGAGGGGGATATAGGTCATTAAGATGGATAGAATGTATTTACAAATCCATGAAGGTGACAAGGTTGGAAATTTGGAAAGCACCAGTAAAGGTTGTCAGAGGTTGAGGGTCTTTAGGTTGGACCTCTACCAATTACAATGCCTTGATCACTACTTGGTAGTGATGAGGTGAATTAGTAGTCAAATAATATAATCTCATCTTCATTGGGGTTTAGTGAATTTTTTTGAGCACCATTCTCGTAATGGATTTAGAGGGGTTGGATTGGGAGGTACCCAAGATATAAAACTTGGGTTTGGTTGAAGGTGAAGGTGATTGGTTTTGGTTTGGGTAAGAGGTGGAACATGAGTATGTCCATGGGATGGACACCTTATCCTTCCCCTTATCCCTCTTTTGAGTGTGTGATCATGTGACTACATGGATAGTATGGATAGAGGGAAGAGTTGGGGTAAGAGACTAGCATGGCTCCTCATCACTCTGAGGCAAGAGTGAAGGAGAAGGTAGGCATTAGGTAAAGGGTGTTGTTGGTTGGATTGGTATAGGGCTCATGATAGGTTCATCTTTTAGTAGATCATCCTCTTTATAGAGTAGGTGGATAATGGTTTGGAGAGATTTGTAATTATTTAAGTCATGGCCTAGTGTCTTATGATAGGAACACACTTAGTAGTTGTTATACTAGATGGATTTTGAACTAAGAGGGTTGAATGGCCTTATATGGGTAAGGTTAAGAAAAAACATTACAATAAACTTTGGAAAATGGTAGATTGGGATTTAGATAAAGGTGGAGAGGGTTTAAGGTTTTTGGTCTTGGTTGGTAAGGTGGAAGCCATTTTGGGAGTGGGTTTGGTGATGGAAGGTTTGGGTAAGGTGGTGCACTTAGTTGGTGTTTTTGGTTTTTTTAATGTAGAGTTTGATAAAGCATGGGTAGGAAGTTTCAAGGTAGGTATCTTGGTCATTACTAGTTTAATGAATATAGGTGTGTCAAAAATTAAGTGTGCCAGTGTAACTAGCAATAGTGGTTAGGTTTTGGTTGGGAAAATCAACATCCTACTTAGAGTGTAAGGATGAGGCCCTAAGATAGAGTGCAAGGTTGAGGGAGGTAGGAGTTTGGCCCTCTGACCTTTTGGTGGCTTCACTTTTTTAGTTGAGTTTGTTTATGGTTGATTGTTGGGTTTGGT
This sequence comes from Torreya grandis, assembly GCA_037957365.1. NCBI lineage: Eukaryota > Viridiplantae > Streptophyta > Pinopsida > Cupressales > Taxaceae > Torreya > Torreya grandis. The sequence goes on along the minus strand of JARHVA010001295.1, from coordinate 2,437,614 downwards.
GAGGTAAGTTCCACTTTCATAGATGGGTGATTAAGACTCTATTTAGGGAATGTGCCAAGCTTTGTGGTTGGTTTGGTTGGTTTTATTAGAGAGGGTGATTTGGTTGCTTGGTGGTTTGTTACTTTTGATGGTTGAGGGATATTTGGGTTGGTAGAGGATTTTATGAGTCTAGTTGTTAAGATAAGAGTGTGGATAATGGAATGGGTGGGTTGGTCTACCAATGGTATGATTGGAGGTTATTGTTTGGCATTGTAAGGGATCCACAATTTTGACCAAAAAGTGGCCTAATTGATGTCAGGGTTGGAGATAGATTGCAATTTATGTACTAACCTAGAAAATAGTTTATATACTAGTTTTTTCCACTAGATAGTGGATTTGAAAGATAAGCCCATAGGTTGAGATAAAGGGGTGGTAACCTCATCCTTTCCTCAATCAAAAGATGCAAAGTTTGAATGGGTGACTTTTTTTATAGGTGCAAACATTGGGATTTCCACTTTCGGAATGATCCCCAAAGGGGTAGTAAATTGCTTGGTGGTTGAGGGAGAAGGTAAAATGGGTGCTTGTTCTAGTATGTCCTTAGAAAGAGGGGTTGATGGATCCACTAACTTAATAAGTGGTGGAGTAAAAAGGGGTGCTTCCTTAGTTTTGGTCTCCAAAATAGGAGAGGAAAAATCCACTACCTCAAAAATGGGAGAGGGTGAGGAATAGATAGGTTGGGCAGTAGGTTCTTTAGTAATGAGTGTGTCAAGAACCATGTTAATAGTATGGGTAGCATGAGAACAATAAATCTTATTGATCTAATTTTTGGTAGGTGCATGATTGAGGAATGTTTTGATAAATATGTCAAGGGCTTGGTTTTGAGGTGTATTTGGGTTATCCACCACAAGCTCCCCCTTATCAATGAGAGATTAGACAACACTCTTAAAGGTATTACATGTACTAACATCATGCCCTACTACTCGATGGAATGTGTATATATCATTATCATTGTACCAACTAGTTGAAATATGATAAGAATAAAATTATTGAGGTGGTTTGATAGGAAAAATTTGTATGATGTTGGCCTTCAATAAATTATCTAATATTGAAGCATAAGATTCTCCCAATGAAGTAAATTGCTTCTAGGTGTTCTGATTTTGGTTTCTCATGTTTTGCTTTGAGGAGTTAGAGGAATTTGGTTTATGGATAGATGATGTAGGAAAATATTAAGGATAAATACATTCATAGTTCCCTTTATTTTGGTTTTGATATTGGTTTGGTTGCTCGATTTAGATGAGGAAGCCTAATTGGTTTTGTAGGTAGAGTTATTATTTTTCAATTTTAGCTTTCCGTCATTAATGGCTCTATTCTCTAATTTATGCACAATGGTAAAATATTTATCAATTTTTTTTAATATATATACACACGACATATATGAGATGTGCTTGACACATGCTTGAGTAAATAGTTTTATTAGCTTGGGTTGAGGTAAGAAGAAGGAGAGATGATTGATTAGGATCCTCCAACGAGATAAATTTTTTGAAATAGATTCATAATCAAATTGTGAGATAAAGTAAAGATCAGTGATGGAAACATTCTTGGAGAAATTTATCAAAAAGTGATCTAAGAAATTTTGAGCCAACTAGGTAAAAGAGGAGAGGGAATGCTTGGTTAAGATACTATACCAATCTAATGCCAGTCCTAACAAAGACATAGAAAAAGTATAAATGAGGAGGGAATCATCATATGAAATCAAATAACATGAGTGCCTAAATTTCCTAAGGTGATATTGTGGATCCTCTTTACTCTAAAACTTAGATAACTTTGGAAGTTACCACTAGGGTGGATAGGGTTGGATAGGATAGATGGTTGAATGGGTTTGTTATATATTTGATCATATGATAAGAGATTATAAACTTTAGAAATGGATGACTCTATAGTATTAATCTTATCCATGAGAATTTTCATGAGGTTTACTTGGGGTTGTGCTCCTAAAAATTTGTAAGGTGTATATTGTTGTGCCGGTTGGGTGACATACTGATAACTAGTAGGAGGTTGAGGAGTTATCACATATTGGTATGTGAACACTAATGGTTGGGTGGGAGATATGTAAGGGTAAGTATATGTAAGTGGTTGGGTACTAGGTAGAGGTACATACCCTTGTGGGTTAGGGATGTAACCTACATTTGGTATAATTTTCAACTATCAGGTAGGAGCATTAGGTAGGTTGGTGATCAAAGGAAGGTTAATGACCCTTATACTGATTGGTGGTAATGTAAAAAGTATAGGTACCATAAAGTTTTGAAGTGAGGTAGTGGTTAATAGACTATAGGTAGATGGTATAATGTTGGAAATACTAGGGGTAGGTACTCTCATAGTGAGGGGAGTATAGGTGAATAATTGTTGGGTTGATCCTAAGGTAGAGGAGTTTTTGGTGGGGGTGGAGGGTATGAGGGTGTTTTTAGGTTGGGTAGGTTCATTTTCCATAGTAGTATCAAAGTGATTTTTTGTGGATGAAGAGGCTTATGTAGTCAATTGTTTGGTATTAACCATGGAAATTTAATTGTTTTCCATAAGGTGGGAAGGCATGCCATAAGTTGGATCCATAGGTGGAACTAAAGTAAGGGTATGATGAGCCATGATGTTAAGGTAATTTTGAAGAGCCACTGGTTTGTCATCTAAGAAGGTGGAAAATTCTGTATCTCCTTTGGGAACATTCTCAGGGAAAGGACTTATTGAAGGGTGAGGATATTTTTATAATTTAGAGATGTAGTTCATGGATCATGGGGTAGAAGAAGTTGATTACTTTGGTGATGGGTTTTGTTCTTCTAGGTTCTTTCACCACTAGTGAGTGAGAACCATATGAGAATGGGGAGAGATAAAGCACAAACAATATCACCACTAAAAAAATAGAAGAAAAAAAAGAGAAAGGAAATGAAACATGAACTAAAAATTATATTATGTCCTATATTTATTTTTAGTCTCTCTTTTGGCTAATGCCTTAAGAAATTATGTGATTGAAATTGGATTATAGAATGGGTACTAAAAAGGAAGTCTATGGTTGGTTTTAGGTTGTGTTTAAGCTCTAAAAAATAATCTATATTGGGAATCAATACATGGATTATTATTAGGTCCTACCCCCTCACTTTACATACCACAATGATAAGGTTGTCGAGTGATTAGCTAATATATATTAATTTCTAGAGTTTACACTCAACTAGAGAGTTGAGTTAGTTTTCCCCTTGGTAATGACCTCTAAGTAGGATTTCCATGAAAGGGTAAGGTGACATCTAGGTGATGAAATCCTAGTAAGGCCTTGTCCCAAGTTTATTTTATGTTTAATTGATGAAGGTGGTTTGGTTTAGTGTGTGAAACAAAAGTGATGTTATGATTAAATCATTTTGATTTAATTTAAAATGACCTAAAATTAGAAATAAGTAATGGGTGCACTTGATTTTAAACCAAAAAGAAATTTTAGGTTTGTCAATAAGCATAGATAAAGAGAAGGGCATATAGATATAAATAAAATAAACCCAAAGTAAAGATTCAAGGTCCCACTAGGCATGGCAGAATGTTTTAATGAATTTCAGCTTATATTTTGAAAAGGTAAATAGAAGAAACTAAATATAGGAATGGTTGAAAAATGTATTTGATTATGTGTCAATTGAATTAGATAACTATGAATAACTCTTGTTTGGCCTAGGAGGATGACCTAAAAATAAGATAACACTAAACCCAATGGCTAGTTAGATAGATAGTTGAGTGGGTTGTCTAGCACTATCTAGATCTCAAAAGCAAGATCTTCCTCAAGGGATATCAATCCACACATTTTAAATAATTAAGTTTATAAATATAATGATAAATTACTTGCATCAATAATCAAAAGGTACTAAAATTAGACACAAGAAATGCTTGTTAAAAAATAGACTAAGATGACTAATGTACCAATAAGCTAGTCAACACTAGTCATAAATGTCTTAGGTTTTCTTTAAAAAATTAGGTAGGGGTCTATAAATAGATGAGGACACAAAAATAATATTTGGTTGAGGGTAGGTAGGTGGAAATAGTTTGCTAGGATTCCCTAACATAATGACCATCAGTGGTTAAGGTGACCATCGATGGTCAAGCTAACCATCAGTAATTGGACATACCATCAATGATTAAGACAACCATCAAAGGTTACTATGTGTATGTTTGGGTTGGTAAATGGTTAGATTGATGGGATCACAAAGTTGGATTTTGAGATATGGGTTGGTGTTGGGCTGAGCACAAAAGGCAAATAAAGTAATTGAATACTAGAAAAAAATACTTATCTTGCAAAAGGATAATTATGTGGATGCTTAAGGTGGTTGACTCATTGGTGAAGTTTGATATGATTCTGATAAAGTAAACATACTTGACACTTTGGTGAAGTGGCTATGACAAGTTGTCTCTCTGATGTGTTGGCTAGATCATTAGATTGTTGATGGTGATTGACCTATAAAAAATGGAACTATGGATGCATAATCTCTTGATAATAATTGTAGATATATTTTCACCTCCCTACTCCTCTCTTCTTATAGTCAAGGAAGGAGAGTTACAACAAAATTTTAACTGAGCTTCGTAATTTTAACTCGTGCATGTAATGTCTCATACGTGGATTTAGACAAGTTATATTTATAAATGCAAGGTGGGTGGCTTGAATTTTATTAGTTTAGGAGGTGCACCTTGACCATTAATGGTCAAGGTGACTATTGGTGGTCATCTTGACCGTCGATAGTCGAGGGCCAATGTTCAAAGTGGGTAAAAATCTAGGTTAAGTTAGTTTTTTGAATTATGGGTTAGGCTCGATTAGTGGTCAAAAGGTCAAATTGGTCCCAAGGGGCTCCTAAGGTGGTCTATGGGAATTGATACATTTAGAATTATGGTTTGTATATTTTTAATGTCTACACACTTCATTAGACCTTTGGCCTTGTTGAGGCTCTTTTGATTTTTTCATCATAGGTGCATATATGTTCTGAGCCATAAGAGCTTGATTTTATCCATAGCTAGCAGCCTACTACCATCGATCATTAAAATCATGATTGAGATTAGCATTTGAGATAATGGATTGACTAAAAGAATAATTCTAAGGGTATGGTACACTCACATTATTAAGAAATATTATTGTGAGTAGAGACCAAAGTGTTGGAAGTGCTTGCAACATTTGGATTGTATTTGTATTTCCTAGCATATTTAAGCTTCCTTTGTCCATGGCTTTATTTTTGGCCTTGACTTTAGAAATTACCTCTGTAGGGTGGCCTATTTTATTGATAAGATTGTTGTTGAAGCTATTATGGAGTTTGATAAGGTCTATAAATCTAAGCTTGCTACCTCTTCACATTCACCAATTCATTTCCCAAGGATTGAAATATGCTCTTAAGCTCTCGGAAGTTCTTATGCTCTTGGGAGTCACTAGATTAACTATTTGAAGCCTTTTCTTGCTTTGGTGAAGGTATGGTAGTAAGATTTGACATAAGAGGAATGTTAGTAAGGGTAGGAATGATGATAGGGGGTGGTTGAATCTCTAAAAACAAGGGCATTAGTGGCCTAGGTGTAAGCTTGCCATCTTATACTAGACTATTCTTTGTTTTGATTGACACCTCATAAGCCTATAGTAGAGTGTGTCTTCTCATGAACTAAATAATTATTGTAATACCATTTTTAAGGGATTTTAAATAGTATAGGAAAGCGAAGTTTGGGGTATGTCTAATAGATATTGGAATCTTAGCCCATGTCTTCTTAAACCTAGTATTAAAATCTTGTATAATTTCATGAGGGGCCCTCTTAATCATGGTTAGCTATTTTCCAAGTGATAAGTGGTCTCTTTTATCTTCAAAAATTTTATAGAAGGCATAAACTAAGTGATACCATGATGTCATATAGTTAGCATCAAGGTTTATATACCAATTAGGGGATTTACCCTTGAATGAGATGGAAAATAACCTAATGGCTACATTTTCCTGATTGATGTTATGAATATTATAAAGTTTAAATACATCCATGAGGTGCCCAGAAGGGGTTTTAGAATTATCTCCCATAAATTAAGGCACACTTTTGAGATATACCACTAGGATAAGATCATATTAATTTAGTCCCAAGGGACTCTCACCATTGAAAGCTATAAAATGGAAAACTCTAGGGGATACCATATCAATAAAAGGACCTAACAAAGACTTTCTTGTAGAGGTAGATTTTAAAATTGGTTTAGGAGGAAATTTATCTTTATATGGATGAGTATTAACAAATATTAACCTTTTTACTAATTTTAAAATTAATAAACAAATTCAAAAGGAATACCTCTAGAAGATGATCTTGTAGTCACCTTTGGCATGAAAGATAGCTAGTGTTCTACACCAAGATGTTGAATGTTATTCAGATTCTCTAGATATTGAAAGATAAATGCTATAACTACTATAAATTGATCAAATTATCATAAAAATTTGACTAATATTCTTTAAAAGTAGTCCAATTAGGTAAGCTAAAAACTATTATGGCATGGAGCTGGACCCTTGTGAGAGAGTTCATTAGGATCCCCCACTCCCATCCATAATATAAGAACAACCTTATGTTGTGGTTATCCTATAGTGAGGTTTAACCTCTGGATAAGTTTGGATTCCTCTTAGTAGATCACCTAAACTAATGTCTCTACTTGGGGAAGGCTTATAAAATGGGAAATAGGGTAACTAAGGAAGCTAAAAAAAGGTATTACACCAAATTTAAATGGACACTTATATAATCTTGGAAAAACACTAGATAAACATAATATGTTATTGTCTCACACAACCTCACTAATTATCTAATTTCATAAGTATTTTATGAACTAGGCTCACCAAGCAATCAAAGAAACAAGGAAAAATTCTAAGATTCACACCAAGCATCAATTAATGGAAAAATAACATAAGTTTAGACCTATAAATAAATTAAAAACACATTAAACAAGACAAGAAGAAGGAAAATGATCATGAAAGAATATCCTTCACAAGGCCATCATTCACAACTTACTAAACACTAATCAAAGGCAAGAGATAGGTAAAAATTATCTTATTGCTTCAAGAGGTAGTTCTTACAATTTTTGATAGGGTTTTACCTTATAAAATGAGAGTCTCTTACTCTTCAATATTCTTAATGAGTATCCTTTATATCAAAATATGAAAATCTAAGAGCCCTTATAATGGGGAAGAAAATGGCAGATATAATAGAAAAGGGAAGAGAGAGTGAGAGAGAGCAAGTCATTAGAAATAATTAAATGAGATACCACCACCTTTTAATGAATTCTCAACTACATTTTGATCCAATTAGGACCAATCCTTTATTATAAAATTAAATTTTATTTTTTCCAATATACTTTAAGCCCTTTCATTAGCTTAGAAACATACTAGAAGATAGGAATGTGGTCAAAGAATGAAATAATCTTCAAGGACCCTTAAAATTTATTGAATATTCCACCTAAAATCTTCAACCACAAAAATATCCTTCTTCGGCTTATATAAATCCTCTACTTTCATTTTTCATAAGGACAAAATATTTATATATATGGACCAAATAGAGCCTTGACTACATCTGATTTAAGTGGTTGTAGGTGCTAGCTTTGTCAAGGATATGACTATGTTGAAATATGAGACACTCTTTTCATAATCACAAATTTACCCCTACTCCAAACCTGAACATAGGTTTACTATAAATGAAAACCAATCATCCTATTACTTTTATTATAGCCATAAATGTGATAAAGATCTATAGGTTATGGTTTTTTAATCATTCATAAGTTGTAAAACCTACATCTTAAATATTATAATAATATCCGATAGAGCTCTAATGGTGGTCAATGAACTTATAGGACTTTCTTCTATTAATCTATATTATATTTGATCTTGTATTTATAAATGGTTCTATCTAGGTGGTGAAATTAGTTAATCCAACATGTGTATCAATATGGCACTTCCTTACCATGTTATTGTTTATCATATTTAAAAATATGATTATTTATTATTTTGGACACATGTCCTTACATTGTTCATTCTAGGACTTGATCAAATCTACTCTATTTATCCTCATGTGAGTCTTATATCTTTGATCTTCATCATCAATAATTGATATTTGATCTACTCTCTAGATGGTGCCACTTGTAATCTCTATATTTCTTTTGATATCATATCTCAAAAATGTGACATCTTGTGGTCTTGCATGCTTCATATAGACCCTGATGGCATTCTTCATCTATTTGATGTGCTTATACCATGTGGAGAATTTTCATTCAATAAGTAGTCATTTACTTTTCCATCTTGATACACACTATTGATCATATTGAATATGCTCCATTGATCTTCATTTGTCAGATCAAATGAAAACTATTGATCTCCTTCTGAACCTTATGATTGAGTGAGGATCATTGATCTCATCAAAATTTTATATCATTTAGACACTTGGAACCTTCACATTAATCTTTGGGATCGTATGACCTTTGACCTCAAGCTCATAATTGATCTTTAAATGCATGATTATATGTGCACCATAGATCTACTTTGACTTGATGACTTCATTAGATTGCTTGTGTGTCATTGATTTTTGATGTTAGCCTCCAAGATCATGCCACTTGTCAAACTTTTGTTTAATTTGGAGCTTGTTAATACTTTTTAAATTCAAATGGCTATTCCATGTGCCTTTAACTTGATGTCCTTGGGCATATCCCACTATGCTAGATCTTTTTTGAAGGCTTATATCTTGAGATAAAAAACTCATCAAGACACCAAATCTATTCATTCCTATGTGATGTTTCATGATGGTTTGGTTCTTTAGGATCACTAAATTCACACTTTAATCTTGTTTAAAGTGTTGAAAAATCTTGTAAATGAAAATTGATCTTCTCCTAAAGTCATATACTCTTTTCACCACTGGATCACTTTCCCAATAGGATTCTGCTTAGCTGATCCATCCAAGTAAAAGTTTTGTATGTGGTCCACACTTAGCCAATAGGTATTGTATAATTTAAGGACAATATCACCAACATTGAAAGTTCATAATTTAACCTCTTCATTATGTTACATGGTGATACAAGCCTTGTATTGGTGATTATGTTATAGAGTGGCTAAATGGTGTTAATCAAGAAGGTCAAGAGCATGAATATGAGATTCACATAATTAATCATCAGGTATAATACCATGAAAATATATATGTAAGGATGAAATCTCAAATTATAATGGGAGTAAAACTCAAAACCATAGACAAGAGTGAATTGTGTTACTTTAGTGGTAGTACAAAGTTAATGCAATATACCAAAAGTGTAATATATAAGTGAAGCTGCCAATTTATCTGGGTTTAATAGATGGTATTTTGAAGCATTTTATAGAGATTTCTTTTATGGCCTCAACTTGGCCATTGCAATATGGATGATAAGGTGTGGATAATTTTTGGGATATTTTGAATTTAGCACATAACTACTTTACATCCTTATTATTGAAATTTCTACCATTATCAAAAATTATAGTATGGGTAACTCAACAGGCATAAATGATTTGGTTAAGGATAATATTAGAAATATTAGTTCTTGTGACATTTACAAGATTCATGGCTTCTACCCATTTGGTAAAATATTTAGTATCAATGATGATAAAAACATACCCATCTTATGATCTAGGTAGTTTACTAATGAGATCTAATCCCCACATGTAAAATGGATAAGGACATTTCATAGTTTATAGATTAGCTAGTGGTGAATGGATTAGATCATCATGGATTTAGAAAAGACTATACTTGTTATCTAGGTTGATATCATCCTTTTCGAGAGTAGGCCAAAATTATCCCATATGTAAGCATTTATGTGGTGTAGCATGTATGTGATAGTGTCCACCTCAAATTCCCCCATGTGCTTGTTGAAGGAGAGGAAGGACCTCTTATTTCATTAAAAAATAGAGTGGGATACCTTTAAAATTATTATAATAAAGGGTTTAATATAAAAATACATATTTGAATGATTATTTATGAATTATAGTCTTTTTATGAGAATCTATATTTGGAAGCTATGTTTGATGTTCAAAGAATTGGATAATGTCTTTATACCATGGGATCTATCATAGGGTGACAAATTTAATGTGATAGATAAGGGACTCTTGTGATTGTATATAAGATGAAGACTTTCTTATTTGAATAATAAATTTAGAATCGTTAAGAACTTGAGGTAGATGAAATAAGGATGTTTAAGAAGCAAGAGAGTTAATGATAGAGTTTTGATCTCTTGGAATGGGATCGATGGTAAAATAAGCAAACGTTTTGGTGAGGGTAGTGGCCATTTGATGATAAGAGATAATATTTTCACTTTTACATTAATAATCACCATTAACTTGATGGTAGATGAGTTAAGATTCACCAAAGCATATAAATATGTAATATCTATGTCAAGTGATCCTCTCATGCCTAAGATTAATGATTCATAGTATACCTTCTTATTAGTGACATCAAAATTAACTTGAAAGGATAAATGGATTATTTTACCATGAGGATTAGTTAGAATACAACCTACCCCAACTCCTTGGAAACATTTAGCACCATCAAAATGTAAGCTCTTGGTGTATTCATGCAAATTGAGATTGATTTTAGGAAGTTCCTCCATAAGTACTTTAGATTTAGTAGTTTAATAAATGGCATAGGTATATTCTTGATTACTTTCTTAGAAATCAATAGTGAAGTTGTGAAAATAATATTTAAGAGAGATAGACAGATTGAGACCTTCAATATAAATAATGTTATTTTAGAGGATACTATCTTGAAGATGATTAGTAGAAGGTATGGATTCTATTTCAATTTATCTGGTAATGACTTTCCATTTGACATTTTTTCATTATGATGCGAAGGTCAAATTACATTAAGATAAATATCCACTTGCCAATTATATCTCCAAGTAAAAAGGATTTGGATAAAAAGTGATAAAGTGGGTCAAAATGAACAATGACATAATTTATTTGATAGATCATGTATTGATGTAAAAATTTTAGCTACAAAATATATAGTAGGGAAATAACATTCTACTTTGGTATATATTTTTCATAATTGATGAGGCCTCAACTAATATATTATATATCATACTCTCTTCTAGTATCTTGTTGGGAAATCATTGCCCCAACTAATAAAGGTGTAAAAGTGTAAAAAATTAAAATATGATCACTATAAGGTGGATAAAGGGTAGGTAGATAAACCAATGATTTTTTCATGTTATGAAATGACTTCTGATAAGGATTGATCCATTTTAAATATTTACCTTTTTTAAGAAAGGAATTAATAGAATAAATGTGATAAGCCATTTTTGGGATGAATCATCAAATTACCCCAAGCTTACTAAGGTAAGTAAAAATGTTTGTACTAGAATGAGGAATATGCATGTTGATTATAACATTGATTTTAGAGAAATTGACATTAATACTATAAATAGATACTAAATACCCTAGTAATTTACTAGATGAAATGCCAAAAACACATTTTTAAGGATTGAGTCTAGATTTATTTTTAATGAGTCAATCAAAGATGGTGGCAATATTAGAAATATGGGTTTTTTGAATTTTGGATTTGGCAATGATATCATCCACATAAGTTTCCACAATATTATTGATAAGGTTATGAAAAATGTGGGTCATAGCCCTTTGATAGGTAACTCTAGAATTTTAAGGTTGAAGGGATTTTAACATAGCAATACGTGTCATATTCCATATTGAATGTTGTCTTGTGTTTGTCTTTAGGGTATATATGAATTTTATTGTATCCCAGAAAACCATCTAGGAGGGACAACATTTTGTATCTAGTAGTAAAATCGATCATGGAATCTATCAAAGGTAATAGAAAATTATCCTTAGGACAAATGAGGTTGAGGTTGAAGAAGTGGATGAAAATGAGAATAAACATGGTAAATTTTTCACAATGGTAACAATATTTGAAACCCATTCATAATTTTCCATAGGTTTGATGAACTAGGCATCTAATAGTTTGATAATTTATTTATGACATAGGGTAAAAACTTTAGGGGGAATTTCACTCTATTTTTTATGAACATGTTTAGAATCAGGTTATTTGATTATGTTATGTAACATGATACTAGGATCAATGTTAGGCATGTCCTAATATAACCAAGTTAAAGTCTCACAATATTTTTTAAAGAATAGACTAAAGTTATCATGCTCGATCAATGTGAGTTCTATAAAAACAATGATGGGTTAAAGACATGAGGGTGTGGCATATTTTATTCTCATTATTTCCTCAATAAGCATGTAATTTCAATCTTGAAAATGAAATGGTGCATTAGGAAGAGAGGAAATGTAATTTGTTTTAAGATTACTGCTAGAAATGAATTTTCTAAAACAATGGGATTTTTACTATAAATTCCCAAGTTTGTGATGTTGTCAAGGAAGTTGAGGGTCTTAGGCATGGATAAATTCAAGGATAGATTCATCACTAGGTAACATAGGTAGAGGTTCATAATATTCCACATCTAATTTAATGTCAATATATTTTTTACCATGGTAGTCATATTATGAGAGTATTTAGTATACATTTATGGCCTTGTCATCTAGAGTGATGTTGAGAGTAGGTGGAAGTGTCAAGGAAGGTTGATTAGATTTAATTGGTTGGAAAATAGGCATATATTTGAAATCAATTATTAGTAGATAATTTAGTAGGGTGACTAGTAGGAATTAGGTATATAAGGTCTTGAAAGTTTTGGTGTAAGAGGTAAGATTTGTTCAACCACCAAAGGAGTATCAAGGAGTGGAGAATTAACCAGAGGTACATAACCTTCAGGTTATAACTCAATATCTATGGAAATGGAATGAAAATCATAGTAAAAAACATGTATTTCATTAAAGGTTTTTTGATAATATTTAACAACCAAGTCTCTTGATTGTGCTTGGGCCATAATGTAGTTATGATCGTAGGTTGGATAGATAGTACATGCTTCTATATCTAAACGAACTTTGGAAGGGGAGAAGCCTAGATTTTTAAATTTACATGATGACATGGTTAAAGGGTCTTGAAATATCTTATCTACTCCATAATAAATATAAGTGAAATCATCTTAAGTATAAGATGCTTCATGTGTATTATATGGAGGATGGAAAATTGTGATCTCATTGATAATAGGAATTGTATGATCATGAGGTAAGAAGGGAGGAAGAAGACACTCTAAAATGTAAAGAGGTAGTTTGTTAGTATTTCATGTGTTTTGCACATTATTTGTCTCATCGTCATCAAAATCAGCAAAAGTGACTTGTAAATATGGGTTCATATTGATGAATTCAAGTAAAGGTGCACTATTAATTTTTGGAATATTGGGAATCTGATATTGATATTTAGGATTGGGAAGTTGAATACTATGTGGGTTACAATCCACATCTTATTTATACCATTTTTACATTATTATTAAACATTATACATTGGATTTTAGAAGATACAATAGCCCTCATACGATGGTTTCATGGACATCCTAGGAGTATACTATAATATAATGGTAAATCTAGGACCATGAGGTTAGTATGTATATTTTTGGTTCCAATAATAATAGGGAGATAAATACAACCAAGAGGATTTTTATTGGTCTTTTCAAATATTCAAAAATTTAAATGAGTTTGCTTGAGGTCATCCTTTTTAAATCTGAATTGTTGAATGAGCCAAAGAGATGTCACATTAATTCCCAATACTTTATATGTTAGTAATTTACAAATGATGGTGGTATTAATGGCTATTTGGATAAAGAGAGGTGGATCATAGGCTCAAAATATAATTTCATCATTGATCATGTATTATTTAAGGAAATCTATGGAAGGTTTTGAATAAGGATAAATAGATTCAATGGTATGAAATTCTATTGGTTGAGGCTCATGATAAGGTTATTCCTCTTCTAAGGAAGATAGTTCTTCGATTTCTTAGAGTTGATGCATTAAGAATTTACAATGATAGGGAAAGGTAAAAAACTAACTCCATGAGAGGAATTTTACAAGGCATAGAGTTAAGTTCTCTTATGAAGTTATAATGAGTTCTGGAAGAGGAAGAACCAACATGAGGATCAAAGGGTGAAATATGTTTAGTAGGAAGAAATTTGGTTCAAGGTTCAGATTGAGGAAATGGTTCTTCATTAGTTTTTGAAGGTAAGTTAGTGGTAGTAGTATCTTTGATAAGTTTATCTTCTATTTATGGTTTCTTTGGCTTAGTAATAGGATATTTTGGGCTAGTTTATGTTGATAATTGACATTAACCACATTCACATATAAACAATTGGTATTTTATTGATCATAATCAACATCAATCTCAAAAATCTCCTTGTTTGATTGTTGAGAGTTTGAAATGGAAAAGTTATAAAAGGAAGAAACTTTGGAATCTTGTTTATTTTGAGAGGCATTAACATAATCTTGATGATAAATTTTTATCATGGCATCATGATTGAATGAATCTCCTATCATATAATAAATGAAAATTTTAATAATCCCCCAACATGTTTTGTGGGAATGACGTATATCGGTGTGAAACCAACAAAATTCATTAGGGTCATATCATCTATGGGGATTATTAGGATACATGAATGGTTTAAAAGGTGCTAAAATTTGTTTCATTTATTTTAAGATTAACAATGTATGGGAAAATTAGGTATTTTATACTATTGGTTTGAGTTCAGTAGGATTGTCAAATATGTACTAGTTTAATGTTGGAAAGATCCCTTGATGTTTCCAATGTTTGGTTCAAATTGTTTTATTATGAAGTATTGACACATAGCTTAGTCAAGAGAATCATTAAATTTTATGGAGTGGAAGTTCAAATCTTGTATTAGAATGAAGGTGTTAATGTTGTTATGAAAAGTTTAAACAATTTATCATCAATCATGTTGTGATCAGTGTTGTGATCCAAATATTTCCATCATTTGATAAAATCATGAGTTGATTATTTAGGATATTATTTAGCATTGATGAAATGACTAAGATAATTTTCAAGAATATCATTATGTTGGAATTATTTAACTAAAGGATTGACTAAATCTTCAAGTTTCTATATATAATGTTGGGGAAGTTGGTTATACCATTATTATACATCATCAGTGAAGGTTTTAACTAAAATTTTAGTTTTGGTGAAGGTATTATTTTGGATCCACTCTTTATAAAGATTAATGAATGCCTTAATAAAATATGCAGGGTATTTACTCCCATCATATTTAATAGTTATAGATATGTTATCAATATAAATGGATATAATGAAAGGGGTTAAAGGCTCTTTTTCAATGTGTTGAATCATCTTATTATGCATGATACATGGGGGAATTACATTTTTTGTGATATTTTTTAGAGGTAGAGGGATAAAATTTTGATTATTTGGAGAAGGATGGGAGGTTGATTACCCATGTTTATCAAATGATGTTATAGTTGCATCATTTTATAGGTGTTACATGTTTGCATTATGTTCATTTTTTTCACTATTTGTGCAAGGATTTGAGTTGTATTAATTAATGGGTTGGTGTTGGTAGGAGGATTCCTCATAATGGTATTAGGGTGAGGGTTGATAGGTGGTGCATTTTTTATGGTTTTATTGGATAGGCTTGTATCAATCACCTCCACATTATGGTGATATGTTTGAAGGTGGGAATGGTCTTGATAAGTATGAAAAGGATTGAAGCAACCAATCTCATCTATTAGATTGATTTGAACCATGTTGAAATTGAAAGATGAGGGAGGATAAGAGGTGATCCAAGAGTGAGGATCATTTTGAGAAGTGAACTTAGGATTAAAATAACATCCCATATAGTGTTTAAATTGATTTAGGTAGTCTAAAAATATTATAATAGGGAATTTGATGATGCTTGAAGAAATAATAAAATATTAAGAAAAAAGGAATAAAAATAGAGATAGAGTCAACCACACACATATAAATATCAACCAAAAAGTATGGAGTCAATTGGGTTGATAGAGTCTATGAGAAAAGTCTATAAAATACGAAGTAAAAGATAGTTGAATAGGTTGAATGTGTGTTGTAAAAGATAAAAATGAGATAGGCTAGATGGACACATAGTCATATGGGTCAGCTGTATACTACAGTTGGAAAAACTAAACAAATAAAAAGGATAGACAATTAAACAATTCAAATGTTTACATTAAAATGGGAAACTAAACATGCTAAAAATATACACAGTCATATAGAATGTCTATGTACTGAACGTAAGAAAGATTTATAATCTATAAGAGACTATATCTATAGCGATAACATTGTTCTATAAATAAAGGAATATTTTTCAATATAATTTTTAAGCAAATGAAATGAAACACACAAGAAATTGGATTAATGTGATCGATACAATTAAAACACACAACAAAAACCTCTCACTAACTCTGACTAATGCAAGTTTTACAATACAAAATACAATGATCAAAGCAAAAGAAATAACTTGATAGTAAATGCTAAATAATTGGTCATTCTTAAGTGTTAAGTTATAATAAGATTATAAATTAATATGATGGTAAGTTGGCTATTAGAATGAACTAGAAAACAATCTATGGATAGTTTTAAGAAGTTTAGACTAAAAGGGATATGTATTGGTGATGATACAATTTGGTATTGTAGCATATCAATAATTTCACAATCTCATAGTGATAAGGATGTTAGGTGATTTTACCATATATAAAATCAACCACATGTTTATACTTGGCCATAAAATTAAGTCAGATTCCCCCTTAGTAATGAAACCCAAGTAGGTAGACCTTGGGAAGACAAAATTTTAATGTATTTTTTCCTATAAAGTGATTTAGAAGTGTGTGAAAAATAGGAAAATAGTGTGACTAAATTGGTAACTTGAAAAAACACCTAATTAATCTATGTTTGTTACTCTAAGCATGAAAGCAACTGAAATGAAAGGTGAACTAATTACTATCAAAATAAAGTTAATTCCATTAACTATAAAGATTATAAAATTAGTTCAAGAAAAATTATATATAAATAAAATATAATAGAATTGACTAGATCACTACTATTCTACAAAATCAAGATCCAAAAGAACACGGTCAAATAGGTTGACTCTATATCCTAGATAGAAGATAAGCTTTAGAACTATGTCAAACTAGTCAACCTAGTTTACATTAGGGTTGTAGTTTTATAGACTATAAACTTGTGAAAAATATTATTGGAAATAAAAGGCTAAAATGATAAAGAAGGTAAAAATTAATATTGGTGGGTTTTAATATAATTATATTGAAAAAATTTATGTTGTGATGTTCAATTACTAATTTAAATATTTTGTGAATAGATTCAACTGGATCGATTGAGTTTGCAGAACCTATGTGCTATAAAGAAGTTATGAATGGAGTTAACTAGCTTGAATATGTTTGCAAACCTATATGCTAAAAAATAATAAATATGAATAAATTTAACTAGTTTAACTATGTATGAAATATTGTAACTAAATAAGAAGACTGTGTTGAGCTAATTAATCTAGTCACATATATTTGGAGAAGACTTGCATAGATAGAACATAATCATTTTGAGTTTAATGTGTGTTAAACATGTGCATATACTATTAGAACTATGCTGATACAATTGACACATTACTATAAAAATAGAAATATATAATATGATGATAAAATGCATGAAAGAAAACCTCCAAAGTTCTTATTCACATTGGGTTCACTTAAATGTATATATAGGAAAATATATCTAACTTATTAATCAATCCTAGCTAAGAGAAGATAAATCCTATTTACACTTTTGATTATTGATACATTAGATATTTTGGGTCATGACCAAGATGGATCTACTAAACCTAGCCAAGGGATATCTTACCACATTAACATTACTAGAGAGGGTTACAAAGCCTTTAGTCAATAAATATTATGCAATAACCCTATCTAGGTCCTATGTTTTCATATTCACTAAGTAAATGACAAGTAAAGTATAATTTAATCTAGTTCTCACCAAAGCTTGTGGCACAAAGTAGGTGTAATAAACATAAAAATTAAACATGCATAGGAGAATCCTAATTAAGTTGTGTAAGATAAAATGCTAATGCATGGAGATAACAATATATTCAAAATCCATTACTTTTATACTTATATCTAATAAAATAGAGGAGTAAAGTTAGATAAACTTACCATGAATATGAAATCATTGAGACTCAATATTTCCCTTGGCCATAGGTGCTTCACAAGAGGTTGTTGTGGTTTCTAAGGATCACTAATAAATGTCTAAGTATCCAATAATTTTTTGCAATACAATATTCTTATCCAAGTATCAACCCTAAGAAATAATTGATCGAGTATAATGGTCAAAGAGTATATTGTAAATAATTGTAAATGAATAGTTAACTTTGTGTATCTATAATAAATTGAAAAACGAATGTCTATATGTAGTTGAATCTAACCATAAACCTTTCTAAAAGTTTATCTCACAAGGTTGGCCCAATTTGAATCTATATAATTATTTGATTAAATCAAGTTAGGTCTTGATCTAGATCAGCTAAGGCCAACCTAGACCCATAAAATGATTTTAAAAAATTAAATACAAGGTCAGCCCAAGCTGACAATGTATTTTAAACTATCAAAAAGTGTTTTAGGCCTTACAAAGGGATGTGAATTAATTGGAGGAGTGTGTAAAAAGGTGTCAAATCCTAGGGAACCACATATGAGATAGTTTTGTATATATCAAGTGGTGGTATAGTGGAGAACAATCTTATGAAGTACCAATGGTGTACTCACCCCTTTCTTGGTACACCCTTTAAGGTGTGAATGTAAAGATATTGAGAATCAATGGGTTCCTGTAAGAAAAAAATCATCAATAATTGATAAATTCTCAAAATATTATGTGTATACAGTATATCATATGAGAATAACCTAGGTAAACTACCTAGGGGGATGGGGCATGATGTCCATCAAGGCTCCCAATGAGGAAGGGGAGATGCATGAGGTAACTTATGGAATCTAAAACTAGGAGTAAGTGCAAAAAAAAAGATACAAGTTTCATGACCATGATGCATACTTGAAATCATACATACGAACATATGAGGAACATAAATTAGGCCAAGGGGACATAATACAAGGGACATATACACATGTCACTAACCTAAGAAATTAATACATTCAATGACATGTTTTAATGTACATATATGTAAACATCAATAAGGTTGGCTTAGAGGCACATAGAAGGACATATTCAAATGTATCCATACATAATCTAGAAGGCACATAGAAGGACATGGAAACTTGTCCAAATCCTACACATAATGAAAGGAAGAGGCATAGAGCCATAGAATAATGGTATATTCAAATTCCTTTGAATATATTTAGAATTAAAAAGACATAATCGAGTCTAAACTAGGGAATATATAAATGAAAGTATGCATCAACATGTGGTACAAATATATATAAGAAAAAATATGTACATAAACTGAGTATATAATAGTAGTAGTCATCAAAAAATTTGAGTATTATGTAATGATCAATATCAAGATATAAACAATTTGATATCCATGATATAGAGTATAGAAATATGTAAGCTAGCAAACTAGAATCTATGTATGTGATGCCCCCAATGGGTGAATGTATCAATGATAAATCTATGTAGCTACCCCTAGTGGGTAAATAGTATCAAATTTGAATTTGCATAGAGGAATTGAGTCCTAAGAATATACAAACACTCTACAAGAACAAGTGAAGCATGTATGTATGATAAAACTAACTACACCAAAATAGATAGCATATGTAGTACTTGGAAAATATAAACAATGTAAACATGGATATGAAAAAAGAATTAAATTTTTGTTTTTTATTATATTTGAATGTTTTTATGTTTTGAACATATTATATTATTTTATTTTATTTTGAGTATAAGCTATGTACAATCAATCATGAAAACAAAACTATATAAAAGTATAATATGAGTTATTTATGTATAGAATCTCCATAAATGCATGATTTTAAATGGTTTTTTGATAATGTTACCATCAAGTGAAGCTAGAAGGTATACATTTGGGCTAATATTTTTTATTATTATGTATGGTCCAAGTCAATATGGTTTAAACTTACCTATTGTCTCTACTTTGAGATTGATATTTTTGAGATTATCTTTAAGGATGAGATCATTAACTTCAAATTCTCTACTATGAGCATGGTTATTTTAGTCCTTCTATATTCATTGTTGGTATGATCTAAGATGTTTTATAGTTGGGATGTGTGTATGATCCAACTATTTTAATTCATGGTGACATATTTCTATGTATTGATCATATGTAATAAGACATTTAAGGGATGCCATTAAGGATGGGATTACTAATTCTAGTGGGATAACTACTTATGTTCCATATAGTAGTGAATATAGAGTAGCTCTTATTAGTGTGTGAATACTGATGTAGTAGGCCCATAGTGTATAGATGAAATGATTGTGCCAATCATCACCAAATTTGGTAACTATTTTATAGAGGATATTATTGATTGTATTTTTGGTAGCCTATGTTTATAAATTAACATGTAGGTAATATGGAGTAGAGAATGTGTGTCAAATATTGTATTTAGCACAAAAAATCATCACTATTTTGTTCTTAAAAAATATTCCATTATCTATAACTATGGATGATGGGAGGCAAAAATAGGAAATAATGTTAGTAATGAGAAAATGACATATATCCTATCATTTTTAAGATTTTAATAGAATGGCCTCCACCCATTTTTTAAATTATTTTATAACTAATAATGAGTTTATGAACTCATACATATTCTATATTTATCTTACTAATTAAATCAAATCCCCATAGCACTAACGACCATGACTATATAATAGGTTGTAACTAATGTGAAGAGACATGATGTAGGTTGTTATATCATTGAAATGTATAGCATAATTTAGCATATTATTGACATTATTTTTCCATGGTTAGTTAATAATATCCCTGATAGAGTAATTTATGCTACATTGGTTTACTGATGAAATGGTCACCACATTCATTATAATGTATGCAGCTAATGGCCAACTTATCCTCCTCAAATTTAAAACATCAGAGTAAGTGTACCTCAAAATATGGTTTGAATAATTCCCCACCGATGATGACGTGATGAAGGTCATTTCTATGTAATGTGTGCTTATCATTCCTAGTAAAAGTATTTGGTATAACTGGTTTGTGTGGAAATATATATATATATATATATATATATGGAAACATCATTGAACATCATTGATCCCCATTGACATTATTTATGACCACATTATCTTCACCATAAAATTATTATAGACACCAATTATATCCCATGATAAACTCATAGGTATAATAGTTTTTTATCCACCACATATAGTACAACATCCACATGGTTTCCATATATATATATATATATATGGAAACCATGTGGATGTTGTACTATATGTGGTGGATAAAAAACTATTATACCTATGAGTTTATCATGGGATATAATTGGTGTCTATAATAATTTTATGGTGAAGATAATGTGGTCATAAATAATGTCAATGGGGATCAATGATGTTGCACTACACATTGCATTATCATGATGATTGTCTTTATGAGGAATGTTTTTAATAAATAAGTTTTCAAATTGAGCATGTAGACATTGAACCATATTATTGTAGGTAATGAGACATTCTTATTTGGTCTAGTATACATCTATAACTTGATTGTAAACTAATTATAAATCCCCATAAACCTTAATTGATTTTATTTAGAGAGTATTGTTATACTTAACACACCTCATTCTATTTTTTGAATATGGACCTAATATAGTCTAGAAAGCCTAGGTATTTTTTGAAAATATTTTCATTGACATTTGTATGAAATTTAAAACATTAAAAAGATCTTATTCTATATGTGGGTGATTTTTTTTATGTTGAACATGTATAGATGAAATTAGCATCCCCTCATTATCTAGGTTTTCAATATATGATTTATTTGGACTAACATAATAAGATTTGAATATATACAGGTTTCACATTTAGACATCACATTTATACAATTTTCAAGTTGTGTATTTCTCATTTTTAGTTTTTAGAAAATCTATCTTCAAAAATATTATCTTTTGAAGCTTTGTTCAGATTTTTGTTCTTCAAAACTTTTATTGTTAAAAGTTTTGTTTCATATCTTTTGGTCATCGTAACATTTGTTACATACATAAACATACCCAAACTTATGAATCTTCATGCCTCTATAATTTATTACCTTTACATATTTTACATTTCATAGGATGTGTTCTAAATACATGGATTTCTTAAGACACGTACTTAGGCAGTTGTGTTCTTAGCATCTTTTGGTCTTTCCAAGAAATTTTCAGTGAAACCTATGTTCATCAAAATTTTCAGATTTCATTGTTTTAAACTTCATATATTTTTTAATTTAATAATTTTTTAAAGATGTAAATTCTAGATATTTCAAAAAAAATTATTCATAATTCAATATTTGTAACTTTTGTTTAAAAAATTGTTCACAAAGTGTCTTTGGAATTTTTATTCACAAGTTGTGTTCTTTACAAACTTTGTCTTCACATTTTTCATATTTGAGGCATCATGAGATTTTTTTTAATAAAGTCTCAATAACAGTTCTGACATTAGAATTCTAAAGGCATACCACATGGAACACCTAATATTTCATATAATCAATGATATGATGACACAAGTCTAATGTTATAACCTTAAATTCCTTTGAATGTATAGAAATTTTATGTGGCATACCCATTAAATTAAAGTGAAAAATTTTGAATTAAATAAGGAAAACAATATTGGAGACATTGGGCATTAATGGTGCAAGAATTGGAAATAAATTATTATACTCAAAATCTATATCAATGAATTCAAAGGAGGTATCATGCCTATTGATTACTAATGAGATCAAGTCAAATTAATCTCAAAAGTGAATTAGAATCCCTAGTTGATTGCATCTAAATGTGAACTACTTCTAGTAAGATTTTAAATAGTTAAAGTTTAAAATAACATATAGGTAGTAATGGCATCATCATCGAAGGTGTATAGAGGAGTATTACCACAATAAAATTTATCCATCAAGGACTCTATAGAATACATGGACATTTTATTTGATTCAATAGTATTAAATGACTAATTCACAAACTATACAACCTTGTGGGATATGGTATAAAATGTGGATACCTTCTTTCATGAAAAGAAACTCATGGATAATTAGAAGTAGATGGTAGCCAAATTTATGCCATTACAACACTAAGCTCGAAGTGATGCCCTACATCAACCTAATTTAGGACTTTTTCCTCATGGGGAAGTTGATTGGTGATGATTTAATACACCATCTGAGCCATAAAATAATTGTCTCCTAAATTTTTGGAGATGCATTTTAAGGATACCTATGACTTTCTATCTCATATCCCACCTTCGATAGGCACAAAACTAAATTATGGAAGAAATCAAACACCATAGAAAATACATTGAATAAATGGATTGATTTTGGAGATGTGGTTAATGTAAATCCTAAGGAGACCATGCAAATAACCAATTTTAGGATGGGAATCCACATTGGAATGACCCTAGATAATATAATGTATGGTTACAATAGTATTATCATCATTCACCTAGAGTGGGTTCCACTACTGGACCTATTGATAACCGTTGATCTCAAATTTTCCTTGGGAGAAATAATCAGTGCCAGACTCTTATGAGTAGATGTTTAATAAATATATAAGATTCACTAGTAGCTACTTCTACATGATGTCCTATCTATTATATGTAGTCATGACCACCATATAACTTCATAATGGAACACTCTGGATCCCTTCTCCAGACTACATTAAAAATTAAGTATGTGATTTTTATTTTTTCCTCCACTAATAATCCTACATGAGGAATATCATTTGAAAATATGAGAATGTTTAGCCTCAATCATAGAGGTAAATTCTTGAATAACCCCTAAACTAAGTTGCAGAGAGCATAAGAAGACACTCTAGTCAAGAGGGGTCTAATAGATATACTTAGATTACACTATAATTATTGTAGAATGACACAAGTTTACCCCTCTATGTCTCCATAAGTATGTTTAATATAAATAGGTTGAGTAGGAGATAGCCTATTATCTATGGTGGTGTATAGATGAAGATATTAAAAATAAACACAAAGGTCCATTCTTCCTACCTTCATTAATGATTGGTTGCATGAGCTATATAAACAAGACATTTTTTAGAGAGGTGGGAAAACTAGGGAGTTTTACTCATTGGTATTTTTCCCTAATAAAGACTGGGATCCTCAAGACCTTATCCAAAATCATATCTATATCTTAGGCATCTCATACCAACATGAACCTTATGAGCATGAATTTGTATTTTTTAATGTAAAGGATGAAGCTAAGGTTATAGAAAGGGTGAGAGTGTCTAGTTTGATGTAATATAATCTAAGATCTATATAAAGAGATCCCTCCATTACAATTGTAGATGTGCATACTAGACTTCCACATCATGGTAGATGGGAAAATATAACTTATTGGACCTCTTATCTAACGTAGTATCTATTAGACCAAGGAACATACTCTAGATCACCACCCACTATGATGATAGTTGTGAAGAAGGAGCAAGGTGTGGAGGAGGCACTTATTTTTTCAAGTTATCCAAAGGAATGTCCCTCTTAGGATTCACAACCAATTGTAATGAAGGACATAAATAATGATTGAGAGGTTGGTGAAGTACCAAATATCATAATTTATCAGGAGGCGAACAAGAACTAATTCACATTGATTACTCTAACTCTAAGGACACAAGTCTCCTCATTACTTCCTTAGCTCTTATTATTGAAAGCATGGACATTTCACCTTAAAACATATAATAAATTCCTCTCATGGATGGAAATTCAACAATCTACTATAGGAGAAAAGAAAGAGCCCCTAGGGACCCTCTTCCATTAGTAAAATATCCTACTAGTCCATGTGTGGAGTGCCATCAAATGAGCCTGAAGATGAGGATGTGGAATTGAAAAATTCTAAAATATTAAATATTTAGGGGGTTAAATGTAAAGTGATAATGGAGGTAGATATATAATATGAGGTGCCCATTATTACAAGCACTACCTCCACATTTAATTTGGGTCTTATGGCTTATGTTCCTCCTATGGTTCCTATTTCTTCTGCTACTCTCATTGTTCCTATTATTTCTACAAGACTTGTTATTTCTAGTGTTGAGATTGTTTCTTCAAATCTTTTGCTTTCTAACATGGAGGTTGTTTTATTTTCCCATATGGTTTCTACATCTGATATTATTAATTTAGTAAAAATTTCCCCTAATCCCCCTAAGCCTAATAAGGTATTTTTTAAGAATAATATGACATCCATTTATGGCCCTCAATTTCATGTATCTTCACTTAGTTGGTATTGCCCATGCCTTCATCCACTATAACCTAGGCTACTTCTATTTTCCCCTCTACCAAATCTAAAAAGAAGAAGCATGCTTATATTATCCACCTAATGCCTCAATTAAGTAACACAGATTGGTCTAAGATCATGTTCCCATCCATTCCAAACCTATTACATATAGAAGCATTAATGTAATGTTTAGGAGATGTTTTTATAATGACCACTAATAAGGACACCAAGTTAGTAGATGCCACACAACTAGTAATCCCACAGTTGGCTAAAAAACCTAGAAGCCCAAGCTACTCAAAGACACAATATGAAACTAACTAAACCTACCACTATAAGCTCATTTTTTGACAAATTAATGGCAAGAATTAAGAGGATCAGGAAGAGGAAGATATAAGAAAACTTTGATAAAGGCTCTGTCTTGGAGGAAAGGCAAGATGTGTTCTCATTCTCAAATAGAAAGAACATGAGACTTTGACAATCTCCATACAATGAGGATTTCAAAGCCTATCTTTATGTGAATATATAAGCCTTGTTATAACCTCATAAAGGAATAAAACAAGTGAATCAAGAGTTACAATAGGAACTAGAAAAAGTGAAATAAAAGCATCAAGTAGTACAAGTTCTTGGGGTAATATAAGGTGATGTAAAAAATTCAAATATTATATCATATAATATTTTTGAAACTATCAGTTCAATGACAATTGAATTTTACCCTCACATTGTTGAAATTGTCAAATTATTTAACTATTTAAAATAATATGAGAAGTTTAATTTACTTATATTATACATCATAAATAAGGTTTTTGGAAATTTGGATTTTATGACATGATTGGAAGCAACCAATGCTCTCAGTCAGGTGGTAATCAAGACATCAAAAACTAGAGAGTTAATATCAAACACACAAGCCTGGATTTCTAAATTGACAGAGCAACCAACAAAATTCTTACAAATTTTGGATGAGTTAAAGTTGTCCTAGACCTTGTTGACCAAATTTGACTTTTAGTTTAAATTTGGGAAAATTTAGTAAAAAAATTGATTTTAATGCCTATAAGGAGTATAATTTATTGTAATGAGATGTTTTATACGTCATTTTATGTCAATTAATGTTGCACTAGCTTTGGTCAATTAGTTTCTAGGTTCATTTATCATTTTTATTCATTTTAAGGGTCACAATAGTGAATTTAATGTTTGGTATGGGTTTAATTAAAAATGTGAATGTTTAAAAGAGTTGTATCATGTGAAATTTGTCCAAAGAGGTCTTTAGTAATTTTCACTAACTAAAAATTATCATGTTGTTCAGAAAAGAGTTAGTTTTCTTAAGAAAAAAGAGAGGTTAACACATACACGACCTCCTTAGGAAGTGTGACACTTAGAGAAGGTTTATAATTGAATA
Organism: Torreya grandis; assembly: GCA_037957365.1. Lineage (NCBI taxonomy): Eukaryota > Viridiplantae > Streptophyta > Pinopsida > Cupressales > Taxaceae > Torreya > Torreya grandis. The sequence goes on along the minus strand of JARHVA010001295.1, from coordinate 2,410,915 downwards.
TTAATCTCCCATAAAGTCATATCCATGTTTTTATTGATCTTAAATTGTCATTTTATTCCCAAAACTATTTTATCTCTTTTTCACCCTTCTTACCATAGAGAAGTGATTTACAAGTTCTTGCTTGGTACGATCAACAAAAGGTGTTTAAAGAAAAATTATCTTAGGGGAATATTATACACTTATATACATACATTTTAATATCAAGAATTTTTATAATGATCAACTATGATTTATGAATCATCCATTTGAAGTTGACTATTCAAAACTACCTGCTCATCTGTGCACCCTTGAGGTTTTGGTCTTGTTTGGGAGATTTCGTATAAATCACTTATTGAGTTTGGTTTCAAAGAATTTTTTATTCCTCCTATAATGGTTTTAATTATTATTTTAATCTTTAAGGGTTATTTGATAATTCTAATATCTTACTTTCCAAGAGGGAACCACCATGAGTAGTTTTCAATCAATTCTCCATTTGTAGAGGTTTGGATTACATATAAAGGATTATTTTGAAATGGAAATGGTGTCTTACATATTCAAATGTAATTATAGTAACATAATTATATTTATTGACCTAAAAAACCCCATAGTTTGAAAAGGAACCCATATTTATGCTATACTAGACCAGTCATTCAACTTGTTACCTACCTTGTTCTAGGTGTTTGCAAATGTTTTACACAATGAAATGATGTCTTGGGAAAATTTTCAAGAATTATATCGAACCAATAATGAATTTTTAAGGATATAAATAGGTTTTAATTTCCCATGTGGCCTTTTATTAACTTATTGTTGCTCCATTCCACACTTGCTAATATATACAACCCATTTACACACACAGGGACCTTCTGATGACATCATGATATGTTAGAGTATTTTGTAGTGGTTTAAAGCCACTATATGTGTGTTTAAGGTGTTTAAATGTTTTAATATAGGTAATAAACCCATTTAAATACAATTATTATACTCACTATTCATAGCTACATTCTCTACTTGTATAGTGATAAATGATCACCTACAGGGGATGAAACAGGGGATGGAGGTACTAAATAGGGTGTTCAAGTGTGTGGTTGAACCTTAATTGGAGAAATTTAATATTTAAGGATCTATTAAAACTCATGATGAAGTCTAAAAATTTAAAAAGGAAGTGTGGAATCATGTTTGAAGGTAGATAACTTATACACAGACTCTTTTCCCTAAAAGCACAAAATAGAGGTCCTAAGGTGTTTTGGAGATAAGATAACACATGGTTAGGATATTTTTAAGACATATAGCCTAGTAAATCATATTAACCCTAGGATATAATAGGTCCATGTCATGTTTTATGGTCAAATAATGAGGGAATGTTTGTTTTTTGAAACCTCAAACATGTCATAGAACACACTAAGATGTTTTAGCAACATCTATAGGATTGAAGATCTAAATGGAATTTTGATGCCTTTAGTGATCAATAATAGATTAACTAATGGATAAAGGATTTATATGGGTTTTATGTCACATAAAATTACATGAGGATCATCAAAGGAGATGAATTTATTATTTTTTACTCCCAAGCATACTCTCAGTCCATAGAAATAACTAAAAGGTCCACCTACAGCCAGTCAACAGTTCTTTAAGCTAAAAATTAGAGGCCTAGTTGATGTGTTTGGAAGAATTGAGGAATTTTAAAAAGTTGTATGTCTTATTTTTATTTCCTAAATATTATTATTCAATCCCTCACACATTATAAACAAGACTCAAGTGATGATAATAGGTCACTATGGAGAGAAAGAGACACAGTCGAGCAGGGGACATATAGTCTTACCTAAAGGAAAGGGTTTTAGGGGTTAGAGTGTATATTAAAGGATGAAAAGGGATGAATAGAGTAAAAATGTAATTTATAACTTCAATGGATTACTCAAACACTAATTTCAAATCTATACTTCATGTGAAGTACATCTATAGGTTTGCTAATAAGCAAACACAGTCATAGTCAAAGTATCGTCTAGCTTGACAAGGAGGTAGTGTTTTAATTAGTATACCAAGTAGATTAAAATTAAACTTAATATTACCATAAAAATATTTCAATCTTTAATCATTAAATTCATCATCTATGTGTCTTGAAATTCAATCATAATCAACTGTGCTGACTGAGACAAGCAATAAGATGGGACTTAACACCTCAAGTTGTATTGCATGTACCTAACGAAAATAGTGGAATATATATTGATAATTCACCATATAATTATATATGGGAGAGTTTTGAAGTATTTTATCAAGGTTAAAACCATTCAATACACATATAGGGTTTCTTTTCAAGTGGAGACACAATTAAAATGATAAAATGCAGTTTGAGCTATGCAAGGTGCACATGAAGGAATGTGAATAGAGAATAAAATGAAGCAAATGAAATAAACCATATCAATTGAATATATGTATTTATAATGGGGCTTTATAATTTTTTAAAAAATCCAAATTCATAATTAATCACCTATAGGTACCTTCCACCAGAGTAGATCATAGTGAAAGAAACCCTCAGTCCAAGCTAGTCAAGACAAGGCATAGACAATGCAAGGTTTGAAGAATGGAAATGGTAAAAAAAATGAAAATACCATATTTAATAATAAAAATAAAATTTTATTTAAATAATATTTAACATAAATGTTTTTAAATAGAATACCACAGTCCACTAGGAAAGGGTTTGTACATAGCCTATGCCTAGCAGGCTTGTCTTGGAGATTTTAGGAGGTTTGAGGTTATATGCATGTCACCATGAGATAAATATTTGTGTATATGGTAATATTAACCTATAAAATCTTCTTAAATCTCCAATTTTTCTAATAAAATAGGGTAATTACCCCTTATTTTGTATTAGATAGGGGGTACTTCCCCTAGTGCATAAATAGGCAGATTTAAGGAAAGACGGTAATAGGATGAGCTTAAGGTAATTTTGACCTTGTAGTAATATGTTTAGAGTTTTAATAAACTATATAAAACATGATTTAAATTTTAATGAATAATTAAACCAATCTAAATTCTTAATACCCCCAGACTTATAGTCAGACCTACTAGGTAAGGTTTAGGCCTAGTGGCCAAAGTAAGAGTTAATCACATTATGGCATGACGAGAGCATTAAAAATGAAGTTGAAAATGTTATTATGATGATTAAAGGTATTATAAAGTAATTTTTTTCCAATTAAAACAACTAGGACTTCAATTTAGGCCTCAGAGGCAAAACAAGCCTACTAGGCACAAGTAGGCCTAATGCCCAAACAAGAAGTCACCTACAAGTCTAGCCTAAGAGGACCAATAAATGAATTGAAACATGTTATTAGGATGTATTAAGATGTTTTAAAACCATTATATATAAAATATAACTAAAATCTAACCATTTTTAGACATTGAAGCAAAATTTGGCTTGCAAGAAGGGAGAGACAAGCTAGAAAGGTTGTTTTCTAATGCTCATATCTTTCATGAAGCTATGCATGGAAAATATAGGAGTTAGGGAGTGTTATCAAGGGTCATATAGGCCATATTTATTTAATTTTTCTCAAGCTAAATGCCTTATCTTTATAAACAATAGTTAAGAGGTTGAACTAGCTTGAACCCATGCAAACCCTTGCGAGTGACCAGTTTGGGAAAGTTGAGTGAGAAAGTTATTATAGGGGAATATATATCTCATGAAATTTGTTTTAAATTGTATAATACTTACCCATTATTCTCCAAATTTTTTTGGTCATACAGACTTATATGGACAAGGTACAAAATAGGGTTTTTCTCATTGTTTTATGTATTATGTAGGCTACAAAAGGAGTTAAGAGATAAAAAAAGCTTTGGGTGAAATATTAATACTTAAGATAACCCATAATATTAATTTAATTCCATGAAACAATGTATATTATCCCTAATCATGTGATTCAACTTAGCTATTCAAATCTGGCATATTGGGCAAGCTACAGAGTAGGGAGGAAATCTTAAAGTAAAGTGATTTTAAGGTGCCCCTAATGATTCTAAGGCCATATAGGGTATTTAAAATTATCATTAACTCCATACAATTTATTTTCATGAGAAAATAAATATAATTTGGAAGCAAAGTGTGCAAGGTGCATGGAATGGTAGTTTTCAAGATAATAAATGATCATGACTCACTTTTAGTTTATTCTAGAAGACCAAAAATGAAACAAATGCATGGAGATGAATTTAAGATGTAACTACATTTAATTAAAATAATTATAATGTGTCTTCATCAGTTTTGGGATGTCCAAATAGAGGAAATCATGAAGTCAATTTTTCTTTGTAAAATGAAGAGTTTCTTGACACTTTCCTTCAAGTTTGTGACTTGAATTGACACTTGTTTCTATTGACCTTTCATGGTTCACCCAATATATCTTTCCCATGCATATATATCTGATATTATTATCTTTAAAATCTCCCTTGTCACTATTGTACTTCTCTCTCTCTCTCTCTCTCTCTCTCTCTCTCTCTCTCTCTCTCTCTCTCTCTCTCTCTCTCTCTCTCTCTCTCTCTCTCTCTCTCTCTCTCTCTCTCTCTCTCTCTCTCTCTCTCTCTCTCTCTCTCTCTCTCTCTCTCTCTCTCTAAGAGTTCACCATTTTAGCATTGTATTGGATGCTCCACCTTATAATGGTTAATCCTTGATCATTTATATACCTTTTTATCAATAAAATGAATAAATTTTAATTATTATATGAGTATTCATAGTGTTTTTCATTTGAATTATTGATTTTGATTAAGTGACACTCTTATTTCCTCAACATGTTAGCTCATTCTTGTAACCTATTTACAGTTGGAAATATTTTTCTTGTAGGGCATGTGAAGTATTTTTGGATATTTAAAGGATTAAAGGAGTTTTTATATTCATTAGTGCCAATAAATACCTATTTTCTAGTACTCCTATCCTAGATGTTCATCTTGACCTCACAATGTAACATTGATTTGACAAGTAGTATATTGGAAGAGTGTATGTTTGGTTTTTTGCTTGGTCTCAAGTGTAATATACATATGGTTGGATGTCATCAGTAAATTTGGTGTATCACCTCCATTATTTTATCTTTTATTTTAGTTTATTTCTCCATTTTCATCCCCATTGATAGTCTTAGTTATAATCGATAGTGGTACATTAAGGGAACTATCCCTATCTAGAGACTCACCTCATTCCTTAGGCTACCCATAAGCCTAAAGGTGATTCAATTGTTGATTTGGAAGAGGAGAACCTTGTTATCTCCTTAAAAGGTGAGTATAAAAGTGACAATATTTTTAGGCACACCTAATGGAACTCTTATTCCAAGAGGTTGAGATTTTTTTGGTGTTATCTCTCAACTATCAGCCTTAGGAGGCATCTCTCAAAGCATTAGTGGTGACTCTAAAGTTGTATTAAATACTAAATAAGCCAATGTATTCCATTTTAAGGTTGTTGATATTCACTCCTTATGTCCTTGTTTCCTAATTAAGTATCATGGCTAAATTTGGCTTTGAGTTTTGTTCCCTACAAGTTGGTAAAACCTTATAATCTTGTGCCATTCCCCATCAATGTGAACAAGTTCTTAATGAGCCTTGGTGTGACTATAACTAGATTTTTCATGAAGTATATAAATCTTAAAATTATCCTTGATATGAGCCACACTTTTCTCCTCAACAACCCTATAAACCATGATAGTCCTATAGTCCTTCATTTCCCTCTCCATAAGAACATCAAGTTGTTAGATAATCTTATGAGAATGACTACCAAAAAACACCCTTATATCAACCTCAATATGAGTCATATCCTTCATTTCATGATACCTATCCACCTAAAAACTATTCCAATTAGTATTATACACAATGGTATCATTGGCAATGTGAAGTTCTGACATAGGTAGATGTTTTTCCTCCTAATCAGCCCAAGGATTCACTTCCACTAAAACTCACTAGTGTTTTCATCTTTTCCAAACCCATTCATAAACCTTATCCTTCATCCCACCCTCCATATCCAATTCTTTTACCTCCCATTACATCTCATACTCCAGCTCTTTCACCTCAAATCCATGAGTCTATCCATCAAGCTTCCACTTCATTCCTTCTTAAAGAGGATCCTATCTTGAGAGAAGCAATTAAAGAAGAACAAATATAATTTATGGTTGATAAAGAAGCTCTCATGAGCTATTGTGAAGAATAAATAGCTGTAGGGAATCCATTTGGTGAATAATGGGAAAATATAGTGGCTAATGTCTCTATGTTGGAACGGATGTGGGTCCATGGAAAAGCCTATACACTCCACCCTCAATTTGATTTTAAGCTATATGTGCTACCTCCACCAACTAGCTCATATTATAATTACCATATCAATTTTTTACTTGATGGACTTGTGGTATCAAAACCTAAGGAGGATCAACTAGTTGAAAAAGAAAGAGAGCTCTTGTTTGAAGAAAACTTACCTCTTTGGTAGCCTCATTAGGCTGAATCACATGATTAAAAAATGCTTAGTATTGGCATCACCACAAAGAAGGAGATGTAAGATCTTACAACCCTTGAATAATTTTATACATCTAATCAAAACATTGAAGGTGATCATCATAATCATGAAGTGTAATGTATTATCAAAGATGGAGAACACTTTCAAGTCATCCCTCAAGAGGTGGTAGCCCTAGATGAGTCTCATGAAACCAAGGTAAAAAAAGTAGCAATTCCATATGCAAATAATTTGATTATTTAGTTAAATTTTATTCTTCTCCAAAAGATTTCAGAGCTAATGATAAACCTAATCTTGTTGATGAATCTAATGAATATAAATTAGAGTGTGCAATCAAACATAAATATGGAGCTCTTTCTACTGGTTAAGAACCAACTATCATGAAACCACTTCATGATGTAATGGATATTAAAGAATACCATATTGATGATATCATACATCAAGAATAGAATATGGAAGAGGTAGTGGTTCTAAATGATAAAGAGGACAAGGATGATTGGTAGTTAAAAATATATTTAATTCAAGAGCTTGAAGAACTTTGCCAATTTGAAGGCCAAATGTATGACAAGGTGAAGGAAGAATTTTCTATGTAAGAAAATGATCAAGATTGGATAGTGTTTTAAAATCTCCTTGATGAGATAGAAGAGCTTGTAGATGAGAATAAGCCTAATCTTGTTGAGAACACCATGGGAGACAAGAAATTATGCCTTGTACAATCATCATTTGAGGTTGTAATTGAGTATCCATATGATAAAGTTGAATATGTTTGGAGGAAATAAGAATATGTATACATTAGAGAATTTTTTGAATATGTTATAATTGAGAGTATGTTAATTTAAAGTCTAAATAACAAGTTTGATCCCTAAAATATCCAATCCAAGAAGAAGCATGCTTTGCACCATGTTTCATCTCGTGAAGATGGTGATGTTTCAAAATTTCAATTTGATTGAGGAGGGAGGTATGCTCATTGTTAGTTATACATAATATGTTATTTCCTAATTCCCATAAGTGCCTTGAGCACATGTGTGTGTCTTGTGTTTGTTTTCCTCATTGTGTGTGTTCTTTACTTTGTGTGGTTGAGGTAATCTTAATTTCTTATCTTGATCAAAGTTTCGTGGTCAATGGTTAAGGTTTTTATTATTTATCTCAGTCCTTAGATGAATCCTAATCCCAATGTACTAATAAGGCTACTAGTCTAGTCAATATAGCAGGCGTACTACCCCTATGAGTCACCAAGTTGACCAAATTTGACTTTTAGGTCAAATTAGGGCACCTATAGTAAAAAATATTGATTTTAAGGTCTATAAGGGGATATAATGTATTTACATGAGTTTTTTTATATGTCATTTAATGTCAATTAAGGTTTTACTAGATTTGGTCAATTAGTTTCTAGAACCATTTATCATTTTGAGTCATTTTAAAGATCAAAATAATGTATTTAATGATTTATCCAAGTTTCTTAGAAAATGTGCAAGTTTAAAAGAGTTTCATCATGTTACATGTGTCCTAGGATGTCTATATTAAATGTCACTAACTAAAAATTGCTAGGTTGTTCAGAGAAATGTTAGTTTTCTTAAGAAAAAAGGAGAGATTGACACTTGTATGCCCTCTTTGGGAAGTGTGCTACTTGGAGAAGGTTGAGATGTGACTATTTATCTCAAATACACTCATATCCACATTTTTATTAATCTTAAAGTGTCATTTTATACACAAAACTATTCTATCTTTTTTTACCCTTGGAATAGAGAAGTGACTTACAAGTTTTTGTTTGATATGGTCAACACAGGAGGTTTCAGGAAAAATGCTCTTGTGGGAATATTATAAAAACATATAAATCCATTTTCATATAAATAATTTTTAGAATGATCAATTGTTCTTTATAAATAATTTATTTGAAGTTGAATATTCAAAACTGCCTACTCATCTATGTACCCTTTAGGTTTTACTCTTGTTTGGGAGAGTTCGTACAACTCACTTGATAAGTTTGGTTACAGAGCATGTTGGATTCCTCCTATAATTTTTTTCATTATTTTTTAATCTTTCAAGTTAATTTTATAATTATAATATCTCACTTTGCAAGAGGGAACCACCACAAGTAGGTTTCAATAAATTCTCCATTTGTAGTGGTTTTGGTTACATATAGAGGATTCTTTTGAAAGGTAAATTTTGTCTTCCATGTTAAAATGTCATGAGAATCACCTCCATATAGGTCTTGACCTCAAAAACCCCATATATTGATAAGGAACCCATGTCTATGTTATACTAGACCAGTCATTCAACTTGTTGCCTACCTTGTTCCATATGTTTACAATTGTTTTTCACATTGAAAATATGTTTAGGGACTTATTTCAATAAGTATTTATCACCAATAATGCATTTTTGAGGATAAAATTAGGTTTTACTTTCCCAAGTGGCCTTTTATAAACTTATTATTGCTCCATTCCAAACTTACTGCTATATGCAGTCCATTCACACACACAGGGACCTTCTGATGAAATCATGATATGTTGGATTATTTTTAGTGTTTTAAATCCATTTGAGCTATGTGTAAGGTGTATTAATTTTTTAATATGGGTACTCAACCCATTGAAATACAATTTTCATATTCACCATTTGTAGTTACATTCTTTGCTTGTATACTGATAAATGATCACCTACAGGTGATGAAGTAGGGGAATGAGGTACTAAATAGGGTGTTCAAATGTGTGGTTGTACCTTACTTAGAGCCCTTTAATATTGAAGGAGAAATGAAAACTCATGAGAAAGTGTCAAAATGTCAAAAAGAGGTGTGGAATCATTTTTGAAGGTTGATGACTGATACTGGGACACTTTTCCCTAAAAGCACAAAACATAGGTCCTAAGGTGTTTTGGAGATAAGATATCACATGGTTGGGATAGTTTCAAGATATATAGCATTATCAATCATATTGCCCCTAGGATATACTACGTCCATGCTAGGTTTGATATTCAAATAGTAAGGGAAGGTCTATTTTTTAAAACCTCAAACATGTCATAGAACACATTGAGATACTTTAGTAACATCTACAGGTTTGAAGATGTAAATGGCATTTTCATGCCTTTAGTGATAAATAATACATTCACTCATAGATAAAGTAGTTTCATGTTTTGTATGGAACTAAAAATGACATGTTTATAATTAAAGGAGAGAAATGTATTATTTTTTCACTCCCAAGCATACTCTCAATCTGTATAAATGACAAAATGGTCCACCTATAACTAGTCAATAGTTATTTAAGTTGAAAAGTAGAAGCCTAGTAGATGTGTTAGGAAGAATTGAGGTGTTTGAGAAAGTTTTAAGTCCTATTTTTATGGATTGAATAGTATAATTCACTCCCCCACACATCATAATCAAGACTCAAGTGAGATAATAGGTCACTAAGGAGAGAAAGAGACACGGTCAAGCAGGGGACAAACAATCTTACCTAAAGGAAAGGGTTTTAAGGATTAAACTATATATGAAAGGATGAAATGGGATGAATACAGTAAACATTTATTTTATAACTTCAATGTAATCCTAAAACACTAGTTTCAAATCTATACTTCATGGTAAGTACATCTACAAGTTTGCTAACAAGAAAACATAGTCATAGTCAAAGTATCATCTTGCTTGACAAGGAGGTAGTGTTTGATGTGGTGTTCAAAGTGTCTTAAAATTACCCTTAAGTGGTCCATAATCATATTTTCAATTTTGAATCATTAAATACATCATCTGTGTGTCTTTAAATTCATCCATAGTTAATTTGGTTGACTGAGATAGGCAACAAGATGGGACTTAACACCTCAAGTTGTATTGCATAGACCTAATGTAAATAGTGGTCTAACCATTGATAAGTCACCATAGAAAGATTTAGGGGATGGTTTTAAAGTATTTTATCATGGTTAAAATCATTCAAGACACATACAATATCTATTTTTAAGTGGAGGCACAATTAGAATGATAGAACATAATTTGATCTATCCAAAGTGTGCATGAAGGAACTTGAATGAGCATAAGATGAATAAAATAACCTAAACCATATAAAGTGACTCTAGGGAGTTATAAGGGAGTTGTATTATTTTTTACCAAGTCCAATATCAGGCATTTAACACCTACAAGTACCTTCCATCAGAGTAGAGCATAGTGAAAGAAATCCTCAGTATGGGCCAGTCAAGACAAGACATAGACAACGCAAGGTTTGAAGAATGGAAGTAGTAAAACACATGAAAATACCATTTTTCATAATCAAAAATAATTTTTTTTGAAATAATATTAAACATAAATGTTTCTAAATATAAAACCATAGTCTACTTGGAAATGTTTTGCACATAGTCTATGCTTGAAAGGCCTATCTTTGGGCTTTGAGGAGGTTTGAGGTTATATGCATGTCACCATAAGCTAAAACTTAGTGGAGAGGAATATAATATGAAAATTAATAAAAAATTATAAATTCTGTTATGAAAACTCTAATTTTTATAATAATATAGGGGAAGTACCCCCTATTTTATCTCAAATAGGGGCTACTTCCCCTTGTGCATAAATAGGTAAATTTAAGGAAAGAGGGTAATGGGATGAGATTAAGGTTATATTGACCTTATAATAATATTTTAAGAGTTTTAATAAACCATAATAATCATGTTTGATGTTTTAAAGATGAAATTAACCAAGCCAAATGCTCAAGACCCCCAGACTTACAGTCAGACCTACTAGGCAAGGTCTAGGCCTAATGGCCAAAGTAAGAGTTGATCACATTATGTCATCATGATAACATTAAAAATTAATTTTATAATTTTATTATGATGATAATATGTATTTTAAAACAATTTATATCCAAATAAAACCACCAAGAATTCACTTTATCCCTCTAAGGCAAAGTAGGCCTACTAGGCACAAGTAGGCCAAATGCCCAAATAGGAAGTCACTTGCATGTCTAGCTTAAGAGGAGCACTAAAATTAATTTAAATATGTTATTAGGATGTATGAAGATGTTTTAAAATCATTTTTTAGTAGATAATACTATAATATAGCCATTTTGGATGTTAAAGCAAAATTTGGCTTGCAAGACGGGAGAGACAAGATCGAGAGGCTATTTTCCAATGCTTATATATTTCATGAAGATATGCATGGGATCCATAGGAGTTAGGTAGTGTTATAATGGGTAATATAGGAAACAGTTATGTATTTTTTTCTCAAATTTAATGCCCCATCTTTATGAAAATCATTAAGAGCTCAAACTAGCCTAAAACCCTTTCTAGTGACTAGTTTAGAAAAAATAAGTTATAAAGCTGGTATAGTGGAATATTTATTTAATGAAACTTTTTGAAACTTTTATAGGAATTATTGAGGATGATACACACCATTTTGTTCATATGAACTTGTATGAACAAGGTAAAAAATAAGGTTTTTCTCACTATTTTTTTTATTGTGAAAGATACAGGAGTATTTATGAGATGAAATTTTTTTTGGGTGAAATATTAATACCTAATATAACCATAATATTCATTTAATTCCATTAAAAAATTTATAATTTCCCCAACTAGGTGATTTAACTCAGCTAGTCAAATCTGACATATTAGGTAATCTAGAGAGAAAGGAGGAAATCTTCATGTAAAGTGATTTTAAGGTGCCCTTTATGCCTAAAACTAAATTTATTATCTTTAAACTTTTAATTAACTCCATACCACTTATTTTAATGATAAAATAAAGCAAATTTAGAATCCAAGTGTGTAGGGTGCATGGAAGAGTAGTTTTAAGGACAATAGAAAGTGATGGCTCACTTTCAATTGATTTTAGAAGACCAAGCATGAAACCAATGCATGGAGAGGCATGTATGATAAACTTAAATTTCATTCTAATCATTATAACTTGACTTTATTAGTTATGGGATGTGAAAATAGAGTCAATCATGAAGGCATTTGTTTGTACAAAATGAGGAGTTTCTTGTCATTTTCCTTCAAGTTTGTGACTTGAATTGACACTTATTTCTATTTACCTTGGATTTTTCACAACATATATATCTATAATTCATAGATAAATTATATTATTATATTTAAAAGTGTCCTTGTGACTCTTGGACTTCTCTCCTTCTCTCTCTCTCTCAAACTCTATAAGAGTTAGCCATTTTGGCATTGTATTAGATGCTCCACCTATGTATGGTGAATCCCTACTCATTTTTATACCTTTTAATCAATAAAATTACTTATTTTTACTTTTTATATGACTTTTAATAGTTTATTTCATTTAAATGATTCATTTTTCTTAAGTGTGTTTCCTTAGCATGTTAGCTCATTCTTGTAACCTATTTACAGTTAGAAAGCTTCTTATTGTAATGCATGTGAAGTTTTTGGGGATATGTAAAGGATTAACTACATTTTTCTCTTCATTAGTTCCATTTAAGGCCTCTTTTCTAGTCTTCCTAGCTTATATATTCATCTTGACTTCATAATGTAACATTGATGTGAGAAGTAGTATATTGGAAGAGTGTATGTTTGATTTTTTGCTTGGTCTCAAGTTTAATATGCATATGGTTAGATGTCATAAATAAATTTGGTGTATCAAATTATTATTTTATATTTTATTTCAATTTATTTATCCCTTTTGACCCCCAAAATTTAGTCTTAGTTATAATCCATAATGGTACATCCAGGGAGCTATCCCTATCTATAGACTCACCTCATTCCTTAGGTTGTCCACAAGCCTAGATGTGATTCCATTTTTCAACTTGGATGAGGATATCCTTGTTATATACTTAAAGGATGCATATAAAAGTGACAATAGTCCCTATATCCTTCAATTAAATTAATAAACAAGGCTACTTTTGACTAGTTACTCCAATAGGTGTCAACCTATTTTAATCAAAGTCTCTAGGGATATACACTATAATAAATTAAAAAAATGGGGTTTTCTAGGAAGAAGGTTGTTGAGGTAGAGATATTTTAGGTAGAATTAGAGCCATTGAGGTAGAACATTCATTCTTACTAGTGTAGGTAACTAGGGTATATAGGCTCTCTCTATTGAAAGTGGACATGATAAGGTAGTAACACATTATTGGATTCAAACACCAACATGAGTTGGGAGTGAAGAAAAAAGCTATATATGGGTTTTCTAGTTTAACTACTCCTTCCATTATATTCCTTCTAATGACTATCAATTCAACCATGCAGGCCCTAATGAATAATAAACCTTAGTTTCTTCAATAATTTGTATTTGTATTTTGCATGTAAATTGACAATGTAACTAATATGTGTAATAATTGATTGAATAGTTTTTTAAACTTGCACACATTACATGGTTTTGTAAGAGAGGGTATAATTTTAAAAGACTCGAATTTTGACTAATTTATATATGCATGCATAATTTAAATCAATTATAAATCTCATTCTAATTATCTTTAACTTGTAATTTTAGACTTTTGCATGGATTTGGAGAATGAGGTGACACCTCCCCAAATATATTTATATTATAATCTTCCCATTTTAAAAGGAAGAGGAGGGTGATTGGAATATATATCAATATAAGAATATATCTTATGATTTTGATGTAATTGTGTTGTCCTTCTCTCTCAATTCTATGTAATTAGTCATTGTTATTTTCTTAGTTCATTTATTCAATAATTCAAAATGTGCAAAATATATAAATAATTATTACATGGTATTAAGGGAGTATGCTACTATAATATGTGCAATATTTATTATATGAATATAAAATATCATTTATTTTATACTATTAGGTTGATTGTTTCATTTATTTAAGTGTGTAAAAATGTTTCTTATGATATAGTTTTCTAGGAGTGAGAAATAGATACCTTATATACCTATTTGATCTAAGCATAATATTTTGAATAATGGTATGTAACACCAAATCTAAATATGATCAAACTTTATATGATATCTAGAATTTTCCTATATCGTCTTTTCCTTTTAATCTTTGATTGTGTTTGCATGTGTGTGTGCAATAGCTACCAGTTTCAAGTATTAGTTTTAGACACTTCTCTAAACACCAACCTATAAGTAATCCTTCTTAAGATCACATAAAATTCTTTATTATTTTATTTCCTTCTCTACCATTTCCCTAGTTTTGGATTTTTTGAGATCTACCTACTTTAGAATAAAATCCAATGATACAACTCAACTAGGCTTTAAATTTCTTCTATGATTCACTCACCCATGCACACCCAGTTAACACCCTGTATGTTTAACTTACTATTCCACCACCTATTTATTTATCCCATACCTAAAAATTGTGACCAAGATTAGAGTTCATCTACATAGAGATCATAAAATTTTAGAGGTTACCTCATTTTAATATCTATTGTGCATTAAAACCACATCAATAGATATAAAACCTAACACTATAAGGAGGTCCATAAACACTATGTATTTTTCCCTATAAAAAGGTTTCCCCTCATATCTAAGTTACACTAAAGAAAGTAACCAAGTCTAAATCCTGAACTAGTCCTTTTATTTCACATTTATCAATCCATTGAATGCCTATACCTACACCATTTATTCCCATAATACCCAAGTTTAGGACACTTTATCTAATAAGAAACTTCTAGACCATTAATTAATATATGGATCAGCCTTAGTTAGTTGGACTTACTGTTGTATTCCCAAGAGCTATGAATGATTAACCAAAGGAATATATAAAAATACATACCTTCTTTTTCCACTGTAGGAGGAATAATGGCAAAGGAGTATGCAATGTATTTCAATGTTGATTTAATATTGATGAATGTTACTAATGAAGATGTGGCATTTAGTCTTTTCCAATTCACATTGTATGATTATCCTTACTATTTTTTCCCCAATTTGAAATAAAATTTGATTAGTTCATGGAACACATATCAAATCACTTTTCTTGCCCAATTCGGATGGGTTACCAACCCAAGTGTGGTGTATCAACATTTCACCAATATGAATATGGAGCCCAATAATCTAATCCTTGATTTTCATGTGAGGATTTATAATATGTACACTTTTTTAAGTGATGCATATAAACCACTACTAGCACTAGAACTTAAAATGTATAAGAATGACCTAGATCTAATTACTTCAATATTTATACATAGAACTGCTACAACAAACACTCTATAAATGACTTATGAAAAAGTGATTAATATTAACAAGAAGCTAAATAATCAGATACTATCCACCTCTAATATCAATATGGGTTTCCTTATTTTAATCTAATGCCTCATGTGAGTTAGAATGTTCTAGAATCAAACTAGAATAAATTATATACACTACCTCCTATGATGTATCATACACTAAATCATAACTATGAATTCTTAAACAACCCTACACAAATGAATGGTCAGTAGTAGAGTCAAAATTCTCTCTCGTTAAATACTATAGTTGCCTAGGATAAGGATTGTATCAAAGTACGATTTAATTCTAGACATAATATGGTTTAAAAGATAAGTAATGACTTATTGGGCATGTAGAGGAAGATAGGTAATGTTACTGGTCTGAAAAATGACTAGAGTGTTTAATTTAAAATAAATAATAGGCCTTTCAACAAGCCTATAAATAATACAAAATATCAAGACAATAAGTTTTAATAGATCAACATATTGGAGATATTTATACCCAATTGGTGTAGGATTCACAACACATCACAACATGGTGACCTTGAATATGTTAAATTTTTTGCAGGATTTGAAATATTCTAGAAAGAGATGGCGAGGCAAGATTCAATGAATAATCCACCAGAGTTTCCTTATGATGCTAGCTTATAATGTACAACTATGGTTTTTAAAACTCATGAGATTCCTTTCCTAAGTGAATATGACAATGTGTCAGAGGATAAATTGGATGAGATATACACTTTCCAATAGTTCTAAATAATTAATTACAAAATGAGGAGTAATAAACCCTTCACTATGTCTACTCCTCCAAATAATATGACTATTCCCCTGAATTTAAAAGTTGATAATAATCCACCATACCCAAAATGGAAATATCAACCTCTAAATAGGGAATAATAGGTCAAATGAGGATATAATATCATTGAATACATGGGAAAGATAAAGGTAAATATCACTCTTCATGAATTACCTTAGATTACTAAATAGAAGGAGTTGTTATGGAGGTCAATTATAGGGAAGTTTATTGTAGATAAGCCAAAAGCCACTGACATGAATGTTATGTACAAGAGTAAGCCATAATTTACTCTTTTACTGATAACTATAAAGGAATTTAGAAATAATATACATAATTTTTTAGTTTATTTTGGAGTTTCAACCACTTTAATGACAACTTGTATTTGTCAAAAGATGGGATTAAATCCAAGACCATCCAAGAGGATAGTTTCAAATTTATAAAAAGTAGTAGTGAATGTGGTTGGAGATTTTAATAATGTACGCATTCAAGATGCATGTAATCCACATGTGCAAATGACTATAAACATCATTATGGTAGATATCAAAGAGGGATATAGACTACTACTAAATAGAGATTAGTCATAGACGATAAATGAATATGTATCAATATACTTCTCTCACATTTTGTTGCCTTATTTAGGTATTCAAAATCAAAATTGAATTGGTTGAGAGGAGAGAATGAATTATCACATCATGGAATGTAATGCTAAGAATGAATAAGTTATAAATCTCTTAATTTTGATATTTATACCTTTACCATAAAGTATGAGGTGGAAGGTCTAGAAATATAGGGACTTTCCCAATTTTGGACTCTTTATTTTGATGGTGCAATATCCAAGTAATGTTCAAGCATTGGTATCGAAGTGATTAATCTACTAGGTAAAAATTACCTAACATATTATAGGTTGTAATTTACATGCACTGATAATGCATTAGAATATGAGGCACTAATTTTGGGGTTATAATTCACTCTCAAAAAGAATGTCAATCAAATTGATAATATAAGTATATTTAGAGATAGTTATTAATTATGTCGATAACAAATACTAGTGAAAATTATCATATATTAAGAGATAAAAATGTTGTGCAAAGGATTTGATTAATTCATTTGAGGAATTTAATATAGTAGCCCTCCTTATGTAACAAAACTAGGTTGCTAACTCATTGGATGCTTAAGAAACCAATTTAGCACAATTATAGGATTCCAAAGTATAGATGTTATCTAATGAAATTATACCTTGTCAATTTATTTATGATAATATATATAATTTTTAGGTGTTTAATGATTATTCAATAGATTATCAAATTATTGACCAATTCAGGGAAATTTGAATCTCAAATCATTGAAGATATAAAAATTAGTTATTTATACCAAGAGGAATTGGGATAGTAAAGATTCATTCAACTCAAATAAAACTATCTTCCTTTAGGTATGGCTTATTTTAAGAGAGCATTTGATCTAGATCCCCAAGATCAATAGTTAAGGCAACTCAAATTCAATGAATATAAGTTCAACAAAGAGAACTAAGTGGATGAGAGTGATCCACACTATGTCATTATTAGTCTCCATTGTACCCCAAAAGAAAGACAAAGGATGAAATATTTACTCATCCAGTATAAAGATGTGATTCCATGAACCTATGAAGACTTGAAGGTTTTCAACTGTAAAGTCATAATTCATAAAATCTAGATGAAGCCAGATCATCTACCATTTAGGAAAAGATAGAGATAAATTAATCCCACCCTGAAACCACTCATTAAAAATGAATTAGAGAAGTTTTTTAACACTAAAATAATATTTCCCATTACATACTCAACTTGGGTAGTTAAATTCATCCTTGTCAAGAAAATGAGTGGGGATATCTGACTATGTTGACTTTGAGAACCTAAATAAGGATTATAAGAAATGAAAATTCCCTATATATTCCATTGATGAAGTGATCTAGATATTTAGTGGCTTTGGAAATAAGTCATTTTTGGACATTTTCGAGGATATAACTAGGTGCTGGTAGAATCTAAAGATAGCATGAAGACTACATTTATCATGAAGTGGGGTGCTTATGTGTACAAAAAGATCCCTTTCAACCTAATTAATGCATTAGTTACATTTTAAAAATACATGTATCATTAATTTCAAAGGATATTATTTAAATTCATTATAATTTACATGGATGACCTCACAATTTTCTCAAAGACTACAACTGATCATGTAGGCCATCTATAGTCAGTGTTTGAGATATGTAGAAGGTTTGGTATTTATTTAAACCCAAGTATATCATATTTGGTATGAACGAGGTTAAATTATTGGGTAACATCATCATCAAGGATTGGATCACCATTTATCCAAGTCAATTTCTAGGGATTTCTTAGATTGTGTTCCCAATTAATAGGAAAGATCTCAAGTCTTTCTTTGGAAAGATAAATTTTGTGATGAAGATTATATCATTTTGTTTTAAAAATTATTAGACCTTTTAATGAAATTATTAAGTAATATTATAAATTATAATGGACATCAAAGGCTTGAAATTATGTTTAATACATCAAGGATGTCATATATCAGGATCTAGTGCTAATAATCCCAGACTTCAATAAATATTTTTTCTTATATTTTATTACTTGAAAGCACATAATTTATGATGTGATTACCCAAAATAAGTATGGAATTCAAATTCATATTAATTTTATAATAAAAAATTTAATATAAGTAGAGTTTAAATACTCCATGATAGACACATAAATCTTTTCTCTTTAAAATAGGTAAAAACATTTAGACATTACCTATTGAGAAATAAAAATATCACTATTGTACTAGACCATGATGTCAAACTCAATTTAAAATATAATGAATTGGGAGAGTGAAAATTCAAATGGATGGAAAAATTCTAGGATTTTGACATAAAAAATAGGCCTACCAAAATTATCAAGGGATAAGGCATAATTTAGCTTATGACTGAGCCTGACTCACATATCACAATTAAGGAGTTACTATTGAGGTATGTTCTTGTTTTTGGTGTTGAGACATTATTTTTTTAATTGATTTAAAATTTAATAAAAATTTCATTATTATCAAGTTTATAACTTAGGCCATGCATGGTGAAATAGTATGTGACAAAGAAATATTATGACAAGAGAAAAATTGAAGGTAAACTTTTATCTCTCTATTGAGAGATAATTTTAAGGAAACCTATTAATTATTTTGATGGTTATGAAATTTCAAGGCCAATTTCAAGATACAAATAAATAATATTATTGAGCGCTAGTCCTAAAGAGTATACAAGGTAAGCACACATGGTTTAATAGTCTTTAAGTTCTATGAGGTCTTGCTACAATGTTATGTTGTGAAAATCTCCTAAAAATATCAATATTATCATTCTATTTAGATAATAATATTTTTAGAATGTTTTTGGGTGACAACATTGAGAGCTAACTTGTTTTAGTCCAAAACTTTGAGTATTAGGTGTCTTGAGAAGACTAGTCTTTCCCTTAGAGAAGGTGTATTCATTAACCATAACTAAAGCTTGGTGAATTATGTCAGTATAGGAATGAGAGAATGTATAAATATTTTAAAACATAAAAAAAATGCAAATAATCCTTCATATGAGTTACAAGGTCAAGTTTGAAGCTTAGTCCTTACATGAAGAGACCTAGTGAGAAGGCACATGCTTGGTAGCATGATAAGTTAAGCAATCTAAGGCTTGTGAGATGATGGGATTTAGTGTTTAAGTAATTTATGAGGTAATTTTACATGATAATGAGGTCTTGATAATATTACAAGTTGTTTGAAGGTGTGATCATGGTCTTTGTATGACTTGGAGTTCAAGACCTAATGAGTAAAGAGACCTAGTGTGGCCTAATGAAGCGTCAAGTTCATTTACTAAGATGCGAAAGATAATAATAATTTTTTTAAAGTTTTGATATGTTTTTTTAAGTTTTTTTACCATGTTTTAGGTCATATCCTATAGGTTAAAACATGAGAATTGGTGTTGAGATCCTCTATGTGCATAGAATGGGGTGTTATAGACTTGAAAAAAAAATTATTACTGTCATTGACACATGAAAACTTTGAGTAATATCATAATAAGTTAAAAAAAATTGGGGAAGGTTCCTATATTTAGTTTCTTGGCATTATTTTTTGATTTTAGAAGAAATCCTTTATGAATGATTGATATGAAGGGAAACTAGTCAAAACCCTCTTAAAACACTCATAATGACCTGATAGGAATTATCTTGTTGATTATGGCACAATTTTTTTTTTTAAAAACTAGTTTTATGTTTTTAAAATTTAAATTTATCTTCCAAGTTTCTCCAGGTTATTTTGGTATGTCATAAGAGTGAGTAGAAGCTATAGGAAACACTTTGTTTCTCAAAATTTTGATGTCACAGGTAGGGATAACTATTTCAAAGCATGAAAATTATTGAAGTATGATGTGTGATACTTATATTTTGTTAAAATATAATTTTTTGATAAGTTATAATATATAAAATTTTATAAACTAGTCATGAAAGTTGGCATATCGCTAAATAGGCCTAATCAAGAAGATATTGAGAAAACTAGGCAGTAATAAGAAAGAGATTAGGGATTGGTTACACAAGATTAGGGATTAATAAATATGTATGGGGTAATTTTTAAATATATATACCTCATATTAAGTTTTTATTATAATTTTTTATGTTGTTAATATACAATCAAAAAGTTGTTCTCAAAGTGACTTGTCTAACATAGTGAAGTTTGTGTAGGGTGAAGACATGGGATTGGTCTATAAGGCCATTATTGATCTTTAAAATTGTAATATATCAATTTAAATATGTTATAAATATTATTAATTATAATTAAAACTCAATTCAATTTAACAATGTTGTTCACAGAAGTGTTTTAAATCTTGATCTTTATGATTATGTTTTTGGAGCTACATGTAGTTTTCTATGTGTGAGAATATTGTTCATGGGTCTTTTTGCATAGATTTTTAGAATATAGTTATATTTAAGTTGTTATGTAATTATAATATGTTAATTTTAACAAAATTTTATGCATTATAAACTCCTATTAAGGTGTGAAAATTAAATGTCTTTTGATTGTGTTCTTAAGGCATGTGTATAGTTATGAGTGATCATATGAAGTTGATTAGTTTGAGGTCTTTGGCCCTATTTGGTGAATTATAAGGAACATTATTTTGATCCTAAGTTCATGAATATCCTATAAATGTTTTTTTTTTCATTTTATATTTAAAATTTATGTTTATGAATCATATTTGTATGATATACTTTCTAGTAGTGAGAAGGCCTAATTGTGAGTAGACCTAATTGTGTGGTTCAAGGAGTGAAATGAAGTAAATGGTGTTGGGGTCCTAACATGAGATTATAATAGGTATATTTTATTAATTTTTGAATTTTTTAATGTGTTTTTTAAGGATAATGTTTTTCCTATGTGGTCAAGGTGAAATGTGTGCTTTGAGAAGGCCTAATTACATTAGGTATCTATTAGGCCTAATGATGGTTTTAGACCTTAAGGATAATGAAAAACATATGTAATGGTTTTTTCACATGTTAAAAATTTTTTATTATAGATTTAAATTGTTATTAAAATATTTATAGGTTTATATCTGACCTATATGGGTGAGATCAAGAGTCAAGTTTAAAAAGAACGTCTAATAGGCCTAATTTGACTAGTTAAGAATATTAAGCAAATAAGCAAATGATATAGAGTTATAAAAAATAGGTAAATGGATTTAGGATAATTATATATGTGTGATTAATATATAATTAATATATTTTTTATAGGTTATGATGAAGGTCATATGACCTAGTTCTTCCAAGGAAAGTCTAGTTGAGTGAGAAGGCCTAATAAGCTATTTGAGAGAGATAGAAGATTAAGAAGAGAAAAATAATGTGTTAATATTTATTTGAGTGATAAATAGGTGTAAAATATCTAGTATATATTCAACTTAGATAATATATTGCTAAATTACCTAAGGGTATTGGTGCCTCCTAGCAATTTGGTACTTACTAAAGGACTAGTTGAGTTGGTGTTTAACTATTGAGCGGTTGGTGCTCCTTATGGGTTTGGTGCATAACTAAAAGTTTGATTAATTAATTATAATACAATATTACATGTTTCAAATTAGTGGTTTTTATACCCCAATATTTTTTCCAACATATATCCTATGTTTTTATGTTATTTGCTTTCATAGATGTTTGTGTATGCATTGGTTAATTTATGTATGTGAATGAATGCTTCATGGACATTAAATAAAATTAAAGGATTTTTTAAGGTAAATAATTCACCCCTCTAGCTTTAAATATTTTTATTTATAACATTTACTATTAGATTAATTACTTTTAATGAGTCCTAATATCATAAAGGATATCCTAAGCAAGCAAGGATGGCTACTCACGCACAAGGTGGTTTTTATAAAAGAAAAGATCCATTATTTAATGGATCTAATTATGAGTTTTATAATGTTATTATGGGGACATATTTGATGTATCAAGGTCATGATGTTTTTAAATTATTATTTGATGGATATAATTCACCCCTTATTCCTTCTATAGTTCTAGTATGTAAGAAGGCTAGTGACAATAATTTAAAAGAAATGAATGGTATTACACGTGGCCTATTAGATTGATAAATTATGAAGGTGATGCACTATGTATACTAAATAAATGTTGTATAAGTTGAATAATATTCATGATTGATACTCCAAGGTCAAGTTGGATAATTTTCAAACCTATATAAGATAATTTTAAAGCCTAAGGATGAATTCAAATGAGATAATTGCAACCTAATTGTTGAGAGTTGATGAAGTGGTCAACATCATAAGAGGAATAGGTGAATATTTAAAAGAGTCTACCATTTTTCAAAAGTTTTTTAGATATCTAACTCCCAAATGTGATTCTAAGGTATGTGATGTTGAATAGATATAATATCTTGACAAGCTAGAGATGGATGGACTTCATGGCTCCCTAATAACTAAAGAGATGAGGACAAGTGAGGGAAGACCTACAAAGAAGGAAGTTGCATTAAATAAATAAAAGAAGCCAAAGGAGAATAGGACACAAGGTAGTAAATTAAAATACAATGATTAATCTAATATTTATGATGATGAGTTGATAGTTATGTTTATAATAAAGTTGAAGATAGGTTCAATTAAATTAAAGGGTAAGTTGACCTTTAAATGTTTCAATTTTGGAGAGATTAGACACTTTGCCAAAAAGTGCCCTCATAAGCATAAAGAAGATAACTATGAAGGTCATAATGATGATAAAATGTCCTATAGGTTTGATAAGAGTAAGAAAAACTTTATATGATATTATGATAAGAAGTTTTTCAATAATAAAAGAATCCTTTACACCAAGGAAGATGGAAGCTCATCTAATGAGAGTGAGAGAAGTTATTTTGAGAGTGACCATGAAGGTGATGGATCTGATTTTAATTAGTATATCTTCATATTTGAGGAATTAAGATATTCAAATCAAGAAGAGTCCATATGAATTGGAGGTGTTAGTGGTGATTAAAATGAAGAAGGAGATGAGGTGGACTTTAAAGTTGAGTTGATGAATACTCTAGAAGAACTACATATAGTGAAAATGAAAATTAGGGTGATGAGATATCTTGTCAAAGACAATGAGTATAAAATCAAATTGTTTGAAGATAAACTAAGCAACAACTCCAAAGAATAGAAGGAAATAGTCAGATAGGTGGAGACTCAACTTGAGATTATGACTACAAGCCTAAAGGCTAAAGAAGAACAATGTGAAAGATATGTAACTATTACCAATGATCTACAAAACATCCTATGTAATAAAAACACTAATAATGATAAAATAGGCCCTGGTTTCAATGGAGACCAAAAGAGGAACACTAATGTGATAAATAATTCCAATGATCAATAAAATAATGAGGATGATGATATAATGAATGCTAATAATATCAGGCAACCTAATACTATAAGGTATGCTAACCCTTTAAATGGTTGGTTTTATGCATGTAATCAATTTGGTCATAGAGAAAAGCATTGTAGAAGGCCCTCGAATGAATATTCATAGAACTATGAGGAGAGTAATTAGTCAAGAGTTGAGGATCATGGTGTGTTTCCATCAAGAGTAATAGTGTCTTTTAATTATCATAATATTGGTCATTTTTAAAATTACTATAAGCATGGATTCTCAAGACAAAATAAGAAAGTTGAGACACCTATAATACAAGAAAGAAGACAAGATAGTAAGTGAAAACTCAAGGTAGCTAAGGTTGATGACTAGTATGCAAGTCCATGTTGACTATTTTCCATGGTGTAACATAGTCAAGATGAAAATTAGTGACAATAATTCTCTCTTTCGGTTTAGATTTTCTATGAAGAAGTCAAGACAAATATACCAAGCTAGAATTTTTTTCAAATGGATATTTAAGAGGTCAAGACAAAAGGACTATTCATGCCTAAGAAGATCATGAAGGATGTTCAATATAGTAAGGATATGGAGATATATGAATCTCTTGAGTTTAAGTTGTTTTAGTTCCCTAAGAGTAGAGGTGACTCCATTAGGATTCATGGAGGCACTCAGCTAGTAAGCAAGAATCATGAAATATGCTTGGTATTAGGGGGATGTTTTATGTTATTTATTGACATTTAGATTTAAGGTTAAGTTAAGAGTCTACTACAGGTGTGATTAAGAGAGATAGGTCACAAAGAGTTTGTATGATTAATTGATAAAACCAAGTCATATTCTTGATAATGTCTAAGAATATCATAAAGGTAAAGGGAGCCAATCACGTGTTGAAAGTAAAACTACTAAGGGGGGTATGAATCAATTACCTTAAAATAATCTTTTAGTGTCACTTAACATCCATGAAGCATTCATTAACATACATACATTAGTAAATATATACACAAGTATATCTAAAATAAAAAAACATAAGAATATAAGATATATGTGGGAAACCCTCTTATGGGATAAAACCCACCAATGAAAAGCTTGGACTATAGTCCTATAAGTAATGAATCAAACTTTTAGTGAGGCACCAACCCCATAAAGAGCAGCAGCCCCTCACTAATAAAGCACCAACACAAATAGTCCTTTAGTAAGTACAAACTTGAAAGGAAGATCTATCCCCGTATGTAACTGAGAACCAAATCAATGACCTTGAATCTATGATCACCTTATACCACCTATTTCTCACTCAACTAAAGCTGATCTCCCTTTTCTCTTCTCAATCTTCTATCTTTCCTAAATGGCCAATTTGGCCTTCTCATTAAACTATCCCTTTATTTATTATAATTACATAAAATTACCTTGATAAAAACCTATATAAACATAGGTATATATTCATGACATATTCAACATACCTCTCTAATTATCTTCAATCCCTTTACCTAGTTTTCAAAACTCTATATCATTCACTCATATGCTTAATATTATAAATAGTAAAATTAGGCCTATCATGACTTGTATTTATACTTTACTCTTTCTCGCACCCATATTTGTCATAAAATGACATAGGTTAGTCATTACCCTTAAGGGCCAAAACCACCAATAGGCCTAACAGAGACCTAATGCAATTAGGCCTTCTCCAAGCACATGTTTTACTTATACCTCTTTGGAACACCTTGAGCCTCAAAAAATAAATTAAAAAATTAAAAAATGAATCAAATATACCCCTTATAAGTTCATTTTATGTCCCCAACACCATTTGTATCATTTCACTCCTTGAACCACCTAATTAGGTTTACTCACCTTTAGGCTTTGTTATTGCTAAAAAGTCTATCTTGAAAAATGAATCATATACTCAAATTTGAAATATAAACATGATAAAAAATCACATGGATAGTATCTCCATGACTTTAGGTTAAAAATAATTTTCATTATATTTCTAAAAATAGGTAAAAATACCTCTAACTGATCAACTTCATATGCATATTGAGAACTGTACACATGCCTCAAAAACCCGATCAAGAAACTTTTACTTTTTTCACCTTAATAGGAGTTTTTCATACATAATTTTTTTTTATAAATGAACCTATGACACATATATAACAACTTAATTTGGATTGGGTTCTTTAACACTATGCAAAAACACTCATGAACAACATTTTCACTCACACATAAAGAACTTCCTATAACATCAAAAACACAATCAAGAAGATCAAGTATTAGAAAACATATGGAAAAAAAATTATGATATTAAAATAGATTTAAATTAAAATTAAACATACATATATAATCTTGGAAAATATATATTTCAATTATTAATATCTATATTGGTCTTACAGACCAATCTTACATCTTCACACTACATAGACTTCACTATGTTAGACAAAACACTTTTAGAAAAATTTTAGATTATTTGAGTGCATAAAAAAAAATTTATAAAGAATGGGAATATGAGGTATAGTATTTTTAAAAATACCCCATTTATTTGGATCCATCCCTAATCCTCTATAACCAATCCCTAATCTCTTTCTCACCACTACCTAGTATTTTCGTTGTCTTGATCTTTAGGTATTTTTAGAGATAAGCCAACTTTCATGATTTTTTTAGAAAATTTTAGTAATTTAACCTAATAATAAAATTATACTATCATAAAACATAAGTCTCACACATCCTCCTCCATTTATTTGTATGCTTTGACTTGGTGCTTGTTACATCAAAATTCTAAGAAACAAGGGTTTTCTTGTAGCTTATACTTAGTCTTTTGAAAAAAAACTAATGGATGAACATGAAATATTAATTTAAATATTAAAAACATCAAACTAGGTCAAAAAAACCATTCTAAGCCATAAGTAATAAGATCTTTCCTATTGGGTCATTATGAGGGTTTTAGGAGGGTTTTGACTAGTTTCCCTTCTTATCAATCATTCTTAAAGGATTGCATTCCAAATAAAAAACCAATGCCAAGAAAATAAATATATGGACCTTACAAAACTTCCATGAACTACTCAATATCTCATGTAAAATATTGACATGCCAATGAACATAATAAACTCCTTCTCAAGTCTAAAACACCCCATTTTATGCACATTAAAGATATCAACAACAATTTTCATAATTTATTATTTAGGATATGATATAAAATTTGGTAAACATACTTATAAAAACATATCACACCTTTTTAAATGATATCCTAAGCTATGAAACATTGGGAAATGATCTTAACCCCTCATTATGCCACTTTAGGTCACCTTGTACACTAGGCCTTGAGCTGCCAGTCATACTTGGACCATGATCACACCTTGAAACCTATTGCACTAATAAAAATACCTCATACATATGTAAAATTAACTCATACCATTCTCACACATTTAAAACCTTCTTTACACAATTCATAGACTACTTACCTTATCATGTTACCAAACCTATGCCTACTCACTAGGTCTCTTCATGTAAAAATTAAGCTTCAAACTTGACCTTAAAAATAATCTAAAGGCTTATTTTCCTATTGATCCTATTTACACATATTTATGCACTATATCATTCATATACTAACATAAAACACCAAAATTCACTTTGTTTCATGCTTACACATTCTCTTAGGGCTAGATTAGGCTTCTAAAGACACTTGGTACACAATAGTAGCTTACCTTATACCATGATCTTGAATCTGACATGGTAGATAACTTAGAATAATTACTAGGTTGCCTTAAAATTCTCTCTCAACAAAGAGATATGATTTTTCCTTCAAATTTTATCTTTTCATGAGACTTCTTTGACACATATTATCTCACCATGCATGGCCTTAAATTTGACCTTGACATAACTGACATCTATCTTGATTTTAACATTAATGAAAATAAAAATGCTTTAGAACCAAAAATAGGAAAATACCTCAATAATCTCTCCCTTTTTCATTGATGGAAAAAACTATGACATAGCAAATCATTCTCATCTCCTCAAGATGGAACTTCCTTGATACTTGATCTTTCTCCCAAATAATAACTTTTTCCCCCTTTGACATTAATGATAAAGGGTTATGTTATTGGAAATTATCTAATACTTGAAATTGAATTAACACACATTTTATTTTCAAACAATCTTAACATATATTAGGATTACATACCTACTCTTGGAGCATAATTAGCTCCCCTTGTCTCCATGAGAAATTCAAATATTATCAAAACTATGACTTAGTTTGATCAAGTCATCATACAAATTCTTTATGACAAATATTTGTGATCACACCTGTAGTATAATTTTTATTGAACATTAAATTTTACAGTCATCAAAGAGAAAAAAACTCCCCATAAGATCAAACATCCTTCATGTTTCCTCCTTACAAGTTGAGTACCTCCATGAAGTGTAATAGAGTCACCTCTTTTCTAGAGAAAAAAAACAACATAAAATCAATAGATTCCTATATTTCCATGTCCTTAATATACTAACCTTCATTCATGATCCTCTTTGGCTTTAACAGTCCTTCTATCTTGACCTCCTCAATATTCATTTGAATAACATTTTGGCTTGTTTCTACTGGTCTTGTCTCTTTCATTAAAAATCTAAGTTGATAGAGTGAATTCTTATTTCTTAGCACTCCCTTGCATATTGACTATGCTCTACCATGTAAAATAGTTCACTTAGACTTGAAAATTGATCATCAACCTTAGATACCTTAGGTTTCCACTTACTTTCTTGTCTTCTTTTTTGTACTTTAGGGTTCTCAACTTTCTTGTTTTTTCTTGAAAATCTATGATTACATTACTTTTAAATATGACTAATCGTATGAAAATTAAAAGACACTATTCATTTTGATGAAAACACACCATGACCTATACCTCTTGACTGATGACTCTCATGTTGTCATGCATATTATTTCTTGGAGGGCATTCTATAATACCTTTCTCTATGCCCAAATTGGTTACATGAGTACTAATAGCCATTAAAAGGGTTAGCATACCTTAAATTTTTATGTTGTGTGATAGTATTAGACCTCATCATATCATCACCCTCATTATTTGATTGATCATTGATATTCTTGATCACATTAGTGTTCTTATTTTGCTCTCTATTGAAACCAAGGCCTAACATATTATTATCAGTCTTTTGACTACTCAAAATGTTGTCTAGATGATTGGTACTCTTTTAAAATCTCATAAATGACCTATCCTTACTTGATGTCTGATCCAAATAAACTATAAAAGACTCAACTTTAGTTACATATCTTACACATTATTATTATTTTGTATTTAAACTAGCAGTCACAATATCAAGTTGAGTATCCACTTGTTTGACTATTTCCTCTTGTTCCTTAGAGTTTTGCTTAGTATAACTTCAAAACAGTTTTTTTTTTCTCATAGTATTTGATAAGATATTTCATCACATATTATTCTTCTTTACCATATTTAGTTTTTATAGAGTGTTCACCAACTCAACCTCAATTTCTACCTCCTCTCCTTCATCTAAATCACCAATAAAACCTCCAATTCATATGGACTATTTTTGATTTGAGAAGATTGATTATTCATCCATGAAGATAAATTAATTTATATCAATACCATCACCTTCATGGTCACTCTTAGAATCACTTCTCTCACTCTCACTAGATGAGTTTTAATCTTCCTTGGTGTAGAAATTTGTTTTGTTTTTAAAAAAACTTATTATCATCATACCTTAAAAAGATTTTATTTCACTTATCAGACCTATAAGACCTTTTATCATCATAATGATGTTTATCATGATCTTCATCATCCTTTGTCTTATACTTATAAGGGAATTGGTTAGAAAAGTGTCTAATCTATTCAAAATTGAAGCATTTAAAGGGCAAATTACCCTTGTATTTACTTGAGGATATGTTTAAATTTATTGTGAACATTGCTATCAACTCATCATCATCAATATCATATTCATCATTATTTTTGAATTTATTACCCTGTGTCTTCTTCTCCTTTGTCTTCTTTTCTATCTTAAATTTAGATTCATTATTTACATGTCTTCCTTCACTTATCCTCATCTCATAAGTTGTTATGGTGCCATGAAGTCCATACATCTCTAGATTGTCTAGATATTGAAAATATTCAATAATAGATACCTTAGAATCAAATTTGGGAGTTAGAGATCTCAAAACCTTTTGAAAAATAGTAAACTCTTTCAACTCTTCACCTAGACCTCTTATGATGTTGACCGTTTCACAAACCCTCAACAAGTAGGTTGCAATAGTCTCATCTTCATTCATTTTTAGGATTTAAAATTATCTTTTATGGGTTTTTAACTTGGCTAACTTGACCTTGGAGTTTCCCTCATTAATATTCTTCAACTTGTCCCACATTTATTTGGAAGACATATAGTGCATCACCTTCACAAGTTATACCTCTGATAAACCACACATAATATCATTAATTACTTTTGATTTATTGTCACTATGTTAACAAAGGTTCTTAAAGCATCAAAACATGCTAAGGATGAGGATAGCTAGGTTTAGACTTTAGTGCATAGGATAACATAGAGTATTCAAACACAAGAGTGGAAAATAAAAGCATATCAAAGTTAAATTATTATGTGCTAAGTAAGAATTAGTAACAACCAATGATTCATTAACAATTACATAACATTTAGATTAAATTACACATAAGTAAGCTAAACATTAAACATGAAAGTGCAATCAAGGAACAAATTAAGAAACACAATAGGTAACCACAACCAAGATAGTCTCTATTGATATCTTCAAAAGTAGAACCCTATTCTTCATACGAATACAAGTATATAAAGACATTTGTAGTCTATGAATATTCATATTATTCTCATACCTAGTACCAAAAGGGGAGTATATTCATATTCTAACCTATTACAAGTCATAGAGATAGGACAAAATATACATATATCTAAAAAAATGAGTACATAATGCACAAATATAGATAAATTTCCTACATAGCTTTACTATCTAATTTCTTCTCCCAACACTTTCCTAGATTAAAATGTTATCTCATCCAAAGACAATGTTATAGGGTCTTATAAAATAGCTCACAAGGAAGAATTGAAAGAAGTGTCTATAATAGTAAGAGTTGTATTAATTTCTTAAGCCACCATTTATGGGTTTCATCTCTTGCACACTACTTATCCTCCCTTTTGAATTTCAAAATAAGTATCATACCAACCTACCACCCTTTGAGGTTTTCAAAACACCGGTGTAACTAGGTGGCCACCCTTTATGGGTTTTCAACTAGCCTAGCCTTGATTATCTTACTAGTCATCCCTAATACAAAATTTTATACAATTGTTTTCAAAATTTATACTCTATACAGTACATGGCTTGATGGAGGTGGTATGGATGCAGATGATGATTGAGTAGAGGAGTCTGTGGCCTTGGAGTTCATATCCTTATACTAAGTGATGACATGTTGGAACTTGGATGATGGATTATACACTAGATTGTTGATAATCTGAGTAACCCCAATAAAAAACAGAGATAGGTTAGTAGTATATGCATGCTAATTGACCATAAATTCCTAGATCATGCATATGAAGGTGTGTAATACTACATGATATCTAATGAGATAATCTAGATCTAAATCATTATTGATGTTCATGGCTACCTTCATGTTTTTCACCCTTGTCTATGTCTCACCACTCAACTTCTCTAGTTTGTCTATATGGCATTATGCTTGGAGACCTATGAATGAACTACAGAAAATCTTAATCTACCATTTTAGGAGTTTGTCATGCATATTATCTTTGGAATTGAGAAAGTCCTAGAGAACTATGTAATTCTCATCTAGTGAGGTGGTATGGCTTCCCATGGTTGTTTTAGAAGCTATGGCCATGGTGAAGTCTATGCTAGAACTAGCTAGAGACTCATGTAGGTACTACTTCTAGTCTAGAAAATTACATGTGACCTATTTTCCTTAGAGTGAAAAAATGTTGAACATGTCTTGGTAATCCAATAAGGTGATAAGTTTGGTAGCCTATGTCTTCATGTTGTGGCCCAATATACTGATTTCATGGAGTTTTTAAGTTATGCACCAATCCTTAGTCAACCTAGAGACCAACATCTTTAGTGTACACTAGTCAGACATGACTTGGTCCCTAATTACTTGAGTGACCTACTCTAGGTAGGTGTTTTGGATCATTTTCATGTCTTCATCAAGGTGAGAATTCAACTCTATATTCTCCACCTTGGATTGATCCATATCTGGCTCAAAGAGATAGCCTTATACATAATTAACTCTTGAAATGTGATTATACCCTAAAGATGTTTCTTTATTGAGATCTTGTAGATGTCCATGGAAGATTCTTAATTGAGTAGGAGTATGGAAAATGTACTTATAGGTGCTGAAGGGTCTAGTCATGGAATTATGGAAAGTGGGAGTGAAAAAGTGGTATATCAAGCACCAACTATTGGGACATCCCAACGTCAAACTCCTAATAATTGTAACTCTAGGAGCTAAGGACCTGTCTAAGCTATATCTAGTGATTTTTATTATGATGGCTAATTTTCTTCTACTTATGGCTACTCTAGTGCCTATTCCTGCTATGTTTTAGCCTCTACTACCAGCTTGAGTTATTATGAAACATCTTCAAACTTATTTATTTTTACTTCTTCATCCTTTTATACTTTAAATTTTATTTCTTCCTATGCATCTTGATATTTTTCCTATGCTTCTTCTACCTACAAATTCTACACATGTTCAACTTCTTTTTTTTATTCTACCAAGGTTGTAGCCATGGCTTGTTATTGTGTAACCTTAGATTGTGCTTATATTTGTGCTTATTATTGTTTTTATGTTTTTACCTATGTCTATTATTAGTGTGTGGCTTCTTCTTCTTCTTCTTCTTCCCTATTTTTATTCATATCTTCTTCTACTTACTACTATGCATGGTTTGTAATTTCCATGGCCTATTGTGTTTGGGTTTTTACATCCTATTTGTATTTCTCTTCTTCCTCTACCTTATCCTTGGTAATGAGATTAGCTTATTTTTCCTTCTATCCTTTCTCCTCTTATGCTTTTTGAACTATGTCAACAACTTCTTAGGCTTTCTTGGCCTCATCAATGATCTTCTTTCAATTAGAATTTATATCTTTGGCCTTTTGTGTAGCCTCAACTTCTTTGTCTTGTTGATTTTCATATTATTATTGAGATTGCTCCTTTTTTTCTTATCCTCCTCCTTATTTACTCTCCATTCTATTATATTAGCTACTTATTACCTCAAGGCCTATTATTATTTTATGGTGGGTTCCTTTAGTATGATCTCATTGACATCTTAGGCTTGTAGTGATGGTGGTGAATCACTTAGTTATACTTCTAAGCTAGAATCTTATGCATTATTACACCTAAGCATGAATATTTAGCATCTAGGTGGTGGTCAATTATAGGTAGGGGTAGGTTGTGATTCTTAAATAATAATTGGTCATATAAATGCACACTCTTCAAGTGTAGGGAGACTGTATCCTCTCACCTAGTTTGGGGTCTACATAAAAGTTATTCTCATGGAACTTTTAGAAAGGGTGAAAATATATCCTTAGCTTTGAAGGTAGGATAAGGTTGTGGATGGAAAAGTTAATCTTATATTGCAAATACTCTAATTATTTATATGCAATATCAACAATAATGGATGTCAAGTAAGATGGAAAGTCCACCCATAGTTTGTGATGAACCTATTTATGCACTTGAACCATGCAAACATCCTTCCAAAAGAATAATTCCTTTTCCTTCTCTCTATCATAAAAATATGTATGCATGTCTACACTCATGACATGGTAGACTTCCTTTTCATCTATGCCCATCTATGGAAGGTTACATGACCTTGAAATCTATGGCACTTTTGGATCATCCCAATTTTTTTTTGCGCTTCTTGTATTTCAATTCAAAGGAGGAGATTCCAATTTATGCTCTATGGAAAGCCTAAAATTTCCCTTCTATTATTGTGAAGTGGTGTCTTCTTTAGGTTATTGTTCTATAGGAACAACTATGCTAGGTGATATGGCCTATAATGTGGCTACTTGCCTAGCTATAAATGCCTTTTGTTTTGTGACTTCTATCTACATCATGTCTATGGTGACAAAGAATGAAAGTGGTGTGAAGGGTAATCACGGTATCCTGTGAATGTGAATCAAAACACCTTTTGGGAGCAAGGTAATAGTTATGTGTTGGCCCGAATAATACATGATGTCTAGTGGTACCCAAGGATATGTGGCAATTAGCTCCAATACTCCTCCCACAATTATTTGAATTTACCCTCATGTGCTAGGGATACACACTCTTATGTCTAGATGAGATTGGGAAATTGCTATATTAGCCAATAATTCATGTCATTTGCACTTTTCCCTCTAGGGACTTCTATTACATGAAGTAGATCAAGAAGATGAGGAATTGGTATTGAAATGTCTAATTTGGTGATGTACAAACCTTATTAATGTTAGTGAGTAGCTCTTGAATTAATTACTATGGATAGTTGAATTTATTGTCCCTATGGATCATATGGTGGGAAATGTCCATGACTCCTTTTTATATTTTTCTGTTATACTTGGTTATATGACAAAAACTCTTGTTGATGCATTTGAAGAGGATGCTTACTGACTCATCATGGATTTACTGATTTGGTATCCCTATGGATATCCAGACATGTAAATCCTACAATTATTATAGAATGTGGGGGGGGCATTCTCATCTTATATGGAGAAGAGGATTTTCCTTGCATAGGTATCCATAAAGCTCAGGCCATGGCTTTTATGTTGAAGAAAATGGTGATGTTTGGTCCAAGATATATATTTTTATTATTATATCAATTGATAAGGAATTGTAAAATCATCCCTAGGTTTTCAAAGGTTGGAATTCAAAGCAATCATTTTATTTCTATGTTCTAGAAGTGGTAGGGAGATATGAGAGTGAGAATTTGTATAACATCAATGGAGTTTGGATGAAAAAACTTCACTTCTACTACCTACAAGAAGTCAAATGGATTTAGATCATTTAACTTCATTTGACTGAGAGCCATACCAATGATTGTTACTTATTTATTTGCATTGATGAGTCCATTGATGAGCCATGATGCATCCTTATTTTTTGATTGATTAAACTTGAAACTCTATAGTCTTTTTTTGTAAGAAAAAAATCTTAGATATTTGAATTTATAGGTCAAAAAAATATTTAAAATAATGAAATGGAATCTATGTTTTAGATTAAGGTAAAATCAGGTTTTGAAGGGACCCCGAAACCCAAGTACGAAGAAATAAATATAAAGCCTCAAGGACCACAGGAAAAACCTAAAAACTACTACAAAGAAGTAGAAAAAGTAGGCTTTATGTGGACCTAAAAACACTAGAGAGACCACCGGTCAAAACCCAGATTTAACAACGATCTGGCTGCACCATAGACAGAAGATTACAAAAAGAAACCAGAGAACAGGACCAATAAACATAACCAACAAGAAGAACCAGACTATTCTTCCAGTTCCAAAATCATTTTAATAGTTTCTTTACCTTTCACAACAATAGTATCTTGAGTAGTAGTTGCCGCCAACTTGGCTCCCTCTTGTGTAGCCTTCTTTCTAGAGCTTTGTCTCATCCTTTTGCTAGGCCCCTCCAAGGATTTGGTCTCCTCGTTTGCTCTTTTTCCAATATTGACAGATGCAGCACAAATATTGGACGTTACTTCCTCCATTTTCGTTTTGTTCTCCTTAATGAGTTCTCAAAGGTTACTCTCATAATCTTTGAGCTTGATGGGGATATCTCTTATCTATTTTTCCATGATGTTGATTTTGTTCCATTCAGCTTTCTAGTTATCTTACATAATTTCCACTTTCCTTTTGAGATCCTTAATCTCCTTACACATCCAAGAATCAAGTTGGAGAGAAGCCTCTGTTTTGCAATTAACCCAACTCACAGGGGTGTGCATTCCATCAATCTACCCCTTCTCTCTCCATTCCTTAGAATTCTTATTAGGACTGTTCCCACCTTCTTCAAAGTGATCCTCTCAGCCCCTTTGATACTGTTCTTTGGTTCCAGTTTGAATTTCCATGTCCATTTCTTGATTGTCATCCTGAAATGTATTTTCCTTTTCATTTCTTGAAATAGGGTCCTCAACAGGGCCATCCTGGACAATATCTTCCTCCAACACTTTCTGATTTTCCTCAGTTTCTTCTTTACTATTTTTAGATTCCTCCTTTTTGTTGACTCCTTCTTTCTCATTCTTCTCTTGACATTCTTCGTCCTCATTTGAATTTGTATTCCAGCTTTCAGTTCCTTCTTCTTCCTCCAAATTTTCCTCCCTAGGTTTATCAGATCTCTCCCACTCTGTATCTTCTTCTACATTCTAATTATTGGTGCTAGGGAACTTGATTTTGTCTTTCCCTTTTACAATTTCACTCCTTCTACTCCCAGACTCCTTATTTTTCCCCTGATTAGGGTTCTTAACCATAGCTTTATTCTTGCAGTAGCCTTCGATTAATAGAATTAGGCCTTCATGCAGGATAGGATGCATTTCCTTCTTCCTGTGAGCAAATAAAATTTGGACCAAAGAATAGCGTAGGTAAAAGGGAAAAGATAGTCTTACCTTGTGCCTGAAATGATTAAGGAAAACAAAGTGGAATTTATGCACTCTCTTGCTCCTTCCGTCCAAGATGAAATACTCCATTATACAACATAAGACATCCCTCCATATCCCCTTAATCTATTCCAATTCATATAAATCTCCATTCTTGACCAACTTTTGCTCTTCCACATCCGTCTTCGGGAACTTAAAAAAGGCCTCGTTCGAAATGCTTGTCTGCTTGGAGAATTTAAGTCCATCCATAGGCAACCCTGTAACCTTTGCTATAAAATCCTCTATAAGGTTCACTATGATACCATGCAATGTGACCCTTTCATCAATCCAATTTTTAAAAAAGGCCGTGGTGATATGCAGTTTTGACCCATGGAGCTTTTCCATATAGTTCACGACTTTTCCTTTCTGCAAGATTCTCCAGACATCTTGTTTCTCTCTCCATTCTTCACAGTTTTTGGGTTCCTACTTTCTTGGTTCTCCCTTCCTTTCACGAGCCATACTCATTTCCTTGGAAACCCAATCGCTATGAACTTTACAATGATCCCACCTGCTGCCAGTTTGATTTTAGAGTCGGCTTTGTTTGGGCACGTTTAGGATCCCCGAGAGCCTTCCACTTTCAAGAGCTTTCCTCTTTAATGATTGAAGACCTTTCCCCATGCAGCCACTTCTCCAAATCATTATGTTTCTATAACAATCTAATTGTTCCCTCCTTTGCATGAGTTGCATCATGAAGAATGAGCACCCTCAGTTCCACCTTCTTTTCTAATGCTTCTTGCCACCTCATTTTTTGTCCTGTCTGAATTGTGCATTTTGCTAACCAATCTGCAACTCTGTTGGCTTCACGATAGGTGTGGGTTATAGTCACTTTATCAAAAAAATTTATTAAGTTTTTCATCTCCATTACCATAGCCTCTATATTCCAAGACACAATATTTTTATTATTAAGAATATTTATGATGTTCAATGAGTCCCCTTCTAGCCACAATTTGGGATATCCTGAATCCACAGCTATTTTGATGGTCTAAAGGGCGGCAGAAGCTTTGGCAATGTGACAATTTGATTTACCAATGGGGATTGCTACAACATCAATAACCTTTCCCGTATGGTTTCTCAAGACTCCACCACAACCTGCATTCCCCGAATTCCCTTTAGCAGCTCCATCAAAGTTTCCCTTAATCCACCCTTGAGGGGGAGCATTCCATGTAACTCCTAATCTGGGATTATCAGGTTTACCTTTAGAATTTTCCATACTTAAGGGATTATCCACTTGGAAGGTTGAGCTTGGATTCTTTTGTGATAAAAAATTCTCCTTAATAGCTCTAATGATGTTCTATCCTACCACCCATCCAGGGAGCTCTTTATTTCTAAATATTCAGTTATTTCTTTCCTTCTATATTCCCCACCAAATATGGGGAAGAGTAAGTTTCCATAAAAAAATTGCTTCAAAATTCTTGGAGGGGCAGTACCAGCTTTTAAGAGATAATTCCACATTTTTATGATGGATGCATGCAATGCCCCACATATTGAGAATTTCTTTCCAAACTAGTTGTATATAAGAACAATTTACAAACAAATGATCTCTATCTTCAAGACCTTTCTTACAAAGGATAAACCTGTTCACAATATATATTCCTCTTTTCTATAAATTGTCCAAAGTTAAGATTTTGTTTTGGAGAAGGGTCTAGAAAAAGATTTTGATTTTAGGGATGAGCCCCTTGATCTAGGCCTTTATCCATAGCGGTTTGTTGCCATTTCCCTTTGAAGTGAAAATGGAAGAAACTTTAAACTATCCACCTGGCTCATTGTGCCAAACAATCTTATCTTCAAGATTAGGGTATAGAGATATAGCATTTAGGGATATTTGAATATCCTTGAAATCTTGATCATAGTCAGTGAGGTTTACCTAGGAGTTATTCTACCAGTATTGGTTAACCATTATTCCCACTCTTTGCTTGCAACTTTTTATAACATCTTTATCTTGGAATTCATCTTGCAAAGGTTTTCCTTTTAACCAAATATCTTCCCAAATTTTCACCTTATTACCATTGCCAACTTTCCAAGAACTTCCTTCTTCTAAAACATGTTTAGTCCCCTGGACTACCCCCCATATGGCAGAAGGATGGGAAATGTCTGGATTAGAAAAGAATTCAGGGAGAGTCTTTGCCTTAAATAAGTATTTGTGCTACCATATTTTTCTCCATTCTTTATTTTCCTAATAAACCCTCCAACCCTGCTTAGCTAACTTAATGAAACTGGTATTTATAGATTTTTCATGTATTGTATTTCTCATAAATGTCATGCTTATCCATCCATTCAACATGAATAAAAAGGTTTATGTGTAAAATCTTATCTAATATAGAAAGTAAGACAATTAGTCATTGGCACATGTGTGGAGATATGTTTTTATGCTCTTTATTATTTATATAGGGTTATGAGTAGATGATGTTGATGGGATACAAATTTATTGAAGATTAAATCAATTAAACCTTAGATCTAGCATTTACTTCTAGTGGATGACCATTATATGGTGGAAATATTGTTGATGTGATTTATCCATACCTTTCCCAAACTTAATTTTTTTCATCCACTACTATTGACATCCATGATGGTGCACATGGATTTTTATTTGCATGGTTAGTGCATGGTATGCTTGGTATCTTGGTTATGTAGTGGTATTGAAGAGATCATCTAAAAAGACACACATACACAAAAAACAAACCCCACAAAAACATGCCCAAATGAGAAATCCTAATCTACTTAGTGCTACTCAACACCCACTCACTTAGTAGAATGAGATAAATTAGACTATTGGTGGTAGGGATTCAACCTACATCCATTGACCCACCCTAGTAATATGGTTAGTTGAAGATATATTAGAACCATAATTTCTTGTTACAATAGTTCATGTATAACACAAGGCCCTTTCCATCTAATCTGTAACTTGCCCAAAAATACTTTGAAATGACTCTCATATAATAAGACTAGTTGATCTTTATGAAATTATTTATGGTGTAAATTCCTATCATTTCATTATTTATAACTCTACATGTGAATTTATTTCATCTACACTATTTTATGTCTATACTCATCCATCCTATTAAGTTAGATTAGTCTATTGGTGAGATACTCACAATCCCCTAGTTTTATGACCATGGAAATACACATACTAGCAACTAAGTATTCTATTGACATAACTACTTCAAGTCCGTACATAAATTGGAATGGATTAAAATTTGTGGATCTCTTATAGTTTATGTGATATTACCATAGAATTACTATAATGTGATCTTCTTGATTATCCCTTTTGATGTCATATATTTTTTTCAACATTTTACACATTAGTTTGTTGGAAGCTTTAGCTTATAGATTGTATGTAATGATTTTATGATGAGAAATCACAAATTAATTAGTAAGACTCTTAATGGTGTTGTTCAGTAATGGCATGCCTAGATCAATGGCTAGCTTGATGTGGCATCCAAACCTTGTAATAATATTCTCATAGAGAAACTTTACTGCATCCTTCACACTAGAGCTAGGTGTTGTAGTAGATTTAACCCACTTGGTAAAATAGTCAGTCATAGTGATAATATACCTTTTTTACTATGTTTTATTAGTATATTGATAGGTCTTACATATTCAATGCCCCATTTTTCAAAAGTTTTCTTAGGTAACATAGGCTATAAAGACATTTTGTCTTTTTATATTGGTTTATCAATGCATTGGTAGACATCATAATGTTGTGTGATTTTGTGTGCATCTTGGAAAAGATTTGGCCACCATAACCCACTCTATAATATATTCTTGACATTAGATTCTCTATAAAAATGTCCTCATGATTCCTTAGTGTGCCTCCTATAAAATTTGAGCTCATTCATGTTCCTTAATAACCCTAAGTACTACTTCATCCTTCCTTATGTTATACATAAGCCACTTGGTTATGGTGTACAGTAAATATCTAGTGACAAATTTATTCTTGTCTCATTCCTTGAAGTGTGCATGGAAAAATCCTTATTTAATAATGTGGGTGATAGCTTTGAAATTTTTAAGATTCATATAGACATGTAAGAGATGAGCATCAGAGAGTCTTCCTATAATTCTTATAGTTATTCACCATTAGAAATGTGGCTGAGATGATCTTGTTCCACACTCTTTCTTTCTAGATTGACATTAATGTGAAACTAGAACTCCTAAAGTAGCATCAAATGCTTAGATATGCATCCTCCAAGCATCATATTGTTGACAAGGTATCATAAAGCTTGATGATCAGTGAATACTTTGAATGGTGTCATAAGTAGATAGTGTCAAAAAAAATTTAGAGTGAACATTATAGCCAATGCTTCTCATTTAGTTGTTGTGTAGTTCTTATTTAAATTAGATAGTTTCCATCCAGTAAAATGAATGGTATGGTCAAGTCCACCATATTTTGGTTGTGTAAGCAAAACATCAACTACAATACCTAAAATCATCAACATGAATGTGAAAGGGATTGCTCCATTTTGGAAAGATGAGTATGGGCACAATAACTAGTCTTTGTTTTATCTTGATAAAGGATGTTTGATACTCTTAAGTCTAGACAAAATTTACACTTTTGTGTATTAAGGAGTCTAATGGAGATGAAATAGATGCATAACCTTTGATGAAATTGTGATAGCACACTGTATGGCCAAGAAAAGATCACACTTTCATTAAGTTGATTGGTGGAGGCATACTCAAAATGACTACAATTTTTCGTAATATACAAAAATGCCTTCATTGCATACTACATGACCTGGTGAGACACAAAAAGGTGTAAAGAAGAGATATTTATTTAAATTCAAAGTAATGCATAGAGCTTGAAATTGGTTTAACATGAAGTGAAACTTACACAAATGTTATTTAAATAAGGAAAATACTACCTTATCATTGAGATAAACTTTTAGGAATTTATGAATGAAGTCCTTGAATGTAGTCACCATTGTGCAACAAAAAATTTCAAGTGCATTCTTAAGGCCAAAAGGCTTTACCTTGTATATAAAAGATCCCCGTTCCATGTTAAAAGTCATTTTGTATCTATCTTATTTTTTATGGGTATTTGATGATAGACAATGAAAACATCCATGAAAGAGTAGACTTCATGTCCTATAACAAATTCTAAAACTTCATTTATGAAGTGAATTGGCAATGGATCATTTAAATATGCATCATTTAAAATGCAATAATCT
Organism: Torreya grandis; assembly: GCA_037957365.1. Classification (NCBI taxonomy): domain Eukaryota; kingdom Viridiplantae; phylum Streptophyta; class Pinopsida; order Cupressales; family Taxaceae; genus Torreya; species Torreya grandis. The sequence goes on along the minus strand of JARHVA010001295.1, from coordinate 2,368,935 downwards.
CCACATACTCTGATCTCACCTATTTTCCTTAGTTTCACTACCATAGTGCTTATCTAAACTACCTTTTATATAGGATAGATTATAATTATGTCCTACATTCTATCAAGTTCAACCTTCAATTTTAACTTTATGTTTGGATTTAACTTATAAGGTCATTTCTTTGTAAGTAGTGCACACTCCTCAAGTTTGATATGTAACTTTCTTAGAGATTGATCAACTCCTATGACCTATAAAATTTTAGTGGGGAAGACATATTGATAATCCCTTAGAATTTGCATAGATTTATAAACTAAAGCTTCTATCCAATAATCACCCATATGTGCCAATTTGGGAACCTCCTTTGTTCCAATGTTTGCTACATGTTTTTTAATAGGATATTGGTAAATATTACACTTTTATTCAACAAGAAATTCATGTATCATTCATTGCCCTTCTTATTCTTGAATTTTTACTCTACACAACTTGTCCTCTTTAGTGAGTTCTATGTTTTTGTTCTTTATTAATTTTACTCATCATCTAGGTTAAAATAAATCAGTCAAAGTGAGATCAGCATTAGAACCAGAATCTTCAATGTCCTCTACTTCATCTTGTATTTAGTGGTATGGATGCGTAATATATTATTCTTCTTTGTTGGTATATTTATATATATTTAAAGCTAATATGACATTAGAAGTTACATTATTCTACATAGTGGATTCCATTGTGGTGCTTAAATCTTATACACACCCATGGCATAGGAAATATTTGATTTTTAGCAATATATTGTGAATTAGAGGATTCTCATCTTCAAAAAACAAATGTCTATATGAAATCAATTTGCACATGTACCCAATACATTGTATCCCTCTTGTGTTCTTGATGCATATACCATGTTGATGGTAATGGAGAAAGTGTACAATGGAAGATGTGAACCTACTACTTTAGTGCCACACAATCCTTAGTCCTAAATTTAACACATTTAATAATATTTATTTTAGGACACTCACCTTCTTGAAATAAAATCCAATAATTTTTGATGACCTATGGTGGTTATAACCTACTAATCATGAGCTCATAGGCATCATCCCACTCAAGCTTATCATTTTTATGAATTGACCACCATGTCACAATAACTCCCTTCATAGTATAACTTAGATTACCAATTCATTTGTTGATGGTAGGTATATAAACTTATAGTCACACAATTAACTAGTTGATATCCTTAGTTGCATAGTACATAAGAATTTATCTCTGATGCACAAATACTATTCTCATAGGTCAAAGTTCATGATCACCTCGAGCCTAGTTGAGTGGGTGCATGCTTGAGTCTCTAATGATAGACAAATATATTTCATAAGTAAAAGTGCCTTCTCTAGTAAACTATATATAATTATTCATATAATCATCTGCTTGATAAAGGAATTCAACTTTAGAATGAGTAGGGGATTTTGTACGCATAGATTCAGAATCTTCTATGATAAAATGGGTTGTCAATAGATGACTAACTATTGGTTTGGGCCTCTATTGTTCATATGTATTCAACTAATAAGTGAATAATGATTGTACCTATGCTTTAGTATGCTCATACAAGAAGTTACATTTAGATGTGTGTAGTAATTTTTAGTTTTCCTTGGAGTTTACCTTCATCCAACTAGTTTCTTGCACTATATATGGAGAATCTAGTTCAACCAGAATGATGTAAGGTTTGTGTGCCCTATTTAAAGGAATGATGACAAATTTATCTCCCTAGTTGGCCTCTAATTTATTTTGTACCATGTTGATAGTCATCTAATTATCATATGCCCATTTCTTTCCAATTAGCATAGGGTAATATGTTGATGTTATCTTCATAATTATCACTTTAAGGTCATGTCATAGGGTCAATTCTATGACTTTGATCTAAACATATTCTAATCTACCAATAGGCTCAACTCATCCATAGTCTGCTAAGATCAAATTCACTACACTATAGCTTAAAATCAGGCATCCAATAGCCTCTCATGTAGACCTATAAATAATATTAACTATGCTACCAAAATCAAAGATAGGATTTGGAATTTCATAGACTGAAACCTCAATGTCAATTCATGCTTCTACATCCTAGGGATTCTTTGTTTTGATGTACCAATCCATATTTTACATCTTTTATTAGCCTCACTACACACACTCTAATATATTATGTAACATGTTCGTGATTTTCTTTAAGATGTCTTCATTGTGTATTTTTCTTAAAATTTTTAAGAGATCTATTAGCATAGTGACAACTCCATCCTAATGCATAATGCACATGATCTGGTCATACATTTACACATCTATTATTGTAGCATCTCCTTCAATAGTGTCTTGATGTTGTATGTTTTTCAAAATCTATGTGGCTTCATGCATGAAACATTTCTATATAGTTTTTTTTATATATTTATCTTATTTTTATTTTTGGATTCCCCAATCCTAAGGCATTTCTAAAGGAGGTAAGTCTCTTTCTACATGTTGGTGTCATGTGATAGAATTTAGGAATGCATCCTCCTTATGCTACACATTAACCATATTCACATTTATGATTACCATGTCCTTTATTTGATTTTATAATACAAGACAATATTATATCTTGTGCTGGTCATATATTTTATAGTATGCATAGTAAGATTGTCTTTGAGGATTCAAAGGGAAATTACATTTCACATGATTGTATTCTCCACATAGGTAGCATTAAAAATGACACCATTAATATTTATTGCCTCTACTGGCCTAATAACCTCCTCTGTATGTACCACCAAAACATCCATTATTTTATTGATAACCTCCTATATACCCTCTTTGTTACTATGCAATGTTCCAATGCTTATGCTAGTAGGTATTATTTACAATTATAGATTATTGTTGTGTAGTAAGTGGGGTCTAAATAATTTGTTTATTCTATATCATGGATGAGATATAGGGTGCTATATATTGGTATTATGGAGATGGTGGTGTCCAACTTGGTGAAGGAGGTGTCTAATTGGCTAGACCTTGAGACTAGTATAATGGTGAACTAGGAATCCATTATGGACCTGCTTGGGTCACACAAGCTTTATCAACCTTTGGGCCTAGAATCATTTGATTTGTTGAGAAATTTTATTGTATAGTGATGTAAAATCCATTTTTGGTGATGCCTTCCTTGATCTCTTGCAAATCCTTATAGTTATTTTCATCATGATTGTGTGACTTATATAAATTACAATACAAATTATATAGGTTATTGACGTACTATTATAGGAGATGAAATTGCATTATCACATGCCCTACTAATCAAAAAAATTCACAAAAGTCTTTCTTAATATTAGGAAAATCATTCCAGTGATGTCCTTCTTTTCGTACTCTATACACCATAGATTCAACTTAGGTTTATCTTCTTCATGGTATTGATCCATTCTATTCATAAAATCTTGCAGTGTGTTTTTGTTCTTGGAATTTATAGCAGGAGCTTCTTCATCATCTTTAATTTTCTCTAATCATAGGATAGTAGCTCTAGCATCTACTTTAGTAACATATTGAGTCTACACAGTGGAAAACCTAATTTTGGAGTGTAGTCCTTTAATAAACCACATAACTTTGTCCCTGTCTATTATGGAAAATTCTACCTTATTCATAACATCACAGAATCTATGATCATAGTGACAAACTTATTATTCCAACTTCTGCCTTATTTTACTCAATTATTGAATAGTATAAATAGTGCATTTCTTTATCTTGAACTCTTTGGCAAGACATTCCCTAACCTACTATAGAGTTTCCTACTGGATGTCTTTGAAGTATATGAATTCATGTGCTCTTTCATATATTTCCCTTACTAACTCACACTATTGGATATATTCATCAATAATGGCCTTCTCTTACCATCTCATTTCATAGGTTAGTAAGTATTGTTCAGGGTGCATAAACCCATCATAGGTCACAAGATTTATAAATCCTCCTACATGACCCATTGTGTAAACTTTTGTTGATAGAATCTGTTACACAATTGTTACAAGAGGAAGCTACATTCTATGTAATACTAAGGTTTATGTATGCACTAGAAGAGTGAACATGCACATGTTGTTTTTACACATTTATTACATAGCTTTAAAATCTATGTATCCTTATACTCCAAACTCGGTGATATATCTTTATATGGTGGTAGTAACCCAATAATCTATTTCCCTCATCGAGTTAGTTTCTAGTTTTTATAACCAATATATTTTCTCTTTAGTTTAGGTTAGTATTTATTTCATTCTTAGGTTAAAGCAATAGTATTCTAACCATATTATCCAATTAGCTATCAATTTAGGTAACTTGTACTAAAAGATTTTGTAAATATTTCCATAGATATACTCTTGAATTATTTATTCTATGATAAGACCAGTCCATTTAGATTCTCCTTCTACAAAATTACATATTTTTTGGTCTAACCATGTCTGAATGTCTCTTTACCTCGATAAAAATCTTAGCATAGTTTCCTCTGGAAGGAGTGTTTCCACATTCATGGATCCATTATTATCAAAGGTTATAAATTCATTAGAACATGATAAGTATGAGGATAACTAGGTTTAGAATTTAGCGCATAAGATATTACATAGGATTCAAACATAAGAGTGGCGAATAAAATCATAGTGAAGATAAATTATTATGTGTTAAGTAGGAATTAAGAATAACCAGAGATTCATTAACAATTATAGAGCCTTGTGATTAAGTTAGACATATGTAACTAAACAATAAACATGAAAATGCACACAAGGAACAAATTAAGAAACATAATAGGTAACCATAACCAAAATAGTATTTATTTATCTCTTCAAAAGTGGAACTCTATTCTTCATACAAATACAAGTATATGTAGATGTTTCCAGTCTATGACTATTCATATTCTTCTGATACTTGGCACCAAAATGGGAGCCTATTCATATTATAACCTATTACAAGTCATGGATATAGGAAAAAATATACATATATCTAATAAATTGAGCTTGTAACACATGGATACAGACAAATATCCTATTCAAATTTACTATTTAATTTCTTCTCCCAACACATTAGCATTCTTACCTATTACATCTATAAGAGGAATAGGAGGTGAAATATATCCATCCAAGATTGATTTTAAAACATCATGACCTTGATAAATTATATCTTTCCTCATATTTACACTCCAAAAATCATAATTGTATCCATTAAATAATGAATATTTGCTTTTAGAAAAACCACCTTCTGCTTGACTTGTCATCTTTGCTTGCTTAGAATTTCCTTTAGGTTGTAGGACCTCCTTAAAAGGACCTAATATAAAAAAAAATTATAATTAAAACTATGAAGAAGGGGGTGAATAATTTTCTTTAAAATATTCCTTTAGTTTCACTTAACATCCATGAATCATTCTTTCACATGCATACATCAATCAATGCAAACACATGTATCTATAAAATAAAACAACATAATAACATAAAATATATGTGATAAAACCTATTTTGGGATAAAAAATTAATATATTCCTATAATAAATTAATCAAAATTTTAGTGAGGTACCAACCCCACAAGGAGCACCAACCACTTACTAGTCAAGCACTAACCCAGATATTCCTTTAACAAGTACCAACTTACAAGGAGGCTCCACCCCCTAGGTAACTTAGCACTAAGTTAGGTAACTTGAATATTTTATTACCTTATAACATATGTTTCTAAAAAAAAATATATTTTCTCCTTATTTCTCTCTTCTCACTCTTCTATCTTTCTCAAATGGCCTATTAGGCCTTCTCATTCAACTAGCCCTTTCCTTGGTAGAATTAGGTCAAATGACCTTGATCAAAACCTATAGAAACATATTTAAATATTAATTTAATATTAATCATAACTATATTTTTATATTTAATCCATTTACCTAGTTTCCAAAACTCTATATCATTCACTCATATGTTCAATATTCTAACTAGTCAACTATGCCTATTAGACCTTATCTTTATACTTGACTCTTGATCTTACCCATATTGGTTGGAAAAGAAACTCACAATAATTTTATAAAAATTTAAAAATATCAATAAACACATTTAAAAATTGAAACAACCACCACATAAGTTATTCATTACCCTTAAGGTCCAAAACCACCATTAGGCCTAGTAGAGACCTAATGTAATTAGGTCTTCTCTAAGAACATGTTTCAATTAGACCTCATTGGAAAACATAGAGCCTCAATAAATAGATGGAAAATTTAAAAAATGACTCAAATATACACATTATAATCTCACCTTATGTTCCCAAAAACGTTTACTTCATTTCACTCCTTGAACTAGTCAATTAGGTATACTCATCATTAGGCCTTCTTACTACCAGAAAGTTTGTCTTGCGAAACTAAATCATATAGTAAAATTTTCCACATAAACATGATAATAAATCACATGGATAGAATATACTTGACCTAGGTTCAACATTATCTTCGTTATAATTCATAAAACATGGAAAAATACTTCTAATTGATCAATTTAATATGCTCACTTAGAACTACACATAGGCCTCAAAAACCTAGTCAAGAACCTTTGAATTTTCACACCTAATTTAAATTATTTGGGAATAATGGAGTTTTATTCATATTTTATTTAATGGAATAGATTAATAAATTAGTAAAAAATATATCAATAAATACAGTCCTAATTTATGCAATTGTTTGTCTTTTCCACATTTCTAAAAATAGTAATAAATGTGAAGAAATATAACCTAGCTATAAAATAGACTAAGACTATTGATATATAGGTTAAAAATGGATATTTAGTATTGGGAAGTCATCATAAACCTAAATATATATTTCATTGGGTGAAATTACAAGAGCTTCAAAAAGTAGACACTTTGGTATCCAGTTTTGTTGTCCATTCCTACTACTATTGTCCAAACTAATCATAGAGACCTAAAACTTTCTAGGTAGTTGCATTGTGCCTATGTGAGAATATTTGTTAAAAATAAATCATTAGTTTTTGATGGAATTAATTGTGGATATTATTTTGTCTTAAAACCCTAACACTCCATCATTCTTGATAAAATGACATTTGAGTCACTTGAAAAAGAGGGGAGTTAGTGTGAAATATGTACTAAGCATGTAGTTCACGCCCCTGTGTAGGACACTACCTACATACCAATAATATTAAGAGGGATCAAGACATATGTAGTTATCCCACCTAGTGTGCTTTTTTCAATATTGTGATGATATGAAAATGCCAAATTGATAGTGTTTCAGGTGGTTAGGGACTAGTAAGAGGATTTGAGTAGGTTTGTAGCTATGTTGGGTGGTTGTGTGCAAATAATAAGGAATGTTTCCTTATTGATTTGTTTTTATTATTAAATTATTTATATGTTTGGTTGCCTCCCTTGTAAATGAGATTTGAGTGGGATTTTATAAGGAAAAATTGATCATATTTTAGATGTATTTGTGTTAGACCAACCTAATTAAGGATAAAGATCAGATAAAAATGACCATTGGGGCTCAAAGTGAAAATGGATAGGACTAAATAAAATGGCACACTTATCTATGTGGTGATATAATACAAATGGGGTGATCTTATCTTATAGGATTAAGACCTAAGGTAATAGTATTGGCATGGGGAATACTATCTGGTTGAGGTAGAATGACCATTGAGAAGCTTCTAAATGAATGGGAATGAGAAAAAAATGTGTTTTATAAGAGCATGAGAAAATTACCTATACATTTGGTGTCATAAACAACACTCAAAGTACTAATTTAGATATTTTATATGACTACATTTGCCCCTCCCTTTATTCTAGTGATATAATAAAGCAAAATACTAGGATAAAGGAAAAACAGAAAGCATACCTAAACTTACCTATAAAGGTGAAGCCCATGAAGATGTGTGATGTTGAGTGTGTGTAGAGAGAGAAAAATATGAAACGTAAATATTTTATGAGTTTGAGTGATTTTGAGGGATGCTAAGTGATATTGGGTATGTGTTGTACCAAGAATAATATCATAAATAGAGCTGAGTGCTCAATTCCTTTAGGGTGTCTCAAGAATACAAAGGTTATCCATTTGGTTCTATTATTTCCCACTAAGTATTGAATTTATGTGATCATGAATGTGTTAATTAATGTTTAGAATATGTCTCTAATCCCTCCAAGTAGGTGGATCAAGAATATAAAGGCTATCTAGTCCTTTCTCTCCATCATTTCCCTCTAAGTGTGAACTATGAATTGATACTAGTATTAATGTGTATTGTATGAGATGGATAATGAAGCCCATGAATGTTGTATAATTTGACAATAGGTTATGGATAGCTAAATATGTACTAAGAACTAGGCCAATCTTGGCCACTTTGAAAGGTGTAGATTAGGCTTGTATGAAATCCACTATGAAATTGAGAACTAGGATTATATGAAAACCACTATGAAATGATGCCAACCACCTGCATATAGAATAAGGCACATAACTATTGAGAATACCTAGGTAATACAATGAACTAAAAAGAAAAGAAGGAAAATGTGTCATGCACATTACCCCAAATCATTAGTGTCTATAACATGGATTCTGATCTAGAATTTATCCCAACTACTTAATCTAAAACTAAAAATGAGATCCATCATACTATGCATGATGCCCCCTATATCTAGATAATATAACTAAAAATGTACTAAAATTACCTAATATAAACTAGACTATAAATGAAAAAACTATAATTGACCTTACCTTTCTATCTATTTCTAAAAAAATTGGGTTTTTGGCTATTTAGATAGGAGTGATAAAAAGTGGACACTTTGTTGTAGGGCACTGTAGTCCAAATGGGGTTCTCTTGTCCTTTACTATTTCTAATGAATGTTCTATGTTTGTCCTTATTTTTCTAGTCTATTCTACATGTTTTAAATTTTGATTGTTATTTTGAGTTTTCTAAAAAATAATTTTGATTGGTAGAGGGATATTACCTCTATGACAAAACCCTTGTTTGTATCCCCCTCTTTTATGAGTAGGAATGAAGACCCTATAATGAATACCCTCAAATGAATGAGCCTTGCAAGTGTGTTATGATATGAAATAAATGATATAATACTGATGATAAAAAATATGTCTCAATATATAGAATAGTTTGTGTTAGATATTGTTAGATAAATAGGGGTATGCCTAGATAGATGTAAAACTATAATAACATGTGTATTATACTAAACTAAAAACTAGAAATTAGTCTAGCTGTCAAGGGGGGATGGAGAATGATGTTCATCATGGCATCCAAAAATTCAAGATAATGCATGGTGTGCATCATGGCATTTCAAACAACTAAGAAGCAAAAAAGCAATCAAGCATGCAAGGAAAGAAGCAAGAAGCATACAAAAAGAGGCCAAGAGGCCAAGTAAACAATGAACATGGGAACATGTAACTCAAACTAGGAAATTCAAAATATAAGGCATGTCCAAATTCCCACATACACATACAATTACAAACAAGCAAGATTAGCACAAGGGCCACATGTACATACATGAGTACAAGTAAAAGACATTATCAAATGTCCTAAGGCACACACAAGTAATAAAATAGGGAATAAGAAATGCAATCACATCTAGCTACTCAAAGAAAGAAAGGAAGGCATTAAAATTCTAGAAACACTATCACATATAATTGATCAAAGCAGGAAGTGAAAGTATGCAAAACATGTATTACAAGACTACGCAGATGCTAAGAAATACACAAGTGCTATATACTAGTGAGTGTCGATATAATAATATGTGTAATATAGTAAGTAATGTACATAAACATGATAAATAGAGTGTGGTGTAAGAGTTACATAAAATAGATAGTGTAGTCATGTAGAAGATGCCCCCAGTGGGTAGATATGTCAACGTATGTCTTGAATGTAAAATTAGGATGCCCCATCAATGGGTAGAGTGAATAAATCAAGGATTTGGGTATCACTACACACACAAATAAGATCAAGTGAAGCATGTCAATGTAGATAAATTGACAAATAATAGCATAGAATAGTATAATGTAAGTCTAACATGGTAGTAGAAATGTAAATCAGGGATTATGTGTATAATTGAAAAGTGTTTGGTGTTTTGAGTTATTTGATTGTTTTTATATTTTGACATTTTATAATTTTTTTGGTATTTTAAAATATTGTATTATTTTTGGTATTTAATATGCTATAGTTTTTTTTTTGTATTTTTAATTATTGTATTATTTTTGGTATCTTAAAATTAGCTATGTAAAAGTAATCATAAGGAAAAAATGTAAAAGAAAGTGAAAATAAACTATGTACAATTGAGATAAGAAATTATGTATAAGAAAGACTGAGAAGAAATGATACTAACCAATGAATCTCATAAGAGACTTCCTATCATGGTGTCCTACATCAAGGAGACCGATCATGCATGATATTGAAGCATGATGGAAGGGTTGAGGTTATGAATATGAAATTTATGTATGTTTTATGTTCTCTAAAATCTCTATAGGGAAAACTGACAATGGGGTCCCCCTATAACTCTAAGAAGTGGATGCAACTATGGGGCTCTTAAGGACCAATCTATTAGTAGGAGAATCTCTCTAAAAATGTGTTTTGTGTGTAGATGCATGAGACCTTAATGATACTTACCTAGGTGTGAATACTATAGCTTAAAAATCTCTAGATTCATAAGACTATCATTGATGTAGTGGTCACTCTAAGAGAGGCCTCCACAAAAGTGTATGAATTATTCTATACTGATACATGGACTTGTGTGAGGAGCATGTTCAACTATTGTAATGAGAGAGTCATCATAAGAGGAATGCAGTAGCTTGAGGGGGTGTAGGGCCATCAAGTGATAGGGTAGATTATGGGACTAGCACTGGTGGAGAGAGTGATATTGAGAATGAGGGCCTAATGCCCATTTATTATTGATTGTACTTGATATTGGTGTATATGTATTGAAAAATAATTGTACACACACACACACACACACACACACACACACACACACACACACACACACACACACACACACACACACACTCATGCATATTATGTTATGGAATTTGGAGTATATTAGTATATTTTTTGCAAATGGTTGATTAGAAATAGTTGATTTGACATTGATGTTAACATTGCATATGTTTTGTAAAATGATATTTGGGATGTGATTTGAATGTTTTTGATAAGTTCAAGTGTGATTATATTTTTTATTTTGAATCATATGTGAGTAAAAACTTTGTTTTTTTGTAATTGGTAAATTCATTTGATAAAGTGAATCGGTTTAATATTGGTAAAATAGGATATTGGTAATATCAAGATTTGGATAGTTTAGTTTGGATAGGGTTGGTTATTTGGAACTAGGATTGTTATTTTTTAGTATAATGTGATGTAAGATATCAGTCTATGCATATCATCCCCATAGCTACTAGATGACTATATGAACCATGATGGCTAACTAAATAAGTGGCCATATTGTTCATGTTATGTAGGAACATGTCCTATATCTGATGTTGTCTATGGTGCACTAACTATAGTTGTACATGGTGACTCTATAAGATGTAACCTCAATGCATGCACTATTAAAACTATTTGATGTGAAGGAGGTTCATCTATCCACAATCGTAGTGGATTGATACATGAAAAAACACCATATGGCCTTTGTTGTGATGTGTATGACTGAGAAATACATTAATGTGGAAGTGTAAACTATGATGGGGGATCATATAATATAAATCATAGTGGTTTGATACATGAAATATCTCCCTAAAAACTCAGTTGTAGTGAATATCTATCTAGAGTAGTATTATGTGATGTGGGTTCATCTAATCTTAACTATAGTAGGTTGTTACATGAGATAAGACCTTAAAAACTCTACTTGGTGAATATCTATCTGGAGTATTACTCTATGATGTGGGTTCATATTAATATTAACCATAGTGGGTTGTTACATGATATAGGACCCTAAAAAATCTATTGTGGTAAATAGCTATCTAGAGTAGTAATCTATCATGTGGGTTCATCTAATCTTAACTATAGTGGGTTGCTTCATGAGATAGGACCCTAAGAACTCTATCGAAGTGATTTTGATGATGTTGGATATGTATATAGAACTACACTATGTAATCCATGGAATAGACTACTATATGTATGATTTTCTTGATGTATTGGTCTCCAAACCCTCTGCATAGGTGGGGTAGGACATCTCCTATGAAGCTTCATCCTAGAAACTACATTACTCTCATGATGACTAATTGATGATCCCTATGAAGGAATGTCCTAGGATGGCTCAATCATCAATGAATGAGGTCTATGGATCCATGATGGAGGATATCTCAGTGCCCCTGGTGTGAATTTTATGATACCATTATCAACACATCTAGTAATATAGTCCTTGAGTTCATAACAATCATTATCTCTGTGTCCATAGATATGATGATAGTTACAAAAGGGATGATGTAATTGTCTATGTAATATATGTGGATGTTGATGATGATTATAATTAAATGTGATTAACCTCCTATCTATTAGGGCTAAGAATGACATATGGGATATCCCACTCTAAATAAAACTATAATGATGGCATATTATTATTTTTGTAGTGTATATTAAAGGTGGTACTCTGAAAATTGGCTCTCTATTATTAATAGGTTGATTTTATTATTGTGGTCTCCTATATTGTTTTGGACATGGTGGATCTTGTGTGCTAGGAGCTATGGATGGATGTGATTTTATGAAATCCAGAGTATGTTGATGAATTGAATCTAACTCAATCAATCCTAATTTCTTATCCAAGGCTAAAACTGTATAGCATACGTGATTACAAGAGGACTCTATCTGATATAATATATGATCTAAGAGGGGTTGGTAAAGCCCCTTGATAAAGATATTATAAAAATTTAAATCTATTGGTTTATAGATCAAGCATAACATGTAAGTCTTAAATTGTAAGATATAATTGATAACTATCTCTAAAGGATTTTGATGCAATTCAATTAGTTTTTCATATGTAACATGAGGGCCCATGTTTAATATATAATATCTAAGAAATGCCTCCTATAATTCATCATATATATGTAAGGAACCAAGAGGGAGTAGATGAAAGAACCAAAAATATGTATAACCCACTAATGTTTGTTGGAACAACTTAAGTAGAATCAAAGGACTTGCATGAGATGGAAAAGCCTTCTAAAAGGATTTAAGGTGTATGAATGGATTTCTAGTTCCATCAAATTGAGGCAATGATGGTATCTTCAAGTCCTTAGGAAATGAAGCTTTGAAAAATATCTTTATAATAGGGTTACCATGCAAGTTATTGGCATCAATCCAGGACTTATAAGCCTTTTTTTCCAAACTAAAGAGATGTACTTGGTGTTGTAATTCACCAACATACATAAAATAAATAATATCTTGGGATGGTATATTAGTATCTTGAATTGGTTCATTTAAGCATTGAATTTGATATTTATTTTAGCCATGGGAATGCTAAATTTATCAATTGGATCATAGAGATGGGGTGTGCTCACTTGAACCTTTAGAGGAATGGTAACTTAGACCTTATTAGAGGGATGTGGTCTATGATTCTCTTTGGGTGTAAAGTGAGAAATAGGTGTTACTGTAGTAGTGGTAGATTGGGAGATTCATTATTATCTATAGTATTTATTGAATCACATTCTAATTGAATAGAATATGTGATGTTATCATTGACATGTGAATAATTTAAAATAGAATCATGCATAGAAGTAGAAGAAACATTTTGTAATTCATTATGTTTGATAGGAGTGAGAGAAGAGTTAGAATCATGAGATGCATTTTCTTCTTTACTATATGAATAATAGTCATCATTATTCCATTTATTATCACAATCAGAATTTTATTCATTTGAAAGAGGAGAAGTAGAAGTATCACTTTCATATTCACTCTCATTGTCATATTCATTTTCATCTTCACTATCATAGTCATTGTCACTTCCATTATCACTAGGGATAAGGGTAAGAGAAGATGTTAATTATTTTATAATATGCAATAAATTGTCATGTGAAATTAAAATACAATGTGCATCTATGTTATCCTTGAATGGAGTGCATGCATTATTTTCATTTTCAATATGATAAGTAAGAGTAAGAGAGTTATCATTTAGAAAATATTTTGTCATTATTTGAAATGGCAAAGTAGATTTAATAACATGAGATTGATCATTTTTTCTATGTATTGGAAATTTGATTCTATTATGTTTATATTGTTGTATTTTGAACATAGAAGTAGCAAAAGAGAGGGATAAAACTATGTTCAAATCTAATCAAATTATCACCAATGAGTTGTTGACTTGGAATTACATGACTAATTTGTACGTTTGATGTATTGTGCATAGGAGAATGAGGTGAAAAGTAACTTTCACATTTATCAAAATTATTTTCTTTGGAAGAGGGAAGAAAAGAGAGGTTTGAGATAAGAAGATGCATCTACTTTTTCTTCAATGTTACTTTCATATGCACCGTCATATTCCTCATTACAATAATAGTAATTGTATTCATTTTAAATGAAATATTTTTCCTCATTTTAGGCTAATGTGGAATTTTGCAAATTTGTCTATTCATTTTCATAATTATGAGAAAAATTTAGAAATTTATTTATAGGATGAGAGGGAAGAAGTGAATTAGTGTCCATATTATTGCTTTCACCAAAGAGAGTATGTAAAATTACTATTAAGAAAATAGATTCAATAATGACTACTAATATATGGATTTTTAAAATATTTTTGACACTCCAAATAATTTTCCAAAAAATCCAAAATTTTTATCTAAAAATTATAAGGGAAGAAGGCTTAGGGTTTGAGGGCCTAGTTTAGAAATGTAGGGTTTTGGGTTGGAATTTTATAATTTTGAAATTATTTCAATAATCTAAATTCTAAAATAAATTTGAATAAAACAAATGTATAAAAATTTATACAAAAATCAGAATTTTGAAATTGAATTTTTGTACAAAAATGTGAAGGAAAACCCTAGGTGTACCTAGGGTTTGATTTTTTTTCAAAGTAAGTTGGGTTCACCAAATGATTTAACTTATTTGGTAATAATGAATTTTTATTTATATTTTAATTAAGGGTCTATATTACTAAATTAGTACATAATATAACAATAAATATATTCCTTATTTGTGTAATTATTTGTATTTTTCACCTTTCTAAAAATAAAAATAAATAATAAGTAATATAAATTAGATAGAAAACACACTAATATGGCTTATACAGATGTTGAAAATGGCTATGTAGGACTAGTAAGGTGTCTTAAACTTGAATCTAGATTTCATTGGGTAAAAGGATAGGAGCACCAAAAAGTGGACACTTTGGTGTCTAGTAATATTGTCTGTTCCTACCATTGTGATCCAAACTAATCACAAAGACCTAAAAATTTATATGTAGTTGTGTTATGCCTATGTGAGCATGTCCATGAAAAATTGAGTTCTAGTTTTTAATTAAATTTGATATGGAGTTGATTTTGTATTCAAACCCTAACCCTCATCATGATTGATAAAATGACATTTGAGTCACTTGAGAAAGAGGGGGGTTATTGTGAAATATGTATTGAACATGCAATCTACACCCCTTATGTGTGCACACTACCTTCATACCAATACTCTAAAGAGGAATCAAGCCATATGTAGTTCTCCCACCTAGTGTGCTTTGTGCAATAGTGTGATGTGGATTCAAATGTCAAATTGATAGTGTTTGAGGTGGGTAGGGACTGGTATGAGGATTTGAGTAGGTTTACATATGTGTTCGATGATTATGTGTAAATAATAGGTAATTTTTCCTTAGTTTTTTGTTTATATTATTTCTTTCTTTGTAAGTTTGGTCACCTCCATTATAAATGAGCTTTGAGTGGGATTTTATAGAGAAAAATTGATCATGGGTTAGATGTATTCATGCTAGGCAAACTTAATTAAGGATAAATATTATATTAAAATGACTATTGGGGATAAAATTTCAAATAAATAGGACCACCCAAAATAGGACACTTCTCTATGTGGCACTATAGTCTTAATGGGGTGCTCTTGTCTTATAGGATCGAGGCTTGGGGGAATAAGATTGGCATAGGGAATACTGTTTCTCTAAGGTGGAATGAAAATTTAGAAGGTTTTAGATGACTGATAATGAGGAAAAAGGTATCTATAAGGGTCAAAAGAACATGCAAAAAGGATCTATAGATGGGGTGTCACAAACCACACTCAAACAACCAGTTTGGACATTTTATATGACTAAACCTTCATATAAATTTATCATGCATAAAAATGTGTTAAAATGAACCTATGAGACCTATAGAACAAATTAATATGCATTTTATTATTCAATACTATGCAAAAACACTTAGGAATAACATTCTCACTCACATACAAAAAACTGTCTATAGCATCAAAAACACAATCAAGAAGATCAAGTCTTAAAAGACATGTGGGAACACTTTTATGATATTCCAATGGATTTAAATAAACTTTCATCATCCCTATATAATATTGGAAAATATATATTAAAATTATTAATATCCATATTGGTCTTAAAGAGTAATCTCACATCTTCACCCTACACAGACTTCATTATGTTAGATAGATCACTTTTAAAAACAAAAGTTATCATGTTTGTGTGCATCAAAAAAACTTATAAATAATTTATATATGAGGTATAGGTATTTAAAAATGTCCTCATACATTTTTATCTATCCATAATCCTCTACAACCAATCCTTGAACTCTTTCTCACTACTACCTAGCATTTTGACTATCTTTGTCTTTAGGCCTTTTTAGCAATAGGCCAGTTTCCATGACTAGTTTAACATATTTTAGGTAAAAAACATAATAATAAACTTAAATTATCATAAAATATAATTCTCACACATCATCCTCCATTCATTTGTATTCTTTGACCTAGTCAACCCAATCTGTTACATCAAAATTTAGAGAAACAAGTGTTTTCCTATAACTTATACTCACTCTTGTGACAAAACCAAATTACTTGGAGGAACCTAGAAGAGTCCTTTACATGTTCCCAACATCAAAATAGGTATAAAAAATAATTGTGATCCATAATCAATAATATATTTCCTATCAGATCATTATGAGGGTTTTAGGAGGGTTTTGATTAGTTTCCCTTCTTAGTAATCATTTATAAAGGATTTCCCCTCAACTAAATAACCAATGCTAGGAAAATAAAGATAAGGAACTTAAAATAATTTCATGACCTTCTCAGGATCTCATGTAAAGGTTACACATTCCAAAATCATAAAAAAATCCTTCTCAGGTCTACAACAACCCATTCTATACACACAGAGGATCCCAACATCAATTTTCATGATTTATTCTTTAGGCCTCTTCATGAAATGATTAAGCTTAAAAATTGACCTTTGAACTCATCTCAATGATTATTTTCATCTTGATCATGTTTACATGTATTTATACACTCTCTCATGCCTTTAATGACATAAAGAACCAATCCTTAATATGATTCATGTTTATACCTTCTCTTATGGATAAATTAGGATTTTCAAGACACATAGTACACAATATTAGCTTACCTTGTACCATGATATATAATTTAACATGACATATACCTTAGAAGGATTACCATGTTGCCTTCAAATTCTCTCTCAATAGAGAGATATGAGGTTTATTTCAAATTTTCTCTTGTCATGAGACTTCTTTGATAGAAATCATATCACCATACATGACCTCAACTTTGACCTTGACATAACTAAAATATACCTTGACTTCAACATTAGTGAAAATAACAATGATTCAATACTAAAAATGGGAAATACCACAACATCATGCTCTAAGAGTAGGTATGTGAGCCCAATCTCTATTGACTTCTTGTCAAAGAGAGATAATGAGTTTTTTTAGAGAGAAAAGGTGTTTTATTTTAGGTCCATGGATTATATAGTTACCAATAAGATGAGTCTTTGTCACTAATGTCTCTTTTCTTATGGCCCTACATGTGTCGGAGGAGGTCTAGAAGATGGTCTTGGTAAAAAATGGTACTCTAAAGGCCCCATCTACCATAGATACTCACTTGGATTTTTATCTCTTAGAAGTTTGGCATCAAGCTTGATGTTATGCTTATTTAATGTTACCAAAATTATGTGAAGGAGGAAGCTCATATGTATATTATACCATAGATATTGGGGTGATGTTCATAAGTCATGTTGATTTTCTTGGCCTTCAATTTTTTTTCAACCCATTCATAGGGGTCCCATTGTCACATTTTACTAATCTATAGATTGAAGGACATATGCCTAGAAATAGTCTCTATATGGTCCTAATTTTGGAACATAGTCCTACTAATAGTTAAACAATAGGAATGGAGAAGTCCTTTGATTTTTATTTTACATGTCATTTATGTCATGGAATAATTAGTATGTTGCCTCTTACTCTACCAACTTTGTGGGTACATGGACTAGTAACCTAATGGGTTAGATCAAATTTCCTTCTCTCTAGATTATAGTGTAATCTAGATATAGCCAAATTTCCATAATAAGTTTAACATACCTCTCGATCAAAGGTCTGACCCTCATCATAGGGATCCTGGTAATGACTTCAACTAAGATTGGGTATACGTAGTCACATATGAATTGAATATGGTCCCTATACTTGAATATATGCAATTTGGAATAATACTGGGAAAATGTTTATCTCCAATCAAATGACCATTTTTTTATGTTGGGGATTTTGGTAGTGGCTAGAAAGTCATCAAAAAGATAAGGCATCATTTGTAAATGGTTGCTAGTTTTCTTCCTTACTGTAGAGAATTATTTTTTTAATCAAATATTGATCATTTCTCCAAGAGGGGGAGTAAGTCCTTTTACAACCATGAAATACTAAAAGGGACCCATATTTTGTTAACATAGGTGGTGGATGGAATTCTAGATAATCTATTCAATAATTTCATAATTATCCTAATACCAACTTGAATTTGGGTGATTGGGATCCTTCCATTGAGGTCAAAACTACTTGGGTTCCTAAATATAACAATGGGGTAAGGATAGTTTTTAGGTCATTATTATTAGACCATTATTTTATTATGGGTAAACCCACCTAAGGTTTGGGTAGCTTATAGTAATTTTCAAAGGTAATAAAGGAGATATAAGAAATTATTATAAAATTGTGCTCATGTAATATCATGTCTTGATCAATTTTACAATCCTTAAAATAGGAGCAATAACATCAATGCAATATAGTACCACTAGATTTGCTACCACATAATGAAGACTTATTTGAATATCAACCAACATCATATCTCTAGTTGACTAATGCAATATTTTCATCTTCTCTTTAATGGTTGATAGCTCCTTAATGGTCTAGAAAATCTTGCAATAGTTGTTATCTCTTGTGTTCAGTGATACAAAATAAAATTCAATATCTTTGAAGACTCTCCCTTCTGAATCTATGGTTGGATAGAGTTTTGTTTCCTCTCTATCTTGTTTTTTGGATGCTATGACTATGAGTTCTTTGAAATTCTCATTAGTGGTCTATAATTCACCTCTAGATTAGTTTTCACTTGCTTAGATGGAAATTTAACTCTCTCAAGATCAATTTTAGTCACATTAGGATCAAATTATGGATTGTGGAGATGATAGGGATTTTCTACAAGTCTTTTTGAGCTTTGATGATGATGGCTTTTGCACTTGAGTGAGTTTGTGCCTTATATTAAATTCAAACATTTACGTTTACACCTTTAATTTTTTGAGCCCACAAAATATCTAGTTTTATCACTTTCTACCCATGTGGCATAATTATGGCATCTACATGACACTTTTCATGGTAGGTTATTCATTAATTTATAAAAACATGACCATTACCATTTAAAATATACATTTTATTTTGCACTATTAAATCTTATTGTATGGATCAATGTAACTCATTGATCTTAATCCCAAGATTTTAATTCTATTGGCTAATTTTACTATGTTTTATGGGGTTATGAAAAGTGTCATTACCATGGGTCCTCTTAGATTTGTTGAAAAGTATATCCTTATCTCACTCCATTCAATTATATTCATTTGATTAGATGCAAACCATTGATTATGATCAGTGGGATGGACCACCATCAACTACTTATTGTTCTATGGTCATGACCATGACATGTGTCACCTTCTCACCATCTTGAAGGTTCTGTTGAATCTTTGACTTAGCCTTGTTCCATTGGATCAATCTCATCCATGTGAACATGAGATATAGATCTTATAAAGGTGGATGATGTTTAAGTTAGTTTTAAGAAACATACATAACTTAGGTTAGAGACTTTATACTTATGGTTTTATTTCATCTCAATAAACATGAAATAAACCTAAGGCTAAAGTATTTAAGCTAGGTTTAAAAAAAAATGGGGGGGGGGGGGATAAATAATAATAGATGGACTTAAAATATGGTTTTTAACCTAAGGATTTATCATATTAATAAACATGATAAAAACTTAGGGTAAAATCCTTAGGCTAAGTCTTATAATAATAGGAACTTATATTAATTATATCAAGCCAATAAGATAGACCAAAATATCATGGGTTATATAGGGACCAAGCATAAGATTTTAGACTAAGGTTTGATCAAATGTTTAAAACATGACTCAATCTTAGGATAATAATTAAGCTAAGTATATGGTATTTATAATTATTTCCACATAATTTTACTTAGTCTATAATAGTTAAAAGGTTGATGAAAGATCAATTTTGGTATTGAGGTACAAAACCCAAAGCATTTTTATTTTCCAAATGAGATTCCATTGATCCTACAACATTAGAAACAAACATGTTCATTAATCCAAATGAGATTGGTTCCTGAGCTTGAATTTGATGTTCTCACAAACATCAATGATGACCTTGAGGATGGTAATTGATGGTCATAAGGATCTCAAATTTAAGCTCATATAACTAAGCATAAGGGATAAAATTTGACAGCCTCATGGACGTCAATGACGGTCTCACAAAGGTTAATTAATAGTCATGAGAATGTCAATTTTAATATCTCATAATTAACCATTGGGGATAAAATTTGAGGGCCTCATGGACATTTATTACGACCTTATGGACGTCAATTGATGGTCATGAGAATGCCAATTTTAATCTTTTATAATTAACAATAGGGATTTTAATTTTATGGTCTTGCAGATGTTAATGACATACTTGTATGCATAAAATGATGGGCATGAGAATGTAAAATTTAAGTCCTATCAATAGTGGTCCCATAGAAACTTTGAATTGATACACATTATTTGATTGATTTTTCTTGAGTAAATTCAGGTTGTTGATTATGATTTAGGTAGTTGGACATCATTGGCTCCTATAGGCATAAAGGGATTAAGTGAGCTCAGTACCATATAAGACTTACACAAAAGTATAACATAAGTATTTAACATATGTCCTTATAATAAAATGAAGAGCCTTTTGAATAATTAAATTCATAACATAAGTTTTATCTTAAGGTTTTATTGTATTGATATATATAATAAAAAACCTTAGGGTAAGACATAGGCTAAGTCTATGTTATAATAAAAAGGGACCCATTTCAATCCATGATGATCTCACTCCGTTATATCAAATTATCCTAATTAATCATAGGTCATTGATCCTATAAATAAGTACATGGTTTAAGTCAGGGATTGGAGACATATAAGACTTATGATAAATTATTAAGACTAAGGTCTTGTTTGTGTTAATAAACATGAATTGGGCCTTAGGACTAAGACATTAATTTAAGCTAATAACATGTGAAAAGTACCTTACATATAAAAGGTTAGACCATATTAAAATAAAAGGGGACTAAGGGCTCAAGATATAAAAGAGAACTTGTATATAATTTGTAGACTAAGGTGTGGTCCTGTTGAAAAACATGACTGAGATTTAGTATAAAATTTTAATTAAATCCATAGCATATTAAAAAGTTCTTTCATAATTTTATTCTATCCAAATTTGAGTTCGAATGAGGGCTCTAAGATAGGGTTTCTGAAGGAGGGTTTTAGGAATATTGAACATGGATTCAATTTGACTTTTAATAGACCGAAGGCTAGTAAAAGATTAGATTAAAATAAAATTATTAAAATTATGAATCCTAGACATTCTCTACCTCTAATGGACATCTATTATAATTTTAAATTAAAACAAGAAAATCCAAAGTTAGAAAACTTTAGATAAGGTTAAACCAGAGCCATGAATAAGAAGACCAACTAGAACATGGTATGGATGATCTTCAAATACAAACAATGTTTAAACATGGTAATGATATTTTGATCAAATAGTTTTTTGATTTTATAGTATAAATTTTCACAATTTTAACACAAGGGTCCTCTTATTTTAGAAATGGGGGTGTGTTGACCTCAAAAGGATGAGAGATAAACAGGTGGAAGATGTTTGGATGAGGGTAAAATATGGATTTTATATTTAAAATAAGAATTTAAAATGTACATATTGACTAATTTTACTTATTCAATTATTTGAATATGGAGAGAGATGATGAATTATTTATGAAGAATTATTAAATAGATTTTAGGTGCATTTCAACACTAAATGTAATTTAGGTGCCTACATTTGTCCCTCTTTTAAATAGTGTTGTGAATCAATACTATTTCAAAGAATAGTATAAGTAGTGTTTTGATGATTAAGAAGGAAAATTTTGAAAAAAATGAATGAAAATGAGTGTGATTATGTCCCTTCCAACGTTTTTGTGATAAAATGAGCAAACACTCAAAACTGAAGATAAGAAGAAATGGATAAAGTGATGTGGATGAATGATAAATCAACTTACTATAAAATTGATGCCAAACTTGTAATATGTTGGCTATGTACAAAGGTCACCCCTATATCCCAGTGATAATAAGTTATGGATCTAAAATAAAAAAGATATATTGAATTGTAAATGATTATGTTTATTTTATAAAGATAGATTAATTTAATATTTTGAAAAAAATAAGAGTAAATTGATTTAATGTATCCATAATTTTGAAAAATGGTTAAAGAATGAGTATGATGAAGCGATGGGGGGAAAATATTTGATAGGGGAGAAAAATATAATTAGAAAAAATGGGGTATAGAAATTCATTTCTGAAAATTTGATTTTTAGGGCTATTTTCTATGAAATTTTTTTTTTAAAGCTTTTCTCTAATACCTAAGAGGAAATCCATATCATATTCAACACTATAACATCGAGCAAAGCAAGTGAGGAGGTTCTAGAGACCTGAGAGGAGTGGGCCTCTATTAAGTGAGTTTAAATTTGAATTTTTTTGCATAAGTTAGAGGAAATGAATTTATGCTTATAAACATAGTAATTCATCATCAAAATTAACAAATTCACTATAGGTAATGGTGAATTTACAAAATAGACTAGCAATTTTATAAAACATATAAGCAAAATCGCATTAGGTTAAAAAGATGATTTTATTGTTTAGTAGTGGTGAAATCATGCAACAAGCGAGTCAAATCATTGATCAGAGAAGCAAATTAATTCAAGGGTATATTGAATTAATTAGAATGAGTTAGATAATTTGAAGGGATTGATAGCAAATTTGTATAATGTATGAGCAAAAATTTAAAATGTAGAAGTGGAAATGTTTTGTTAATAATGAAAAATAATGATACAAGTGAATAAATGTAAAATGTTTATTTGATTTTTATTATTTTTATTGAGTGGTTGGAACATAGTGATAAATTTAGATTTGATGCTAAGTAAAATTAATTAAATTCTAATGTATGTGATTTTTAGGAGGTATTACCAATGCTTGTGACTTGGGAGTAGAGATCTAGAGCAATGGAATAGATGGTGAGCTTCACAAAGTATGAATTTAGCATGTTATAGGTGAGTATCTTATCATACATTACATAGATACTAGAGATTAAAGAAAATAAAGTGATGTTGACAACACTTGCAGAGAGATGTCATAGTGAGACTAATATATTTCACTTACTAATAGGGGAGATTACTATCACATTGGAGGATGTGTATTAGATTATACATATTTTGATATGAGGGAGATGGGTATACATGGTATAGGGTCCACATAAGATCATATTATGTAGTATTTTTTGTGATGGTTTGATTCCTATTATTAGAGGTAGTGTTGATGTAGACTATTGTACTAGTTCAGAAATGGATTTTTTGAATATTATAATCCTATATTTTGTTAGTGGAATTATGATACCTAATAAGAGTAGGAGGTAATGTCTTATTAGTCTTCTGGATGTGATTGGGGACATGATGGAGATGGATGAGATATTTTCATGGGGTAAATTTATGTTAGCACATTTATAATAATATTTACATCATGTAGTGTATTCATATTAAAGAGAGATTGGCCCTTCGACATTGCTAGATGTTTGGTGTTAAGAGCACATTTCTATAAAGAGTCTAGTTAGACATATGAACACATGATTTGATGATGATCCATTACAATATGGGTGGCATTTGATTATTGGTACATACAAACCACATTAAGTTTTATAAAAGGGATATTGATGAGTTAGGTGATGATCAGATCACTTAGAGACCTTAAAAGTAGATTATGTTTCAATGGCCACCTGATGATCTTCACATGTATTACATGATGACCTAGTGTTATATTATTGAGAGATATGATTTTATCATATAGAGATTGCCTAAATAGGGTGATAAGATAGTTTTGGATGAGGTAGGATATACCAGCTAGGCTACATGTATTTTTATGATCAATAAGGGAGAGAGAATAGTGGGGCATTACCATTAATCCATCCATATCCAACCATAGTTGGACATAGTTAAAAACTATTATATGGATTGATCAAAGAGATGTAATTGATGATGGATTTATTGATGTTAATTTATATTGGTGGGCTTGGTAAAGACCAATTAGATTGACTATTCCATATGCACCACCATAAACATGGAGGTAGAGGTTTGTGGATAGATTGAGTAGATAGCCATGGGGTAAATAATTAAGAAAGTAGATTAGGAAGGATGTGATTGGAGATAGAGCATGAGTATAAGCATGAGGTAGAGGATGTGTAGTGGAGGTTATCAAGTAATAAAATGTGGAGATTAATACATGGAAGATATAGATATTTTACGCAAGACATGGGTTGTTATTGATGTTGATACAGATATGGATCTACATGTAGATTAGAGAGTTGGAGGGGAGACTCCATTGATAGATGTGGATTGTGAGGAGGATAGAGAAGGTGATGATAGAGTGGGATAGTATGTGATCATGAGATTAGCACATGATAGCTAGATAGATATAAGGGATGTGGTTGGTTCTTTATGCACTCCATGATCTAGGGAGGAGCATAATTGATAGACTCCAAGAGGATATTGGAGATCATGATAGAGATATTTATGGAATAAACTATGAGGTTACTATATTAAAATGTTTATTAGATGGTAAAGGGAATGAGAAAATTGATATTAGATGATTATAGTCTAAGGTTGACATATTCCAAGTAGTTATAGATGGGATGGATGGGGATGGCATGGATACAACTTTGGTTACACATGATGTAAGGAACCATAAGTTAGACTATAATGTGATGACATAATGCTACAAATAGGAGAGAGGCATAACTAGGATTAAGCTCGCAAATGTGAGCATGCTACTATTTAGACAAGGGAAAATTTCAACCTTAGACAAAGTGATGAGGGCCATGGAATAGGCCAAATATTACAAGAGATTATGTGAGGAGGTTGTACCATGTTCTTAGAGGGAACCGTCATTTAGGGAGTAATCTATGAGATGTTTGGCATATTCTAGATCAATTTAGCCTATTGAATTAGATAGGTCAATGGGACATATACAACATGTGATGGGTCCTCCATAATACACACCACGATGTGAGGATCCATTCCCAAGACCAAACACTCCATCAATGGGATAGTATTAAACATACTATATATGGAATAGATTGATTTATTGATGTATACATATTTTGAGATGTATCTTTTATATAGACACATTATATATATATATATATATATATATATATATATATATATATATATATATATATATATATATATATATATATATAGACATACTGGATATGGAATAGATTGATTTATTGATGTATACACATTTTGAGATGTATCTTTTATATAGACACATTATATATATATATATATATATATATATATATATATATGATACTTTGTACTATGTGTATTAGATATGGATGGACTTTTTATTGATTTTTATGGATATAATGTAGCACTGATTATATTTCCTACATTTTGATTTATGTTAGCATGTTTTAATTATTTCAAAACATTTATTATGGATGTATGACTTATTTTATGTATGATTGGTTGGATAAATAGAATAAGAATGTGACATAGTTGCATTACTTTTATTTCTGTCACATTCTTATTCTATTTATCCAACCAATCATACATAAAATAAGTCATACATCCATAATAAATGTTTTGAAATAATTAAAACATGTTAACATAAATCAAAATGTAGGAAATATAATTAGTGCTACATTATATCCATAAAAATCAATTAAAATTCCATCCATCTCCAATACATATAGTACAAAGTATCATATTTGCATTACTTTTATTTCTATTCTTTGGATAAGATTTACAACAATAGTTGAGCTTTAAGCAACTTCATTTTAATATAGCATAAAATAAATTAACACCAATTATATTGAATAATCATGATGAATTTTGATGGTTTAAGCATAAGAACATAAATAAAGAATAAATTGCGTAAAAGAAAAGTATGTCATGATATAGTAAAACTATAACCATACTATTATGCATTTCATAAAATAATCTTTTTAAACATACAAAAGATAATAACTAACAACGAGATGTGAAAAAAAAGTAATATAAATCATTGTAACACAAAAAAATGACAATGTAATAATATTAAATTAGAATGACAAATACACAAAAAAATAAAGATCTAAAAAAACTGATCACAATTGACAAAGTAAAGGAAATAAGCATTTGAGTGGCTAGAGATGAAATGATGTAAAATAACTAAATTAATTAAGGAATAACTAAGTGAATGGTTAAAAATATAAAACAATAAATAAAAATAAGTAAATAATGTAAAATAGAAAAGTTTTAAACAAAATCAATCCAAGAAAGGACTAGAAAAGTGCAATCAAGAATGAGGCTAGGTATTGAACAATCAAGGGAGAAGTGTAAGGATAAACTAATCCATGGTTAGGGAAATGGATGATGGGGAAGATTATGGCTGAGCTGACCCTAAATACCCCATGTATTTAATAATTTACTACATAATCCACCTTAGAAAAAGTCTATGTAGTGATATTAGGTCATATGTAGTTCTCCCAATATGGGAAGTGATGAGAAAGTGGACAATTAATGAAGCATCTTAAATATTTGATGAAAAATATGTGTGAGTGACCCACCCAAGAATGAGATAATGATGTGTAAGATATTTTATAATGGTATATGTGTTGAGATTGATGTTTCGGTATTTTTATTGTGTTGTTTTTTATTTTTTAGTATTTTGGGATTTTTTGAAAAGTTGTTTTTCCACTATCATGTGTAAGAATGTAGATTCATATATATGAATAACAATCCTAAACTTAGTATGTGATAAGATAAATTATTTACAACTAAAAAAATGATAACCTTGGTAATATACATGGATTACCAAAATGTGATATCCCCAACTAACTAGGGTAAGTATATAAGATGTTTTACACATGGTGCCTGAATCCTAGTTTTCACCATGGTACTTATCCAAAGCACTAGTAAACTAGTTTTCACATTTGGATGATCTATGTACACATATTTTATTTTGACTTATATATATATATATATATATATATATATACCAATAATAACATATAGAACAAGTTTAGGCATCTCATCTTTTAAGTTAAATTATGTCAATGGTTCATCAAGCTCTTATCCATCTTTTGTGGCTAGTTTTTAAGCTCCTAATCTATACTTAGGAATAAAAATGTATGGAATTAACCAGTTAGGTTCAAATTTTCCATTATTCTCTCTCTCAACATTAATGTTATATTGGTTCTCTTTGAGAATAATATCTCTGACTACAAATTCTTTAGCTTTAATCCACTTATTATAACTACAATGAATACAATTATGGTAAACTTTAAGATGGATTAAAGCATTGAGTCTTTTCTCATCTAAGAGGTCAAGTTCATTTAGGCATGAAGTTTAATATGGTTATTCATCTATGATATTTTGTAATAATATTTTCAAGGATAGAATCTCAACCTCAATGGGAAGAATAGAATCATTTCCATAAATAAGGAAATAAGGGGTTCCCCACTTGGGTGTTTGGATACTAGTGTGGTATGCCCAAATGGTAGGATATAAATATTAATGCCAATCATGACCAAATTCATTGAAAACTCTCTTAAGGATGTATAAAATATTTTTGTTCTTTGCCTCAGCTTGGTCATTACCTTATGGGTAATAAATAGTAGACCATTTGTGTGTGATATGATAGGTTAGGCAAAAATTTTAACATTTTTATTTTTCAAAGATTTACCATTGTCAAAAATGAGGGTGGAAGGAATAAAAAATTAGTAGAAATTATGGTTAAGGATAAACTTGAAAATTTGCTTTAGGAATGAAATCCCCATTAGTTATTAAAAATATACCTTCCCCCAAGCCATGGATTGTAAATGAACCATCAAAGAAAAGTTGATTTCAATGTATCCACCATCCTCTTGTAAGGTATTAGTTTATCATCATGGGATTGCAATTCCTTAGTGACTTAATTGATGATAATATTATAATTACCAAAAATAAGGAGATGTTATATTCCCCATTGGATTTCTATTTGGAGGCCTACTATGAGACCATCATATTTTGCTATGTTGCTTATACAAAGGAATTCAATTTGGAATGCTTTAGGAATATAATCCCCATTAGGTGTTACTAACAAGATACCTTCCCCTGAGCCATGGTTTGTAATGTAACCATCAAATAAAATCTACCAAACTAGAGATTTGTATATAGACATGATTGCATCATCCAAGATTTTTTTAATATGATTTTTTTTTCCATTGAGAAATGCATCTACCAATAAATTTGGTAGAACTTATCCTTCAGTTGATTTTTGGTTAGAATACTCAAAATAAAAATCACTAAGAAGCATAACCCACTTAGCCATCATGTCAGTTAGTGTAGTTCTAGATAAAATATATTTAAGATGGTCAATCTTAGCAATAATTTTGGTTTGATTGTTAAGCATGTAATGTCATAGTTTTTGAGAATAAAAAACAACTGCCAGATAAGCCTTTTCTATTTGAGAGTAATTTATCTCATAGGATATCAATGTTATGCTCAAGTAGTAGACTTCTCATTCTTTCCCATGATCATCATGTTGTACTAACAATGCCCCAAGTGCAAAATAAGTATCTAAAATGTAAAATAAGAAAGTTTTACCCATGAAAGGTGGCATTAAAATTGGTGGGTTTGAAAGATATTCCTTGATATTGTTAAATGCTTTTTCACATTTTTTGTTCCATGTAAAAGGAAAATCCTTTTTCAGCAAAAAGGTGAATAAGTGATAGATGTCTACAAGCTGAGATACGATCTTCTAATTGCCTAAATTTTCCATTTTAGACTTAAGGTATTTAATATTTTTAGGTGGAGGCATATCCATGATAGATTAAACTTTTTAAGTATCAAATTTAATGCCACATTGTGAAATAATTAATCTTTAAAACTTTATTGATGTTACACCAAACATGATTTTTTTTGGATTCAATCTCATATTATACTCTCTCATTCACTCCAAGATATTATGAAGTACCTAAGGGTGATCTTTCTTATATTTATACTTAGTAAAAATATCATCTACATAATCTTCCATAATATCATTAATCATGTCATGAAAAATAATTTCCACTGCTCATTGATATGTATCCCCAACAATTTTCAAACTAAAAGGCATCACCTGATAATATAATGTCCCCCATGGAGTTTTAAATTTCATTTGATGTTGATCCTTGACAATAATTTTTATTTGATTATAGCCTAGAAAACCATCCATTAAAGATAACATCTCATGGCCTACATTTCAATCAATAATGATATCTATGTTAGGAAATGGAAAATCATCCTTTGGGCATGATTTATTTATATCACATAAGTATGTGCATACTCTAAACCATTCTAGTTTCTTTAACACTTGTATAATATTTGATATCTAGTTTGAGTAGTCAATTGGACATGAAACCAACAACTAGCTACTTCTTTAGTTATTATTTTAAAAGTAGTGCAATATTATGATGCATATTACAAAGTTTCTATTTTACTAGTTTTGAATTTGGATGCACCAAAAAGTGGTGAAGTACTAACTCTAGATATAATCCTAGAATATCAACATAAGACCATCCAAACACATCAGGAACTCATGAAGCAATAGTGTAAATATATCCATTTCTTCTTGAGTGAGTGATATAACAAGTTTTAAAATTTTAGGATCATCTTCAATACTAATGTTTACAGGAATGGTTTATTCAACAAGTATATTTGATTCATATTTATAATCTAGGGGTTGTGTAGGAAGATGTAAATCTTACTCAAATTCTTTTTTTTTGGATGTGGAGTCACAACTCATAGAATGATGTAATCTATGTTCCCTAAAGTATACTAGATCTGTTAGTTGTATTAGAAATCCTTTCTTATGGTCACCTACTAGAATTTGATGTCTTTTTCTCAATAATTTATATATAAATTCATCATTATGAAAATGATCAAGTTGAGTTGTGGATATTTGGTGTCATTGTATGAGAGATGGATTTTAAAGGTCAAGTGTGAGGATGATTTTTTCATGGAAGAGGTTAGTAAGGGATAAATATAGAAAAAAACTAATTATAAAACCCATCTTGTTATTTGAAGAATCATAGTCTGAATCAATATAAGAATCACTTTGGGAGAGTGTAAGATACACATTAGGTGGGTTAAATCCTATACCATTATTCACCCCATTCACTTTCAGTATTACAGGTTCAATAAAACCTTGTTCATAGAGGCCAAGACCTTTGTCTTTATAGCTCATTTTTTTTACAAATGATGGATTTATAATGGGATATTATTGGTGGAAAATTAATTAAATAATTTATCAGAATAAAGCCATGAAGAATTTGAATTATTAATATGGTCATCAAAAAGAAGACCTCCCTCGATAAATTTTGTCTGACCAAGATTCTTATCCATTTTGTTACCCTTTAGATGGTGTGGTCTGCCATAGTCATTTAGATTGACATGTATTGTAATTGTGTAAAAATCATGGATGATTTAATTGTTCATGCCTTGATCAATGATTTTAAAATGGGAAGAAATAGATGAGAATGCTTTGTTAGCGAGTGGTGGATTGGAAGTTAGCTCAAGAGAAGGATTATTGGAAGATTGATCAATAGATGGTTGATTTGAATATTACTTAGATATTGTATTTAAATCTCTTTTAGATGGTTTGTTAGATTTTTCATTAGTTAATTCTTTTAAAATAGATATAGAGGGAGTTTGTGTCTTAATCCAGCCACCAAGGGGAAGTTTTTGAAATAAGATTTTGGGATGGACATAGCTTTCAAGTGACGGATAATCCTTAATAGGGGTGAAATTATCATCTGTGACTAGTAGATAGTTTGATTTTTGATATTTACCTTCCAATATCTTGTAATATTATAAAGGATGAGGATCACCTTTTATAGTTACATCCATTCCTACATGGGATAATTTCAAACATTGGTGAAGAGTGAATGGAACGTAATTCATAGAATGAATCCATAGACATCCAAGGAGTAGATTGTATGGTAAATCAAGATTGAGACCATGAACAAGAGTCTCCTTAATGATAGACCCTACCATCAAATGAATATCCTACACCTTATTATCCTACACCTTTATGGTGATGATGTTTGTTTCTAATGGTGTTATTAGATGCCCTAGATGTTTAACGAGTCTTAGTGTACATAGATTAAGGTCTAAACCATTATATATAAAACCAATTTTTATTTTATACCTATAAATAACAACTTCAATATAAAATGGGAGGTTTTGATTTGAATCTAAAGGAGAAAAATCTAAATGATCAAATGTTATATGATTGTTTATTTCCAAAGAACCTATTGACACTTAGAAATTTGTAGGATTAATGTTTTCAAGTACATTGGACTCTCAAAAAACATTATAAAAAATATATTTATACATAAGGGATGTCTTGAGAAAGTTTAAAATTGAGATGTTGGCTGGTGTTTTCTTAACATGGTCAATAATGTTGTACTTACAATCAATAATAAAGGATGATGCACTTAGGAGGGTAAGCTTTACATGTCTTATGGTGACTAAACATTCATATTTTGGTGATTTAATAACATTAAAATGCTTATACACCATATTAATGATATTTATTATAGAATCAAATGGATGACTATCTTGATTAACATTAGTTGATTCTAGTTGTTCTTATTTCTACTTGCCCTTACCTTGCTCATGATTATGGAATGAGTCTTTATATATCCATAATTTATGGTTTTTATATAGTTTATAAGATGGTTTTTCAATTTATATATCACCTCTATCAATGAGGTCTTAAACATAGTGTTTTAAGTGCATACACCAATTTTTTGAATGTCCTTTAATCCAATGGTATTCATAGTATTCATCTTCTTTGTACCAATCAGGTTTGGGAACATTTTATTCAAAGTGTTTAGTGTTTTTAAATATAATCATGTTTATATTATCCAAATTTTGGAAAAAAATCTTGTATCACCCAATTGAGTGAACTTATGTTTAGGTTTCCCTTGTTTTAGTTACCCACCAGAAATTGTAATGTTGAGGATTGGTTGGTTGTATGTTTATGTATACAGGTTTTGAATATAGTTTACATTGGTTACACCATCTCCAATAATATTTTTATTTTTGGAGAATAATTTTGGTTTCTTTATTGGTTTTTAAGAATTTTTATTATTTGGTTTAAATGTTTTGATTAAACCTCTATTAATCAAAGTTATTTCCACTTGAATTCCCTTTTCAATAATCTCATCCAAAGATCTTTGGCAAAGAATTAATAAGTGATGTCCAAAAAGTTTCCAAAAGATCCATCTCAATAAATGACCATGTAAAATGACTTACCATTGCTTTCCATATTTAGAGGAAGGTATAAAAAGTTTTTCCATTTCATTGTTTGGTGTTGTGTAAATCTAAAGTGGTCAAGTATTTTTCAATATTATAATAGAAGTGTTGGAAAAAAATTTAGATAAGTCTTAAAAATTGAAGATAGAACCTTTTAGAAGTCATGAGAACCATTCAATGGCTTGGTCCCTAAGACTTTAATGAAGTAAATGCAACATGAATTCATTACTATAAACAATGTCCACACGTGCATGATAAAATCTTGTTAGATGTTCCTTAGGATCTCCTTTACCTTTATACTTATCAAATTTAGGGATTTCAAAGTATTTGGGAAAATGTATAGTCATTTTACTCAAATAATATGGATATGCATACATTTCCTCAATATTAAATTATTTCTGCGAATTATAAGAGCCATCTTATAAGCCTTAAACTCTATCCTTTATGCTTTGAAACTCTTCCATAAGGTATGAGGATACTTGGTCCATAAACTTAATGAATTAGGTGGCTGACATGTGAATTGATTTGTGTTTTAGGGAGTTTGTTGATTAAAATTCTTTGGAGATTGATTATTGAATTTAATGTTTTGAGGATGTAAAAAGGTATTAAATTTATAACCAAGGCTTTTATTTGTATTCAAACCAAAATTTGTTTGATTTTAATTTGGGTTAAAACCAAAATTGGTTTGATTTGGGTTTAGATTGAAACCAAGGATGGTGTTTTATGTAAAGTTTTAATTTTTATAGTTTGGATTTGGGTTGAAGATTGAATTATTTGGTGTATTGGTGTTGAGGTTCGTGGAACCAGGATTAGTGTTTTGAGCAAAACCTATTTGGCTAGATAAAATTGGATTATTTTTTTGTGGAAGCATGTTTGGGTTTGAGTTAAAATGATTAAAACCTAGGTTTGAATTAATTTAGTTTTGATTATGGATTGGGTTATTTTAGTTTTGGTTAAAGTTTGAATAAAAATTTGTGTTTGTGTAGTCATATAAAATGTCAAAATTGGTAGATTGAGTGTGGATTATGATAGCCAACCCATAGGTCCATCTTACATGCTCTCTTGACCTTCTAGTCACCTTTTTATAATTCTCAATCATCCAAAGACATCCAAGACCTGATTCCATCTCATCTAGACCCATTTCCCTTGCTTATTCCATCCCCTTAGGTCCCATACTTTTAGGACAATAGTGCCCAAATTGGACTTAGTGATGGACCCTAGGGTGTCCCACTTAAAACACTCTTATCCAATCATTTTTTGAGCCCAAATGATCATTTTCTCTTTATTTCTCTTCTTCATTATCTTATCCTAGCACAAATTAATTTAACCCATGACCAATAGATCTCTATAAAATCCCATTAAAATATTATTTAGAAGGGGTTGTAAAATATTTAAAAAGTATGCAAGACCACTAAGATAAATTTGCCTATTCTCTCATTAAAACCATACAATATAGCTACCAACATATTCAAACCCTCACACTATTCGGTAGCCACCTCAAGCACACCTAATATAGAAAATTTGCATTTGTATAACACTATTACATAAAACACATCAAGTAGCAAAACTACATATGGTTTGATCCCTCTTTAGATTATTAGTATGTAGGTAGTGTGCCCACACAAAGGGTGTGGATATATGTTTAGTGCATCCTACACACACTATCCCCCCTGTTTCTCAAGTTTTAATCAAGAATAATGAATGTCTAGGGTTTGAAGATTAAATCTCCTCTATAAGGATCTCCATCAATATTCAGGATCTAAAATTTCATAAATAGGATCACATAGGGATAGTGGACAAAACCCAAGAAAATTAGATCTCTATGACTGGTTTATATAATAGCAGCATGACCTAGACTATAGTATCAAACCTTGAAGTGTCCTATTTTTATCACTCCTTTCCTTTCACCAAAAAAAATCTAGATCCTATTTCAGAACACTATTTCAGTCTTGCACAATTGGTATCAACCTCTGTCTCAATCGTATCAGCATAGTTTTAAGATAAGTTACATTTATCCTCTTTTAATACTATTTTAAAAAATCTATTAAATTCAAATAAATTATAAAAATTAGTAATTAAATTATTGAAATATTATTTACTAATTTAGTCAACTCAGAACTTTAAATAAATTAGGAATAAGACTCCAATTTTCCCAAAAATTTTAAATCATTTAGTGAACTCGACTTACTTCATTTGTGCATAAAAACCCTAGAAACCCTAGGCTGAATTCCTTGCTATTTTTTCAATAATTTTTTGAATTTTATTGAATATTTTAAATAAAAAATTAACATTTAATTTGTAAATTTACTTTTGTAATTTTTTAAAAATTATTTTCTTTCAAATCCTAGTTGCATATACTTGGTCCCTTTAAATTAGATTTTTTTTTATATTTTTATGATATTTTACCTGCATATTTAAATAAAAAAATCACATAAATTTTTAAAATTCCATTATAATTTTAAAAAATCATTTATTCCAAACCCTAGTTGTATATACTAGGTCCCATTACTTTTGAGGTATCACCTTACATGTTTGTGAGCTTCATACCTTTTATACATATTGCAATTCCTTGTTTAGAGTATATTTGTTTAATCTTTTCTACCATTATTCAAGTTGTTTTCCTTATGCCACCAAAGCTCCTTGTATCTCTTCCTTTGAGATGAAGTGAAAGACTTAGTGGAAACCTTCTTTAATTCAACCATATTCCTTCAACTCGACCATATATCATAGATAAATAACCATCTTAGGTTCCTACTATAAATCCTACACATATAAATTACACCAATTTCTATGAGGATAATTTAGACTGAGCAATATGAGAATAAAAATTATGATACAAACACTGGTGTTCATGATCCACCACATCAAACTCTTGATTCACTTCCACCTATTATTGATAATAAAATTATCCTTAATAAAGATTTGATCCTATAAAAATTTCAAGAAAGACTCAAGGAATAACACCAAGATCATACTCTTATCTTACAATTTATCATGGAAATTAAAAGGGATAAACAAGTTATGTCTTGCATTCCTTCAGAGAAACTAGTTTTAAATGACACTATGATGGCAACTATGTCTCAATAATCCCATATAGCAGCCCAACCTTCTTATTAGGCACCACTAGTCCTAACTAATACATATTTGTCTCCTGATGTGACTTCCCTTGTGTAAGAGGTAAAATATATTGAATCCAAGGTGCTACATCTTGAGCAAGGTGTTTCTAGACCAACATAGGCCTTCAATTATATTACTCTACTTAGTACACCATTAGCACATCATATTACTTTGACACCCTTAACACCAGGTTGTGTTTAACCCAAGCTCACTTTATATGATGGTAAGGGTGATCCAGAGACACATTTGAGAGTTTTTCACATAGCATGCTTGGACTATGTGCCAAAAGATTGGTTACTAACCAAGATATTTCCACATAGTCTAAAGGATTATGAGTTATAATGGTTCTATGGTCTACCAAATCAATTAATCAATGCATTCAATCATTTACCTAACATATTCTTATCTCATTTTAGCATTAACATAAGTGACAAGGTTTCTTATGCCTAGGTTGCACAATAGAAACAAAGGTCTAATAAACATCTCATATATTATATTCTTTGATATAAGACTATCTTGGCTAAGATAAATAACCCCATGGATATCAAGAGTTACAATATCTCTTCAAATAGAGTCTTCCACCAGCTTTACATGAATCAATAATGTTCAAAAAATTATCTTCCTTCACTAAGTTATATCATGCAGTAAAGGAAAGGGAAGTCAAACTAATGTCAATAGGCAAACCCAAGCACATGAGCATATTAGAAACAACAAACAAGAGTAAAAAAAAATTCCCATACAAAGTAAAGGTCAATGATAGAAAGAATCAAAATCATCTGATAGTTAATGAGGCTTCAGAGCCCCCTTAATGAATGGTTTTATGATCACCTCCTTGGTGAATTTTTACCAATCTACCAATCTCCAGCCAGAGTCTTACAATAGCTACTAGAATGTAGCATCATATCTCTCTTTCATATTCAATAATTTGATCCAAGAAATCCTCTTCCATGGGGATATCATCAGAATACATTTTCTAATTTTCATAGGGCACTAGGGTATACAACAAATAGATGCATCATTTTGAAAAACAAGATACATGACTTGATAGATGGCAATGTTATTGATATTGACACTCTAGTTGAGCCTCCTCAATTAAATTAAACATAGGAGAAAGCTTTGAAAATCATCTCATATCCTTTTCCATAGAATTATAAATAAGATAAAGGGCATACATTATACATTCATCATACATGTCATGCACATCCTTCACTAGCTACATATCAAACACCTTCAATTGAGTTACAACCTTTGAGTAAAATTATTGGTTTATACAATTATAGATTTCCATCTATACCTTTAATCTCCTTCTTAGAGTAGGATATAGTTGAGGATGATTCAAATTATCATGCACTCTTTATAAGATATTACATTCATAATCATCCCATTCATAGTGTTCTCATAGATAATAGATCTAGTGTGAACATGTGTACTATGACATTACTAAAACATATAGGATATTTAGAGAAAAATATTACCCAAACAGACATAGTTATCAACATATTTAATGGGCACATACAAATTTCATTGGGTGATATTGTAATTCCTCTACAAGTTGGTATAACACATATGGCCACACCATTTACTATTATTCCGAGTGTAAGAGTTTTTGATATTTTACTTGGTTGACTATAGATTCAAAATTTTTGATCAATACCTTCTATAGTTCATAGATATGTGAAATTTATTCATTCTAATCAGGTTATTACAATTGGTGGACTTATACTAAGTTACCACTCCCCACTTTAGACCCATATACTATTTTGCAGTCATTAGTTTCATTTCCACCACCAATTTTAGTTTTTCCAAAAGTTTTAATTTTTCCTCCATTTTAGATTCAAACATAATCAAGGCCTCCACCAATACAGAGAGTTCATACACTTCCACAAATGACTCCTTTTGAGAAACCATAGTTTCAAGATTTTAGATAGATTTTAGCTACAATGTTCACACCCAAGGTAGTAACATTGAGTTCTCAGACCTCTACACATGGAGCACATGTTTAGAGAGCTTCTCCTATAGTTAGATGGCCCCCTAAGATCCTGATAGTTTCATCCACTTCTTAGATTTATAGGGGGATTCCACAGTTATTTTCCATTATAGATATTTCAAAGCATTTACAACATACACAACATTTAGAGCCATGTTCTCAGTCTTTCTATCATGCTCCATGATCATGAACAATCCCTCTCCTTGATATAAGACACCATGATAGGGATTCTCCCATGAGACTCATTGATTAGCATCATCTCTTCTCAGCCTTACTTTTACATAGTTTCTTTTTGCGTACTTGTACATGGTTTCTTAGTATTTCTTACACATAGTCTCCCTATGATTGATTGTACATAGCTTATATCAAAAATAGAAAAAACATTCAAATAATTCAAAATCACTAAAAACATTTTAATTGTATGCATTATCCATGCTGTACATTTCTACTACCATGCTAGACTAATATTTGTTGTTCTATGATATTATTTGTCAATTTATCTACATTACTATACTTCACTTGATCTTCTTTGAGTGTGTGCAATGACTTCCAGATCCTTAATTGCTTCACTCTACATATTAAGGGGACATACTAATTCATACATTTGAAACAAATATCGATATATCTACCCATTGGGGGCATCTTCTACATGACTACACCACCTAGGTTACATCATTCTTATACCACACACTCTAGTTATCATGATGGTGTACATTAGTTACTAGCTTACAAATATTATTCTATCAACACTCACTAGTATATAGCACTTGTGTATTTCCTAGCATCTACCTAGTCTTGTACTACATGTCTTACATACTTTCACTTCTTACTTTGTTTAATTAGATGCGATTATATTTTCCAAAATCTACATGCTTTCCTTTGTTTCTTTGCATAACTAGATGTGATTTCATTTCTCATTTCCTTTTTTGTCTCTTTTATGTACCTTAAGAC
Organism: Torreya grandis; assembly: GCA_037957365.1. Lineage (NCBI taxonomy): Eukaryota > Viridiplantae > Streptophyta > Pinopsida > Cupressales > Taxaceae > Torreya > Torreya grandis. The sequence goes on along the minus strand of JARHVA010001295.1, from coordinate 2,329,861 downwards.
ATTTGATAATGCCCTTTGCATGTACTCTTCTATGTTCTTATGGCCCTCATGCCAACCTTGCTTGTTTCCAATCATGTGTATGTGTAATTTGAACATGCCTTGTATGATTGATTTTTGGATTGAGTTAAATTTGTCCATGTCCCTTATTCTCTTTGCCCCTTGGCCACTCTATTTTATTTTTCTTGCTTTTTTACCTTGTGTGCTTGTTGCTTGATTACTTCTCAATTGTTTGTAATGTTATGATCCACATCATGAATTATCTTTCTTTTTTGTATGCCATAATGGACATCATGTTCCATTACTCCTTGAAAACTAGCAACTAACAAATAACATTTTTATATTTAGTTCAATACATTACACATACTATTACATTGTTATATCTATCTAGGTATACCCCTATTGATCTAACAATATCCAATATAAATTATGATATATCTTGAGACATCATTTCAAATATCATTTCTATATCATGTATTTCATAACATAACACATTTTTAGGGATCTTTATTCTAAGGGTAGTCATTTCAAGGTCTTCATTCCTACCCTCAAAAGAGGGGGAAATAAATAGGGGTTTTGACATAGAGATCAGAGCTCTTACTAGTCAAAAAATTAGTTTTTAAAACACTCAGGAACAATAATCTAAGGTCAAACTAGGTAGAATAGACCATAAAAATAATATAAATTATATAATAATCATCATTTTCAACAAAGAACAACAACACTAGACATGGATAATAGTGATGGATAGTAGGGTATCTTATTTTATGCTCTTATCCAAATAGTTAAAAACACAATTTTTCTAGAAATAAGTAGAAAGTTGAGCTCATCTATAGTTTTGTTAGATAAATATCAGTCTCGATTTAGTATTTTTAGTTTAATTTTTCTCAGAGTTTCTAGATATAAGGGGCATTATGCATGATATGATGGTTCTCACTTTTAGTTTTATATTAGGTAGTTAGTATTGTTATCACTTTGGAGTGTAACCTGCTTGAAGATGTGCAAGCACAACTTCTCTGCAGTTGATACAATGGGAACTTATCAGAGTGTGGGTGACTCTGTGATGAGAAGAACCTCTAGAGATGGCTAGTTCCCTTTAGATTTATCAATTATATCTGAATAACTATGGTTTTTTAAGACGAAAAGGGGAAGGAAAACTAAAAGGAAATCATAATTAAAGGGGTGATGCACCTGAATGATTGGTATTCTATGAAAGATATTGAAATTAAGGTACACATATAAATCAATAATAATTTTTTATATTTGTCCTAAACATAAATATTTTAGATGAAGGATTGAAAAAATTTTGGATTGCAAAATTATATTTCTATATCTTCAAATGACTTCTAAAGGATGAGATTTTCATAGTAGGTGTGGAAAAGACATGAAAAAGTGAAATGAGATGCCATTTTTATGCTGTTAAAAGTCAAATTAAACTATATTTTTATCCAAAACCATATGTAAAAAAATATTCTTTTATTTGATGAAAAATTGTGTCAGTTATAATTTCTTCTCTGCTTCAGGAATTAATGAAAAATGTCTTAAAAAATACAATATATATGTTTAAAACTAACCTAAATACAAATTGGAGTTGATTTTATATAATTATTAGTATTTTTTAGTTAACTCAATACATAATTCTTTTAAAATACAAAACAATTCATCAAAATCTCCAAACTTATTAAAAATTTGCATAATCTTCAAATTTTGGCATAGAAGGAAAGTGGTGGGACACAGTTAACAATTAAAAATTGTTTCATGAATGAAATTCCATGCCAATATTCAAAATGGAACTCAAATTTAGTGTTTTAACATGTTTTTGAACATAATAAAGTCCTTCCTTGTATGCAAAACATGATCTAGTCAAAAGTCAACTAAAGAGATTTGACCCTTAAGGACTAATTAACTCAACTTGAGCTCAAATTGCATGAATTGGAACTTATGGATTTAATTTATAATTATATATAAACTTTCAAAAACATATATTCAATTTGGTAACTCTAAAATAAATTCATTATATATATTAATGCCATTCTTCAAGTTCACCATTAGACCAACTAGGCCTATTAGACCAAATAGGCCTAAAAGCCAATCTATGAATTTAAAATCCATTAAACCTAAAAAATAAGCCATGAAACCTAAAAAAATAATAAATTACACCTAAAAAAATTTATTCATCACCAAAAATGTGATTTTGATGCAAAAACCTTCGCCATTTAGTCAATAGGGTTGACTAGGCCTATTTTGCTTCATTTTCATGTAGACTGACAATTTTGATTGAGCTTGTTGGGAAAATTATGAGATTATTTATGAAAAAAATAAAATTATATAATGAATAAAAAATATTAGGCTTTTATTCCATTGATTATATTTCATTGAAGTGTCATGTACTTCATTTTACATGCTTTTTTCCATAAAAAACATGATTTCTACCCTCATCTGTACATATCCATGCATAAAATTTAAATTTATGAAATAATATATTAGTTTAATTAAAATTTTAAATTTTTTTAGGTTTATCCAAGATGATTTTATGGAAATAAAATCAAATTTTTTCAAGACTAGTTTTTTGAGGGTTTAGGCGGGCTTTGAAGCTAAATTTTCAAAATGATGGTTCATGAAGTAAAGACCTCCAAATAATGAAAAAAAATTAAGTTATATGTATGATAATTACCCAAAAAAAATCCTTGAAAATATTTTTTTCCATTCAAAATATATAAAAAGCTACTGTGTGGAGAAATTTGCCTGTGGGGTGTTGACTACATTCTAAGCTTTCTACACTTTTAATGATTGTTTATAAAGAAAAGCCACTAAAATGGTCACAATTTTGAATGAATTATAATTAAATATTATTAATAAAAACATAATAATATCATTCATACAAATTCCACATGTGGTGAAAGATATGAGCATCTGAATAGGAGGCTAGGAAGGGTGTTTAGAACTATAAAAAGTAAAAATTTTATGAAAATGAAAATAACTCTTAAAATTATTCTAAATTACTAAAAAAATCATTATTTTATTTTCACCATGCTATCAAATCAATATAAAATCACATTTTTATTGAAAAGTTAAAAAAAAAAAAATCCTTTTTGGCCTATATGCATGTTTACTTGCAAAAGCTAGTATAAGCATGGTTTTCTTAAAACATGGTGTTTTAAAACAATTTAAAGCTATAATTATTATTTAAAGTTATTATAATATGATTTTAAAACATTTACATAGACTTATAAACCTTTGTAGCACTCTAGAATGATGCCTACTCCAATGTTGATCTCCAACGGACATGCTAAGGAATGTTACAAAAATAATGTATCTCCACTCATAATATGGCCATTAAATTATTTAATAATATTCCTCAAGTCATGGTAACTTTGTGTACAAAATTTTAGGTCCTAAAACCACTTGTAGCTCCAAAAAAGTTCAACTTTTTCTCAAAATTGACCCCTGTGCATAGATTATCTGCATATTTGAACTTGAAAATGATATTTTGAAAATATAATGACCCATTTAAAATCTAGTTTTTAGGCTTTTTTACCAAAATTAATGATTTTATGTTATAATTTATCAGTTTGACTTATTGTAAAGAGATATTGGTGAGATTTAGGAAAGTTTTGAATGATAGGGGTAGTCATTTGGCCTTGACAGGTCAAATTAATAATAGGTATAGATTATAGATAAAAATCCATTTTTTAGACACTAGTGATTGGGGGAAATGTGCATGACACATTTATCTTCTTTTTCTTTTTGATTTCAATATATTACCTAGGCATTCTAAGTAGTTGCAAGCCTTACTCCAACTATAAGTGGTTGGCATCATTTTAGAGTGGATTTCATACAAGCCTAACCTCCATATTCTCATGTGTCTTCCATATAAGCCTATTTCTAATTTTATAATGGATTTCATACAAGCTTAATCTGCTCCCAAAGTTGGCCATGATTAGATTAGTTTCTAGTACACATTCAACTATCCACACCACATTGTCAAACTATAGAGCATTCATGGGCTTTAAGAACCATATCATACAACACACATTCATACCAATATTATTTTATAATTTAACTTCATATGGAAATGAATGAGCCAAAGGAATAACTAGCATTTGTATTCTTGAACCACCTACTCAGAGGGATTAGATGCATAGTTTAAACATCGATTAGCTTATCCATGATCACTTAACTTCACTTAGTGGGTGATAATGGAGATAAAGGGTCAGCCTTTGAATTATTAATCCACTCTTGGAGAATTGAGCACTCAACTCCATTCATGATATTAATTTTTTTACAATACATACCTAGCATTAGTTAGCATCATCTAGTATCACTCAGCATCATAAAAGTTTTTATATTAGTTTGCATCCTTGGTAAGGTGTATTCATTCATTTCTCCTCCTCTCTCTCTTACCTAAATTTTTATATTTTTATTCTAGTAATATCCTATCTAGTAATAACTGATATGCTCTTTGTTTTCCCTCATAGATTTACACTTCATGATGTGATCTCTCTACACACACCTAACATCGCAGAGCTTCATGGGTTTCACCCTTGCAGGTAAGTTTAGGTATGCTTTCTATTTTTCCTTTATCCTAGTATTTAAATTTTATACATCACTATAATAAAGGGGGGTAAATGTAGTCATATAAAATTTCAAAAATGGTAGCTTAACTATGTCTTGTGACACCCAACCCATAGATACCTCTTATATGCTCTCTTAACCCTTCTAGGCACCATTTTTTTGATTCCTAGTCATCTGGAGACTTCCAAGACCTAATTCCAACTCGGCCAGACCCCATTTTCCATGGTTATTCCATACCCCTAGGTCTTATACTTGTAGGATAATAACACCCAAATTGGACTATAGAATTGGAACCTAAGGTGTCCCTTTTAAAGTGCTCTTGTCCATTCACATTTTGAGCCCAAATGATGATTTTCTTTGGATTCCTTTTCTTTATTATGTCAGCCTAGCACAAATGCATTTAACCCATGACTAATATATCTCTATAAAATCACATTCAAAGTTCATTTAGAAGGGGTTGGCAAATATTATAAAAGCAAACAATAATACAAGCAAGAAACTAAGACAGATTTCTATATTCTCTACATACATCCATTCAATACAACTACTAGCATATTCAAACCCTCACACCAGTCCTTAACCACCTCAAGCACACCCAACATAGCATTTTTACATTTGCATAACACTATTGCACAAAGGACATAAATTGGGAGAATTACATATGGCTTCATCCCTCTTCAGAGTATTATTATGTAGGTAACATGCCCACATAAGGGGTGTGGATACTTGTTTATTGCATCTTACACATACTAAACCCCTCCAATCTTTCTTCAATTTCATTAAAGCACAATTAAAGTCCAGGGTTTTAAGATTAAATCTTCTTTATAAGGAACTTTATCAACATTCAAGATCCAAATTTTTTTAAGGAGGCTTATAAGAGATAGTAGACAAAACCTAGAAAACACATATCTCTGTGACTAGTTTAGACAATAACATAAGACCTAGACTATAACATTGGACCCCAAAGTGTCTTGTTTCCAATGATCCTATCCTTTCATCGAGCAAAATCCATATCCTAGTTTTTTAACACTATCTGAGTCCTACATAGTTTATATTAGTGTATGTCTCAATTATATCAAAATAGTTTTAATACAAGTTACATTTTTCCTATTTTATTACTATTTTTAGAAGCTAAGAAAGTCAAATAAATTATACAGATGCATAGTTAAATTATTTCAATATTAGTTACTAATTTAGTCAACTCAGACCTTTAACTAAATTAGGAATAAAACTTAAAATTCCAAAAACTATTAAATCAATTTGGATTATTGAAAATAAGGTTGGAATTAGATTATATTTGGTTTTGGTTTGTGTTTGTGTTGGGATTTAGGGTAGAAATAAATAAAATATTTGGATTAGAGTTAAATTAATTTGGATTTTAATCAGGATTTGGATTGGATGGAACTGATCCAAGTAAAAACTAATTTGGTATGCTATGATTTAAATTTATATTGTTGAATATGCATGAAGAATCATTCAAACTAGCATTGGATGATTGATTGGGAAATCTAAAATAGGTATTCAAGATTTTATTTTGGTTATATATTATTGGAAAGATTTGGAAGTTCTAATTAGGATTGATTAATGAGTTTAAATGAAGATTCAAACTTGGATTAATTTGATTGTAAACTTTCTAATTTGAGTACGTACTCAACTTTGGTGTAATCATATGTTAATCAATTAAACTTGAATTAGATGGGAGACCCACATTCAATTTTGGATTATTTTATTACATAATGGGTAAACATGAAGTAGGATTTAGGTTTTGACTGGTAGGGTGCATAATTAATGATTTTGAACGTATATTTAAACTCATATTATTTGGATGGTGTTGTGAAAGTAAATTTGTATTTACATTCATATTGGGATTACAAAAGGGATTGATTGATTGATTGATGATATTGAAAGTTCATAATCTCTCGATTTCCTTGAGTTGCATGGATTTTTGTGGAAAAACAATGGCTAGTTTGAGTTGAATCCTTACATGAAATAGTTTATTTTTGTCTTGAGAGATTCAGGGATGAGTTTTTGACTATGAAATGAGAACATTGATACCCTCTAAATAAACTAGTGTGATTTGTTGATTGGGTTTGGAATATGAAGGTTCTTTGTTTGTAATTAGATATTGCAAATTATTTGTATCAAAGTTAGATGGGAACTCTACTCTAAATACCAAAGATTGAATCAATACTTAAATTTTATTAGATATGATATACTCATGAAAGGAGGGTGGAGGTTGGATAGCTTTTGGTCTACCCTCATCTTGGTAATCCCCTCCATCTTATTCTTACTTAGTTATTTCATGTATCTTTACATGATGCTCTTGACCAAGGAATTGAAAGGGTTCAATACCAAGATATTCTTCCCTTACATTGGGAGGATTCAACATGGCCATTTGACTAGTAATAGACATGGTTAAAAAAGGAAAAATGACTCAAAAGACAAATCATGTTTTAAATTAACAATACTAACCAAAAAGTTGACTAAAAAATTTGAATTCTTGAACCAACTATTTTAAGTTTTTTTATAAAGACTTGATTTTAGGATATGATTTGAACTCAAAAGAACTAGTTTTCAAAAAAATAATTTTCAACACATGGTAGACATAAAGAAAATAAAAATAAAATTTATATTCTAAACAATCAATAAATTGCACATAAAAGGTGAAAAACTAGGATAAGGGTTGTGAATAACCATTGGGCCTTCTAATGTCGCTAACCCATATGTACTCTCAACTATGACCTAATATTTTAAGGCACTAACCATGGAGGATCCTACCAATTTTTTGGCCCACTGAGTTTAGTTTTGAGGTTATGTAGAAGGTACCTTCTCAATGCTAACTGCTAACTGATGCACGAAAGTGAAATGAAAAAAGAGGTTATCCTAGGCTTAAGGTTTAAACAAGATTATCTAGGGGAAAATCATGAAATAAATAGATAAAGCATACACACACTATTGGGTCTTGTCCCAAAGTTCTCAACATAGACATAAGGGGCTTAATGTGTTAACAATAAAAGATATTATATTTCAAGGCAACTATTAAAACCCTAGTTATTAGAGCATGAAATCTCCTAACAACAATGTGTGTTTAAAACACAAAATTGCTTAGGCAATTGAAACAACTAGATCTCAATTTATATACTACATCAATAAATGGGGTTTGTACTATGTTTGGTGGTAAAATATATAGTCAATAGATCCCCTAAAAATTATAATAAAATTTAAGTATCCATTTCTAATTTTTTAGTATCATTACTAATATGATGCCAAGGAAAGAGCATACGCAAGCACTACATGGGTAACACAAAAAAATATGAAAATGTTTCTAATCATTGAATATCATCACAAATTTGATATTAAAAGAAGAACATATGTAATGTCCAAAGTTATAAAGAGAATTATGAAATGAAATGTGATATAATTACTAAAAACTTTAAAAAGAAAGATGAAAAGTGTTAGTAAAAGAAATCAATTGATTTTTATTTATGTTTATTATCTTTGACAAACATCTTGAAAACAAATGTTTATAATGTTTACTTAGGATTGGATCAAGGAAACCTATAATAAAATAGGTAAAAACCACAAAAACAAAGCAAAATCCACTTATCTATGACAAATTCATATTTACACAGAAAGATACGAAAATAAAATTATGATAAAACAAACACAAGAAAAAGATAAAATAGATAAATTAGAGAATAAACAAATTCATGATTAGAGAATGATTTGTCTCCCTATATGATGGTTGCACCACCCAAAAATATTAATTCACTATGAAGAATGATTATTTCACTACTAGAAAGATGATTTTATTGCACAAAAAGATTAATTTGATGCACAAAAAGATAAATTCACTACTGAGGATGATGATTTTGTTATTTAACCTATAAAAATATAATTAAAATCACATAGGAACTAATATAATAATTTCTCTACTCAATCAAACAGTTTTGCTGCTAAGAATGATAATTTTACTCTTAGATAATGATTTCACTAAAAAATATACCAATTTTGCATTTTTCCTATAGGAAAGAATTAAAAAAACAAAAAACACAAACAAAAGCAAAAAATGAATAGAAAACCACTGATTTAAAGAAAATAAGAATAAAAAAGAATAAAAATACATCAAAAAATGATTTCACTATTAAGAGGTATAATTTCACTATTGATGCTTCTGAATTCATTGTTACATAATGGGTGTACACATTCCAAAAAAATACCTGATGACAACCTATAGATTATACCATCACTCAAAAAGACAAGATTAAATTCATATGTAAATACAAATAACAAAAATCAAATTTAAAAATTTTCTAAATACAAATATGATGATAAAAAGATGAAAAAAATGAGGGGGAATCCCACCGAGCATGCCATAAATGTGTGAAATAAATTTAAAAGTGATAATAAATTAGATAATATTAATCTAATCTAAATTGAACATAATATAGATAAATAAACAAATAAAATATAAAAAACAAACTTATGCTTCAAATGTGCAGCCTTTTTCCATTGCAACGTAAACTTGATTTGATCTTCAAAAATGTGGTGCTCACTCTTCCACTGCAAAAGGAGAATGTTCAGCGTTTTGGTGTAAAATGAGTTTTTGTATGCTTTGATTCAATTTTATTCAGTTGGATTAGCTTGTGAAAAAAGCTTTGTTAACATAAGTCAGGATTTCAATTCTAGAATTTTTGAAAATGAAGGTTTTAAAGTTTATTTAAAGATTTTTGGAAGAAGATCCAACGATGGAGGGTTATTTTTATTTATTAAATGATCCAAATAATAAATGGTGGCTAATTTTTCCTCATTAATTAGGATGAATACCATTTAAAATGGTTGAGAGAATCATGGGATTGATTAGTTGAGTTAGTAGTAATAGGTCAAGCTTCTTGAAAACTCATGGGATGATTCATAGGAGGTTGAGAAAGTTGTGGGTTTGGTTGAGATGAGGGAGAAAAAAGTGTAATATTTTTGGATGAGGTGTAAAATCCATATTTTATATTTCAAATAAGAATTTAAAGTGTGCATAATTGCCTAATCTAACTTATTCAATTATTTGAATGGTGAGGGAGATATGATGAATTATTTTAAGAAGAATTACTAAGTAGATTTTAGGTGAATTTAGACACTAAATTTAATTTAGGTGTCTACATATGACACACAAATAGTAATCCCATAGTGGCCTATAGAATTAGAATCCCACACTTCCTAAAGACTTAATTTAATAATAACTAATCTCCCCACTATGAGTTCCCTTTTTCGAAAAATCAATGTCAACCATTCTGAGGGTCAAGAAGAGGAAGATAAAATATGACTCTAGCATAGGATTGGTCTAGGAAGAAAGGAAGGATGTGTTCTCTCTCTAAAATATAAATAACATGAGAATTGTATAATCTATATATAATGAGGACTTCAAAGCCCATCTTTATGAAAATATAGAAGCATGGTTAGAACTTCATACGGGTATAGATCAAGTTAGGCAAGAGATACAATAGGAAATAGAGCAAGTGTGAGAGGAGAAACAAATATTACAAGTTCCTAGGGTGATACGAGGTGATGTAAAAAATTTATCTCTTATATTATATAATATTTTAGAAACTATTGGTTTAATGAGGGATGAATTATCCCCTCACATTGTTTAAACTATCAAATTATTTAATTATTTAAAAGAAGATGAGAGTAAATTTAATTTCCTTGTATTATGCACCATAAATAAGAATTTTGGATATTTAGATTGGATGAAACCATTATAAGTAGATAATGATCTCAATATGGTGGTCATCAATACATATGAAATCATAGAGTGGGTATCAAGTGTGCAAGTCATGATTCCTAAATTAATAGAGCAAGTAAATCAAGTCTTAAATTTTTTGGATGAGTTAAAGTTATCCCAGGCCTTAGATCCCTCATTTAAATTAATAGTTAGGTCTTGATTAGTTATTAAAGTAGACATCCTTCAATTTTATTCCAAGTATTTATGGACACACACTAGAATAAATTAAAGACAAACTCAGGTTTGTCAAGAAGAAGGTTACTAAGGTAGACATATTTTAGGTAGAATTTAGAGCTACCAAGGTGGAACATGCATGCTTACTAGAATATGCCACCAAGGTACATAGAATATCTATTTTGGACATGAAATAAATAAGGTTTCAACACAACATTGGATACAAGCACCACTAGGAATTGGAAGCAAATAAACAAGCTATGGTTGGGTCTTCTAGTTTAACTACACCTTCCACTACACTCCCTCCAACGACTATCAATTCAACTATGCAGGCCACAATGATTATTAAGCCTTAGTTTCTTGCATTATTTTTATATGTATTTTACATGTAAATTTAAAATGTAACTAAGATGTGTAATATATGATTGAAAAGTTTTGTAAACATGCACACATTTCATGGTTTTGTAAGAGCGAGTCTAATTTCAAAAGACTCAATTTCTGACTAGTTTGGATGTTCATACAGAAATTACATCAATTAGAAGTCTCTTTATAGTTATCCTTATCATGTAATTTTATACCTTCATATTTATTTGGATTATGAGGTGATGCCTCTGAAAATATATTTATATTATAATCCTCTCTTTTTTAAAATGAGTGAAGGTTGACTAAAAATTTTATCAATACAAGAAGATATCATTTGATTTTCATGCAATTATGTTGATGTCTTTCTCTCTCAATTCTATGTAATTAGTTGTGGTTATTTTATTGGTTAGCTAATACAGTAATTCAAATCATTCAAAATCTACATAGAATTTGTTCTTATTATTAAGGGTGGATGATAGTATAATATGTGCAATAGATATAGGATGACTAGTAAATATCATTGATTTTCTATAATTAGGTTGACTATTTCATTTATTTGAGTGTTTATAAGTGTATCTTATGATGTATTTCCAAATGAGTGAGAATAAACACCATAGACACCTCTTTGATCTAATCTATAATATTCTAAATAAGGGTGCAAAATAGTTCTAAATAGGAACAACCTTTAGTTGATATCCATGAGTTTTCTATATCACCTTTTCCTTTAACTCTTTAACTATGTTTTTATGTGTGTGTGCAATAGCTACTAGATGAAAGCATTAGTTTTAAATGTTTGTCCATAAATAAAACCAAGCTAGAAATAATCCTTCTTAAGATCATAGAACCTTATTTCCTACTTTCTTTCTTACTCGACCCTTTCCCTCTTTCTGATTTTTTTTTGAGATCTACCCACTTTACAATAAAATACATATGTACAAATCAATTAGGTTTTAAATTTATTATAGGTTTCACTCACCCATCCATACTTGATTAAAAACTTGCATGATTGGCCTACTATTCCACCACTTATTTATTCATCCTATACCTACAACTCATGCACTAAAGTGTAGTTAATCTTCATAGAGATCCTAAAATGTTGGATGTTACCTCATTTAATTATTTGATATACATTAAAACCACATCAACAAGACTCAGTTTTTTGAAGGCTGAGGATAAGGGAATCATATTATATGATATTGTTTATACATGAAAAAATTAGTCATTAATAAAGGTGTACTATGTGTATAAGTGTATTTATTAAAACAATTCCTAACATATCATTAGATGCACATTTAGAACAATCAAAGAACATTTTTGATGTGTCATAAGTAGTATTATATGTTGTGATGTCATCATGAAAATCATCATTGATAGGATTTATGTCTAATAATAGTGTTGTTGTCAATTAATCTATGTTTATTTATCCCTTTAATAATTTTTTTAACATAACCGTTAGGTCAAATTTTGTGAGTAACATGACCTATTTTTCAATATAGCTTTAGAGATGTAGTTTTGACACAAGAAACTTTAAAAGGATAGTTTTTGTAATAACTTGTGTCTCTTTATTAATAATATAGTGCCAAATCTTTTGAGTAATGAATACAAGTGACATACATAGTTTTTATATATTTGGATAATTTCATTAATAGTGAAAAATTTTATGACTGATGTAGTAAATAACTCACTCTTTATATTTATCATCATGTTGTGTAGAGAATACACTGAGTGCAAGATCATTCATTGAGAGGTAGAGGAAAAGTGGCATGTTGGAGTTGGTGGTACTAGTAAAATTGGGTTCAAAAAGTAATTTTTGAGCGAATAAAATATTTCTTGAAATGTGATATCCCATTCAAATTTTGTATCCTTCTTAAGTAATCTAGTGAATGATTATATGCTAGTTGCATCATAAAGTGACATATTTATTGAATCTTTCCCTGTAGGTATCAAAGTTGATTTAAGTTTGTAGGATAAGGCATGTCCATTATAGTTTTTATTTTTTTGGGTCAATCTCGATATTAAATTGGGATATTATAAATCGAAAGAGTTTATTCGATGAAACCCCAAAGATGCATTTCTTGGAATTTCATTGTACTTTGTAATTTCTCAATCTTTTGAAAATCTATCATAAATCTATTGAATGGTGTTGTCACTCATTTAATTTTTCAAGTAAGCCATCAACATAATATTTAACTATCTTATGAATGAGATCATGAAATAAATGGGTCATTATTTGTTGGTATATTGTTACTTCATTATTTAACCCAAAAGGCATGACTATATATTATAAAGTGTGCCATGGTGTGGTAAAAGAAGTTTTTTTCTTGGTCTTCCTCAATGATCTCAATTTGATTATAATTGAATAAACTAATTATGAAAGATATTAGTTTTTAGCCTAATTATGGATTCCATTATAATATCGATGATAGAGGAAAATCATCCCTGGGACATGATTTTTTTTAGTATTAATAATCACAACATAAAATTTGTCTATTAGGTTTAATAACCAGGAAAATGTTAACAACCCACTTGGGATGAGCCACTAGTCAAATGAAATTTGGCATAAAGGATCCACTAGACCTCATCTTTGACTAAAAAATCTACCTTGGGATGTATTTTTTGATTTTTTATTTAACTAACTTTGCATTGAGATGGAGTGTAATCCTGAGTACTATGATTGAAGGATTAATGTCAGACATATGGAATAGGCCCAAGTGAAAACTTAAGGGAATTATTTTGAAATCTATTGAATGTTTGTATCTTATTCTTTACGTAAGGAAAAAACCAATAATATGATGTGAGGATTGGTATAAATTCCAAAATTGAACTCAATTGTCTCTTTTTAAAGTAATGTAGATCAATAAACAATGTATGGTGTTATAGAGATTATACCATCCATGTCAGGTGAAATGTCATCTACATTTTCTAAACACTTACCAAAGTATGCATGGGAATTTTTGGAATGAGGAACCCTATTAATGTGATAGAAGGAAGGGATATACTCATATGTAATAAAATTGATGTAGAACATATATGTAATACACACACATGAGATTTAAATATGTATTAATTATTAAAGCATATGAGAGTGAAGCACATAAATCAATGAACCATTGCATGAATATTTAATGTCAAAAAACCTCTCATCGTTAAAAAACCCATAATGATGAATTATTTAATAATTAAGAAACTCCTTTATACCTAATATAAGTTATTCAACCTCTCACTTATTCTTAGATAAATCTTCACAAAACTCTTCAAGATTGAATATGACTAATATTTCATATTCATTGGGTTAGTTTCATAATAGGGTTAGACCCCTATTTATAATAAAATATCAAGGGAGGTGACTATTGTAAAAATAACGGGTCCAGCCATATTGATAAAATAATTTAGTTAAAATTTTATAATAATTAATTAATTATAACTCTATTATTTATTATCATGAGGTTTCCACCTTGTGGTAATAAATAATGTATTATTATTTATTTAATTAATAACAAGGTTAAGTGTCAATTAATCCTACTTAGAATCAAATGTTATAGCACTCCCCCTTAATGATAAGTGGGTATATATTGCATAGTAACCTCAAAAAGGGAATTATACTATATACAAAATTGAAGGATTTAGAAACCATCATCATGTAAAACATCACCTTTTGAAATAAAAGGAATTATAATCCATAAACTACTCAAAATTAAGTTTAGGACAGAATGATGGTGAGACTACATCTCATAGTTTCTCTTGAATAATCATCTAAGCATATTTAGAGACTTTGATAACATAAGGACCTTCATTACAAAGTATGTTTTTAATGTACTGGGTACATAAGTAAAAATTATACATGAAGTTCACTATAACATAACTTCTATAGGAATTTTACAATGATTTACAACTAAGAAGTATAGTGAAGAAGAAGAAACACATGACTATTATGAAGTGGCATTATCATGCACAATCCCCCTCAATGGAAAATCCAATAGGCCTAACATTTCACTAAATTGACAAAACATAGTATCACCAAGTGTTTTGAGAAGATATCTACCATATTTTCATCTATGGGATAGAACTAAAAATCACTATCACCATTGAGAAATTTTTCTTGGATAAAATGCACATCAACTTCAATATGTTTAATTCTTTGGTATTGCACTAGATTTTTTCTTAGAGCTATATAAGTTTACTTATCAAAATGAAGGATGGTATTATGAGAATCATCCAAATTAAGTTATCTAAACAAATTTATTATACATAGATTCTTTTGTATCTTCCATAGCATTTATGTACTCTGCTTTGGTCGAAGAGATACAAGTAGTAAGTTGCTTCTAGTTGCTCCAAGTGAAAATAAATTTACCAAACATAAACACATATTTAGAAGTAGATTTATGATATATAGTATCAATAGCATGGTAAAAATCACAATAACCATATAATTTAGCATTATTAATGGAAGAATAAAATAAACCAAAATTAATTATTCCTTAGATATAACAAATTATACATTTTACTAATTTTTAATGATCCAAATATAATTCTGCATAAATATAGAAGCAACACCAATAAAATATGAAATATTTAGCCTAGTAATGGTTAGATAAATCAAAATAACAAGTTAAATATATAAAGTAGGGTTAGATTTTTCACATTCTAGTTTTTTATCAACTTTAACACCAAGTTCAATAGGAGTAGAAGAAGATTTTAAATCAAGCATGTTAAACTTAACAACAAGATTATGTGCATATTGAGATTGTGATAAAAAAATAGAATATTTAACTTAAAATATAAAATTCTTAAAAAATGATGTAGAATGCTTAACTCAATCATTTCAAACATTTGATTTAGTTTATCCTTATATTTATTAGTTAAACTAATTAGATTTCTATTAATCAAAATATCATCAACATATAAAACAATTACAATTAAATGTTTTAACTTTAATAAAGAGATAATTATCAGAGTAGTAATTAGAGTAACAATATGCTCCTAATAATTTTAAGAGAGCCTCATCATTAGAAAATTCATTAAAACTAGGTAAATTTAGATAAATAATATCATCAATAAGATCTAGGTAAACAACTAAACGTGTAGAAACATGATTTACTATACTATATATCCATGGAATGGGTGGAAAAAACACTATATGTTAAGAAACATAGTGAGAATACATGGAATTATATGTGTTACCTTTATATTCAAGCCCTTTCCTACTTTATTAAACATATGACTCAATCTGATTAAGAATTCCTTGTTCATGTTTTTTGAGGCCATGTCCTATGTAACCAATTTTTTTGAAATATCTCAATGCAAAGGGAGAAGTGAACCTATTATCATGTTCTCTAGAGGTCTATGATATTGAATGGGTGATGTATCAAAATACATGTGAATAGTATAATTATGTGAATACTCTGTATGCTAATAATATTTGAATGGTTATTGATCCATAGGGCATGGGTAGATATAACCTTTGAAGATGAACGTTAAACATGCATGTAAATTTTATTAAATTGTGTGCATATCCTGAATCTAAGGTCTTCCAAGAAAGATATTTTAATTAAGATCATTAGGCATAACTTAACATGTTGTAGGTAATGTTCTAGGTCCCAATGTAAGGTTAAGTGTGTTTTAACACAAAAAATTGCATGGAATATTATAAAACCCTCTTATGTTCATATTAGAAGGATCCAAATTCTCATCATGTATATTCAGAAGTTGGATAAAAGAGATACTAAAAATGTTCAATCTTGATCCACTATCACCTAACACTCATTTAACACCAACCTCATTAATTCACAATGAAATGTAGAGAGGTATGCATAGATCTATGTTGTGTTTAGGTCTGAGATGTTATTTTTGAAATGAAATATGCTCTTAATTCCATTTTATAATATTGATTTGGAATCAACATAAGATGTCTCTATTGTGTAAGGCATTATAATATCAAATAGTATTGCATACAAAATATATTTATATGTGTTAGAATGTTTTAGGAGCTCTAAAATGGAAACTATGATTGAAGAAACATTGATTTAGTTGAGAAAATGATATGCATGGGTTTGGCTAACCTACCATGCTTTGGGACCACATATATACATCATAACATAGACCACATGGTCTACTATGAGCATAAAGCCAATAGTAGAGGTGGGATAGTATCTAGATGTGTGGGGTCAATAATTAGGAGGGATAATAAAAAACATTAATGTTTTATTATGTTTAGTAGTGATAGATTAGTAATAAAAGTGAATCAAAGAGAAAAAATAATCTAAAGGAGACTTGTTAATTCTAGGTAGTGTTTTATTTTATCTTATGTATGATATCCTTTGTGTGTGTAAATACTTTATTATTAATTCAATTCCACATAAGAGAAAGATAACATGTTAGATAAATGGTGAAATATGAGATACATTTGAATTGATTTAAATTACCATGTACACATGTGTTTATGTCATATTTCAATTCATTCCAAATGAAAGTAAACAAGCAGGGAAGAGAAACTATACAAATTTACATCAAAAAGTAATAAAATTCATCTATAATTATTATCATGATCATATGAAATATGAATCAGGAAATACAAGGATATACAATCTAAATATGCATCTTATAAGGATAGAAATATAAACCCTAGGTTTTGGGTTTTGTTGCATTATTGGAAGTAATTTAAGTTCACCAAATGATTTATATATTTAGGGTTTATGGAGTGTAATCCCTAGGTTGTTATAAGGTATGAATATAATGAATTAGGGTATAAATATGTAATAAATATAAACATTAATTTTTTCAAGAATTAACCTAATTAGATATTTTTAAAAATATCAATGAATGACACAAATAAGTACTCACATAAAAATGAATTGAGACAAACAATCTAGAGGTTGAAAAATAGTGTGGAAGTAGATTTGAGTGTCACAAATAGGGTCTATGTGCTATAAAACCTTATAAATAATAGGGTTATACATTAGATAATATATTTGGGGTGCTAGTGTCATACTTTTAGTGCTAATGTCTTATGTGCAGAAATTGACTAATCTTCTAGGTTCACTTTTGACTAGGTCTAACTTCCATGTACCTATGTGGATGAGATATGATTCATTGTCTATGTTTTAGGAGTAAAACATATAAATATGTATTACTAGAGTATTTGAGTGGTATAATTAGTAAAAGTGTGAATTTAGTTATGTAGGATAGACATATTTAACACCCCACTATGTTGAGAGTTTCTTACATACCAATACTCTAATGAAGGAACAAGAGCGATGTAGTTATCCTACCTAAGTGTTTAGTGCAAGTATAAGTGAATGATAGTATGATTATTGACCTAAGTGCTTTGAATAAGGCTTGAGACTAGAAATATGTGTATTATAGGCTTGGGATGACTATATATAGCTATATGTTGAAATAGGGTAGAATAGGGACTAGTAACCTTGATTGTGCACAATTTATTCTAAGCTTGTTTGTGTGATTTACATATAATTTCCATCAAGTGGATAAAGGGATAAAATTCATGAATTTATATTGATGTGGTGATTTTTTGGGGTTTGGAATAGTTCTAGGCTGACCCTAGGGGTCTTACAAATTAAAAATATATCTAGTGGGATCAACATTTGGCAAAGGACATTAACACTAAAAGTGGGACACTAGTGTCTAGAATATAGAGCTAGTGTCTAGGTGGTATCACCTAAGGCAATAAGAACCTATATCCCTAGGGGAGGGTCTAAGACTAATTTTTAGATGTTTAGGGATACGTAAAGCCCACACAAAAAATGGATAAGTGTTAAAAGGGGGCATAATATAGGTCTAGGGCCAAGTTAAGGATGGGTTATCTCAAGTGACACTCATTTCAATCAAGTGACATTTTATTTGACTACACCAAACATTACTAGATTTATTCTAGTAGCCTCAAATAGTTAGTTTAAATGTTTGCAAAACCAGAAAACCACTATAGGTCATTGGTGACAATTGTACAATGTCGTAGACTAGAACATAATCTGAAGAAGCTAAGTACCCTATCATCTTGGTCATTTATATTAATATAAAGTTTAATAAATTAATCATACTCTAATATTTATACTCATATTTTATTAAAATAAACGTAGATTATATAATTTTAATTAGTCTCAAGTTTTTCCTTATTTAGACCACTATATCCAAAATTAAATAAAATATATTGGTGAACTTATTCATTGTCCTAAACATAGTAAACCCTTACCTCCATTATAGTCTCATTTGACCTTCTTAGGGTTTTATTCTACCTTCTTAGGGTTTTATTCTACCTTCTTGGGGTTTCATATTTTTATGTTAGGGTTTTAAACCAAATTTATAATTACCTCTCATAATATACACAAATATGAAAATTTTCTCTTTTGCCTTAGGATTTTATACTTATTCTCCTATTATATTTCCATTTAATAGGTTTGTAACTTGGCATCATACATATTTGGATCATATATAATTAAAAATTACTTTATTTTACAAATATTCCTAGGCTATTCTTATTCATACTAATTGGATCAAAAAATTATTTCTATTTTCCATAATTCTCTTGGGGTGGTTGGCACTTTATTCACCCTCATCCCTAGAGTATTCCTTGTGCTTGTATTCCTTGTCATCCTATGGTTTATCATTTTATTAAGATATTGATTCATAAAACCCTCCTATGTATCATCCTATATATTATTTATTACTCACTCATGTTTTTACCTATAATTATGTTAATGAATAGGAAAATAAAATTGTAAATGATCATGATTATGTGTCTATTGACAATGCTTATGTAGATGAATAATATGTTTATGTGATAAATTGAATGAATATGATAATTACGATCATAATGATGTGGCATATTCGTATGCTAGTGATATATATATATATATTTAAAATTTTAGTGAATGTAAAAATACAATAGGATTGAAATGGAAAAATTTAATTCTCCTTCTCATTTTTTACACTATTTAACTAGTCATATACTATAACAAGAAGAAACTAAAAATGAATTAAATATCTAATACACTTATTGATCCTAATTATCTTCCACTTAGGAATGAATATTAATAATGAAATGGATAGATTATTTATATTTTGAATCTTATGATGTTATATCTTACAATGATGTTTATAAAACCAATGCTATTTATAGTGACATATAATTTCATGTTATTACTTATATTGAAAAATATGTTTCTGATTTCCCATCTTCTCAAATAGAATGTGATACAACTAAAATGAAATTTGATATTATTCCTTTTATTATTGAAATTCTTGTCATCATAGATCTAAAATATGTAATAATTCATCTACATAATGTGACAATGATTTTAGGCCATGCAATGATAGAATTGTTTTTTATGAGCCTAGTATACCTATTTTTAAGATAGATGTAAATATGAAAAATATGAATGAATATTTAGAAATCATGACCATACCTATAGTCATATAATTTCTATGATACATATAAAAAATGATCATAAAAATTAATTTTCTACTTTAATTTTGGAATTTAAGACATATAAGGATAAATTGCATGACAATTTATGGCATGTGCTTATGTAGTCGTCTAAAATGTCACTTGATTGAAATGAGTGTTACTTGAGACCACCCATACCTATTTTAGCCTTGAAAATATCTTAGGACACATTTAGACACTTATATAGATTTTATGTTGGCCACACACATCCCTAAGCATATCAAAATAAGTATTAGATCCTTGCTTAGGTATTCAAGCCCTTAGTACCTTAGGTTATTCCACCTTTTCATTAACACCATACTTTAGAAACTAGTACCCCATGCTAGTTTTCTATTTTGTTGATATATTCCTTCTCCCTATTTTTATCCTCAACAACTATATTTTCAATTATTAAAGACACCTAAGGTTGGCATATAACTATTTAAAACACTACACAAATATCAAATCAATATATATACCTAAATTTTATCCCTTTATTCACTATATGGAAATTAGATGAAAATACATAAAAATAAGATTAGAACAATTATGCATAATCAAGGTTATTAAACCCTATTATTCGTTACTTATACATATAGTCATAAACAACCATCCTATGCTTAAAATACATAGATTTCTAGTCTCAAATCTCACTCAAGGAAATCAAACCAACAAGCATACTTGCTTCACTTGTACTTGAACTAACACTTAGGTGGGGAGAACTACATATAGCTTGATCCCTCCTTGGAGTATTGATATTTATATAACTCTCATCATAGTTGGGTGTTAAGGATGTTCAGTCTACCTAGATAACATCACACTTTTTCTACTTATGTCAATCAAATACCCTAACCACATGAAATTCTAGGGTTTTCATACAAAATCAATCAAAATAAGTCATATATGGTGAAGTAGGGTTTACCCATGTAGTAAAAATATTATCAAACTCAACTATAACTACTAAAATAAGTATAGATCAATTACTTCACAAAGGAAATTAGCACCAAAATTAGACACTAACAGCATAGTGTTACTAACCAATATATGATGTTATCATCTAGGAGTGTTTTTGACACCTAGATATTATTTATAACACTTAGACTATCTCTTGTAATATTTTTCAACTTATAGATCCATTGTCTTAGTTTCCAGCTAAGTACTTATTTATGTCATTCATTGCTATTATTAGAAATATCAAATCAGATTAATTCTTGCACAAATTAGTTTTTGTATTAATTACTTATTTATTACTTGATTTAATATACTTAGACCCTTTAAAAACCTAGGGATTAAATTACATAATCCTTTAAAGTTTAAATCAATTGGTTCACTTGACATACTTCAAATATTTCATAAACCCTAACCCTAGACTACCTTTAGGGGTTTTGTTTCCATCCTTAGAGGACCCATTTTCATATTTTAGATCCATATATCTTCTAATTTTTATTTTGTATAATCACAATAATAATGATAGAATAATTTTATCAATTTTTGATGCAAAGTATAATACTTTCATTTGCTTTTTTATTTCCTTTCATTAAAAAAGAACTCAAACAAGACATAAACACATATATACATGATTATTTCCTTCATTTTAACTTATGTCATGTTTCATTGTCTCTATAAAATTTTATTTTTCTCTTATGTGGAATTTAATTGAGAATAAAATATTTAAACACATAGAAGATATATTACATAAGATACCAAAGACATTAACTAAAATTAATAACTCTCCTTTATATTTTTTTTTCTATTTGGTTCACTTTGATTCCTTAGGATCACTACTAGACATAAGATAACATTATTGGTCTCATGTATCCCTCCTACTTACCAACCCTACACATCTAGGTACTATCTCACTCCTACTACCAGTTCAATGCTCCTAGTAAACTCCATGGTCCATGCTATGATGTTTGCAAGTGGACCTAAAGCATGGTAGATTATCCAAACCAATGGCTACAACTTTTTTGACTAGAGAAGTATTATTTTCACTAAAATTTACATTTTATAGCTCCTAAAACATTCTAGCACATAAAAATATATTTTTTATATGGTACTCTATGATATTATGGTGCCTTACATAGTAGAGATAGTTTATGTTACTTCTATAATCAATACTATAAAGTGGACTCAAAAGCATGTGTCATTAAAAAATCTATATCTCCCACCTCGACACATCAAAGAGTAAAACCTACCACTTTAAATTATATAATAAATTAAATAAGTAGGTGTCAAATGGGTGTTAGTTGATAATGGATCTAGGCTGAACATTTATAAAATCTCTTATTTTTGGATTCTTAATATACATGATACAAATTTGGATCCTTTCAATATGAACATCCAAGGGTTTGATAATATTCCACATGAATTTTTGGTTTTAATCACATTACCCCTTACATTGGGATCCATAACACTATCTACAACATGTTGAGTCATTCCCAATTATCTTAATTACAATATCTTGGTTAGGAAATCTTGGATTCATGTTATGCATATAGTTTCATCAAATTTACATGTATGTTTAAATTTTAGTTACAATGGTTATATATAAACATGCCCCATGGATCAAAAACCATTTAAATATTGATAGCATATGTATCCTTCATATAATTATTTTATTCACATGGGTTTCACTATAGTACCTCTAAAATCTATTATGCAGAGTTCATGTATAACTCCCTAAGACACCATTAAAAAACATGATAATATATTTACTTATCCATTTGTATTGAGATATTTTTTTAAAAATGGGTCATATAGGATAAGGCCTAATAAAATGTGAAAAGGGATTTCTTAACCTTATTGAGGCATATCATCAACATAGAAAGCAAGGACTTGGATATAAGGATAACACATCTAATGCTAAGTCTTCTCACCATGCTTCTCAACATATAGTGTTTTTCCACAAATTCCATGAATAAATAATATGGTGAATCTTGTCTCTACACTTTTAGCTATTTACCCTAATATTATTGATGATACCATTTGATGATCCCCAAAAATGTCATGTTTTTGACCTCATCTATCATGCTCACCCTTATTGTTTACAATGATTTTGAGTAACTTTCCCATAAATTTCCCATCCTCTAATAACCATAATTCTATAAATAATATTATGTTCTCATAATCTTTGAATAATTATAACTTTGTCTTGAAATCAAGTATATAATAGTTATATTATTTTATAGGATACTTTTCTCTACAATCTGTTTTAAAGATGTTTATGAGGAAATAGGTATATAGTAAAGACCATCTTTCAGTAAAATAATCTCATCACGTAGACACATCCTATAGCTACTACATGACCAAATCCATGGATGACTAAAATTTGATTCCTAGTTCAACTGACTCATAGAAATGATGATAACCTCTAAGGAGCACAATAAGGATTTGATTGAAGATTACAATAGTTTTGTTTATCCTAAGTTAATTTTAAAAGATTCAAATGAATGGTGACCTTAGCAGAAGGAGCCAATATCTATTATCTTATAGCCAAATGTTTCTTAGTTATATATATATATATATATATATATATATATATATATATATATATATATATATATATATATATATATATATATATATATTTTATATAAAAAAATAATCCCTTATTGTATATATATAGGTAACAACAAGTTTTATAGGGTATTAGATATCAATTAATGAAATATATTAGAAGTACATTATGTAAAGTAGTTGTTAATATAATCTCCCTATAGCAATTCATTACTTTTGATTAATATGAATAATTATTTATAATTCCATTTAATTATTGTAAAAGGAAGGATTGAAGCTAGAGTCAAAAGGAGTAATGGCCCCCTTTATAAGTCTTGTAGCAATAATACAACCTATTAAATAGCTAAGCATGCTATTTAGTTTCTTTATGTGTTGTCTTTTATTTTTGAATTGTGTTATTTCTAAATCTTTCTTAGAATTATTTTATGAAGATTACAATAGTGTAATAATTTAATTAATACTATTATCTTAATGTATAATTCCAAAATTTCATTTCTCACAAATTTTTTTAGCATCCTAGATTGAAATTAGCAAAAGGTCAAATTAGAAGATTAAGTGTGCACATATAGTGACATCATCCTATCAAGTTTATGTCTTTGGGTTGAAATTTAAATAAAGTATAAGATACAAGTATATGGTAACTCTCCTTTTTCATTTTGATCAAGAGAATAATATATAATTGTGAATTTGTTTCTAGTCATTTTTGGTGCCATTACTGGGGAAGGGTGTCACACACTTATAATCTTCAATCTTGATAATGGTTGTTCCTATATATATATATATATATATATATATATATATATATATATATATATTCCTTTAGATTAAATATCACTTGATTTTATAGTTTAAATTTCCATCTTTGCAAGTAGGATAGTGGATGTTTTCAAAAATCCCCATATTACTAACCTTGTGTAGATAGAGTGGGGATTTTTTTTAAAAGTGGTTGAAGTAAATGTAAAGTGAAGGGGATTATATAGGAAAATTGTTTCCTAAATCATCAACATTGCTACAGGAATGGAAATTTATCCCACAGTAGTCGAGGAACATTAATAAATTCCTGAAGATCACTCATAATTGTCAATAAAAGAGGTAGAAAAGGAGGAATTTTTGGCTAGATTGGTAGCACAAGCTAGACACTTTAAAGAGGTTAAAAACCTTGGAATAGACCCACATATACCACCCTTGAGAATTCCCACCTTATCACCTCATACTTATGAATCTAAATTTCACTTTCCTCCATAATTTAAATTTCTTTGCTAAAGAGGTATTCAAGGTTATTCTTGATATTAGAAGAAATACCAAGCCAATAAAATTTCCAATTTAGAAAGAATATCTACTAAGACACAAGTTGAATCTTCTGAAACCTCTACACCATCCCCATTTTATATAAAGCCACATAATCCTAAGAAAAAATATAAAGTCTTCATCTTCCACACCCTAAGAAATAGAAGAATTGATAGGAATTTTGAGTGGTGGGTGGAAATAACTTGCATTCTACCAACACAAAAAACATTCATGGAGGATCCTTAGGAATAAAACACTACCAATGAGTCCACTACCTTATAATTTACTATCCTTAATTATGATGGAAACTCATCCATAAAGAATATTCCTTACTCCACCCTCCCTACCTTTAGGGGAAATACATATGAGGATCCAGACACATTTATTTTTTAGTTCAACATCGTATGTCATAGCTATGATTATAATAAAGACAATCAAAAAATAAAACTATCTCCAACAATACTCAAAAATGTAGCACTTAGATGGTTCATGGGACTTACAAAGGATGTAATTTATACCTGGGAAGAAATGAAGGACATGTTTTTGATGAAATACCAAGACTATTATAGGGGAATAAACTATAGGAGAGATGACATATTTTGAATGACACAAGTTGATGATGAATCATTAGAGGAATATATGGAAAGATTTTTGTTTATCCTACAAAATTCAAAAAAAAACTACAATGGAAAAATAATCATTCAAGATAATATTTCTAAAAGGAATTAGATATGATTGTTTGGAGGCACTAGATTTAATGTCTTGTGGTGATGTTTCTACAGTATCATTTAATAAACTAATATTTCTATGTACAAACTACTCCAAATCAACCATAAACAAAATTAGGTGGATAACCCTTTCTATATAATCTATAGTAGGATTTTTTAAAGGTGAAGTTATCAACCTACACTAGGACATGAAGAATGACATTATTAGCCACCTAGCTACTCATCTTGATACATTACATACATAGAGGAAGTAAGAAAAAAAACTAAAAAATATTTAGCCACCTATCAACCTAAATGTATAAAAAATAAAGTAGATTGCACATGCCATTATATGAAATCTTAGGTAGATAGCATAACTGAGGAAACATTTTAAATAGTGAAGCTACATGTCATAGGAGAAGATGAGAATCAAGTGTTTTTTGTAGCTCATTAGAAACCATGGGTGAAAATATTAGGTATGGCATCAAAATATATATTTGAAAATTCCCAATTCTCAAATAATCCTTAATATGATTCTTAGATGAATATACCCAACCAAAATTGGCCATAAACAAATTGGTAGATACCCCAAAATTAGTTATGGATGCAATACAATGGACAACATTCTCAACATAGGTAATTCAAAAACCAACAATGGATCTTTCCCTCTAATCTATGGAAACAACAATGGAGAGGTAATCAAGGCTTCTTCAACAAATGCATCACCCACAACAATAATAGGCCTTAATGCCAAACACTCAGCAACCTATTATACCCACTTAATTTTACCCACCCATTCCATCCCCAACCCTATCAATAAGTTGGTTTAACCAACACAATATATTTAAATAATAAAATATCTAATGTACACCTTATATATCAATCAAGTATAAATTCAAACAAGATGTGTTCTTGCACAACCCACCTCACCCATAATCATAGAACATTTTGAACAACCTGATCTACTCCATAGTAATCAACAACGGCCCATGGCTAATCCTAAGCCAAGTCCACTAGAAAACAAAAAATAATCTAATAATCTTCCTTTTATAGAGAGATTGAGCATATCACATCCTAAACTAGAGCCCAAATTTGATATCTTAGGACAACTCAAGAATGTGTGAGTAAAAATACCACTCTTTCAAGAAATAAAAAATGTTCATATCTATAATAAGGCTATTAGATAACTATGTTTGAAAAAATTAGGAAGAAAGAAGAAGAATCCTAAAATAGTCTAAGTTATTGGCCAACTAGAGGTTATTATATTGGAAAATATAGTTCCCCCAAAATATTTTGATACTGAAAGTGCTATAGTTAATGTTAGCATCCATGGCTAACCCATCTCCAATACTTTAATTTACTTGGGTTTAGCCATCAACATGATGACCATGGATACCATGAAATAATTTAAACTTAAAACTCTTCAACCAACACCCACTATGCTCTAGATGGACAATAGGTCAACTATTAATCTTAAGGGGATTGTTGAAGAACTTGTTATCATTGTGGACTCCTAGGAATATCCAATAGACTTTATTGTACTATAGCCAAAAATAAATTTTTGAGGTTATCTTCTCATCTTTGGCCAACATTGATGATTTTATTGGTTGTAGATCAGTAAAAATGTTAATTTCAAATGGAAATGACACCCTAAAACTAGTTCTTTATCCACTAGCCCATCATTCCTGGAATGATGGACCAACACCTTGGATTGATGAATTTAAGGAATTTATCCCTTTGGAAACTCTCCATATAATTGACTAGATTCCAGATTTACAAGGATAAGAAGAAAAAATTATCCTTGATAGTATACTATAAAAAACCTATTAACAGGATCCTATAGTCACAAACATGTTTGAATTTACACCATGCCCCCTTCAACATACTTTTCCTGAGAATGATCTTGCTAAAATTGCAAGGGACATTTTCACATTCCATCAATTCCTTCCCCATCAATATAGTTATGCTCCTTTAATTCAGAAAATATAAACCATGTTATCTTTTACATAGAAAGTAGACATTATGCCAAATAAACCTCTCAACATCAGCACCTCTGTAACAACCTAGCAAGAAATACAATTACATACAATGCTAAGAAGCCATACAACAACATTTTCCTGGGACTATTATGACATGAGAAGAATACCCCCATATTTTTGAATGCATCATATTTACATTAAAAAAGAATGTAAACCTATTCACCAACCCCATTGATGAATGAATCATATAATTAAAAACATTGTAAAAACTGAGTTACAAACACTCTTGGATGTAGGATTTGTTTATCTATTTTTGGATAGTTAGTGGGTCTCTCCCTTAGTTATTATCCCTAAAAAGGGGTTAAATGATGTATTTGTGTTGACTACCTTGAGTTGAATGTTTCTATTAGAAAGGATCACTTTCTCCTTCCATTTATTAATCAAGTGTTGGATACATTAGTAGGGAAAAAACATTTTTCCTTCCTAGACATATATAGTGGTTATAATCTAATACAAATTTCTCCACAAGACCAAGATAAAACAACTTTTACTTGACCTTGGGGAACCTATGCCTATGTCATCTTACCATTTGGTCTTTGAAATACTCCAACTACTTTTCAAAGGGATATTTTGAACATATTTTATGATCTTTCCCATGATTGTGTTGAAATATACATGGACAATTTCACTGTCTGTGGATAGACATTTGAAAAAATGCTTACCAACCTAGATAAAGTTCTTCAATGTTGCCAAGACCACATATTATCTTTGATCAATAAAACGTGTTATATGTTTATGATTGAAGGGATGGTGTTAGGGCATCATATCTCCCCTTATATAATTCAATTCAACCTAGCAAATATAAGTATGATTAAGGATATACCCACACCAAAGAATAAAAAAGACGTTAGAATATTTTTAGGACATGATGGTTATTATAGATGATTCATCAAATAATTTAGTAAAATTGCCACCCTATTATTTAGATTACTAACCAAGGATGATTAATTTACTTAGATTAATGATTATTGAATTACCTTTCAAAAACTTGAAGACCTTCTTATAGCAACCCCTATTCTGAGAGGATGCAATTGGAAAAAGCCTTTCCATGTCTATAAATATGCATCTGACACCACTTTAAGAGTTGTCTTTGGATGAAAAGATGAATCTTTGAGTTATGTAATCTATTTTATCAGTAAGAATCTTCAAGGGGCTGATATCAACTACACTTTAACAAAGAAATAATTTCTTGTCATCATCTATGCCATTAAAAAAAAACACTACATTACAAGTTACCAAGTATTCATCCACACAGATCATGAAATAATTAGGTATTTAATTAACAAACCTATTATAATAGGTAGGATAATTAGATGGTTTCTTTTTCTAAAATAATTTGATATTACCATTGTGGATAGACTACATAAGGATAATGTAGTAACAAATTTTCTATCTTGACTAAAAAATAATGAACACAATCCTATTATTTATGATACCTTTCTTGATGAGAATTTATTTATAGTAACTATTCAATATCTTTGGTTCATATATATTGCTAAGTATCTTGCTACAAGATCACTACCACAACATTTTTCACCTAGAGAAAAAGAAAATATAATCCAAAAGAGAACATTATTCCTAGATTCCAGGATATCTATTTATCACTAGATCAGATTCTATGATGATAAGATGTATCAGAGAAGATGAATCTTATGACATTATTAGAGCCTACCATGAAGAACCCTATGGGGGAAATTTTACTTCCAAATATATTGATATGAAATTAATTACTACTATATATTATTGGCCTTCTTATCATAAAGATGTCATGATGTATATCCATATATATGATCAATACCACCATATGGGGAAAACCCACTCACTCTGATGAAATGCTATTATGGCCCCAACTAGCTCTAGAACCTTTTGACAAATGGGGACTATGTTTTATAGGTTCCATTGATCCTAAATCCAACAACAAGGAATATATACTAGTGTACATTAATTATGTCACAAAATAAAATAAAGTTAAGGTCTTAACCCATGCCTAAGATGAGAAAGTAGTTAAGTTTTTGTATGAATAAATCCTCACCTACTATGGAGTACCAAGAGAAATAGTCATAAACCAAGGCCCATAGTTTATATCAAACTTCACAGCTACCTTTGTAAAATAATACGAAATCAGACATAAAAAGTCTACCCCTTACCATCCTCAATCAAATGGTTAGGTGGAAGTTAAAAATAGGGAATTAAAAAATATCCTCACTAAAACTATCAGCTTGCATAGAAAATATTGTTCAAATCATATTTTGGAAGTAGTCTAGGCTTACAAAATCACATAAAAAACCACAATTGGTTTCACTCTATATGAACTAGTTTATGGTAAGAAGCTTATTATACCCATTGAGTTTAAACATAAAACATTAAGTAAACCACTTGATTTGGGCTTGGACATTTCCTAAGCTCAACAAGATAGGATCATGCAACTGAATGCACTTGATGAAATAAGAAAGAAAACACTTCATCACACTAAAATAGTGCAAAGACAATGCATGGGTTGGTATGATAAGAAAATCAAGACTAAGAATTTATAATCTAGTGAGTGGGTACTCATTTTTGACTCTAAATACAAACATCATAAAGGAATGTTGTAGTCTAGATGGATTAGGTATTATGATATTGAGAAAGTATTTGACAATAGAGCTATAAAGCTCATGACCATTAAATATATTCATTTCTAACAAATTTTTAATGGACACAAGATCAAGCTATACAAGAAACCATTTTCTAAGAAAACTCTCACCAATTTCTTAGAGAACAACATCCATCTTTTCTTCATGAAGTAAATCAACTTGTTCCTATAGTTGAAGTGTATTTATATCAACCCTTCTCTAATATTTTTCAAGGGTATTAAATATTCCTATAGTCAAGAAAAATACATTCAAAATTTCTTTGTTCAGGTTGAATAAAATCCTACCTCCTAGACTTATGCGATTTCAACTGAGTTTGGAACAGAAAATCTAAAAATATTTATATATGTAGAAAATTCAATAATGAAAACCTTCAATCATTGTTGAGGGATGTTGTATTAGTAAACCAAGTCACTGGATGACCAAAATTCACTAAAAAAAATGGAGGGTACCATAGAAATAAAACTTTCATTTTCATCTATTTTTGATGGCATATTTATTCCCTTAGAGCAAAAATACACTTTCCTCTTTTCTACAAGATGAAACTCTTACTACTATAAGATATTTAATATTGTTGTAGGACACTTTTTGTTGCTACAAGAAACATTTCTTGGTTTCAAATGAATTTTTATCACTCCATCATACATTATATTCTCACAAATCATTTTTTCTTCCAATAAAATTACAACACATGCTAGTATACCTCATTCTACCACTTTGACTCATCATTTATGCATTAATGATAAGTATTCCTACAATTACTAAGGTAATTATATTATATTTATTTCATGTCATAATATTTAATTGTTACTAAGATGATGTGTCTTAATTTTATTAACATGCTACAAATATATTGTTCTCTTTATCACACCATCTCGAGACATATTCTCCTCCACCAATTGAAGTGATCATTGAATTCTACTACCGCCACTCTTTGTTATTGCCAAAATCTATTTATGCATGTTGGTTGTGTCCCTAGAAGATAAGTGACAATTTAAGTTGAGGGTATTTTCAATAATCCAAATGGATTATTTCACTCCCAAATCAAAATCATAAATATTCCACCCAAAGCTACAAAACCCTTGTTACAAGAACATAGACCCTACAACTAAAATTCCATCCTACAATATGGGAGGATACTTGATTAAACATGAACCACTTGATATCTCTCCTCTGATTAATAACCTAGACATCTTGGTCATATTTTATAATGTAAGGTAGGCCCAATATTTTGAAAGGATACATACTCTAGATCAAGGCATTACAAAAGAATTCATTGGATCATTATATAACAACCTAGAAATAGTAAGAGGAATAAAATTAAATCCAATAAAAACCATCATTAGTAGAGTATTTGGATTTCCATGAATAGGGGAAGTATGGAAGGAGAAGTTTGATGCTGAGCTAGAGAGCCAAACATTCATTAGAAGAAATGAAATCTTTGAGACTTCAAAACAGGGCACTAAATGGTTATCTTTACTATGAAGATGGGCTTGAGATATTGAGTTCATTTATAAATATTTCACCTATGAAGGGAGATATTCTATGTTTCATGGTATTCACTTAAAATTATTGAATCATTTATTCCATGGTATTGATATAAATGTACCCAAATTCTTGCTTAACATAAACAATGGTAGAGGCATTTCAAAGAGGTAATCCCAAAGCTCTTTCTCATCATTGTTTAATTCAGTTGATTTTTCAAGACTGCTTACAAAGGACTAGACCCAATATAAGTTGGACATATTTTCTATAAAGACCTAGAAATACATAGATTAATAGTGAGGGAAATTAATTAGAAGAGAAAATGGAGGTACAAGAATATATTATAGAAGAATATCTTCCTACAGCTCCACACTAACCTACAGAATAAGACCTTCTTACAACTCCACATGAACTTGTAGATGAAGACATTCCTACAACCACACACAAACCTTTATAAAAATATCTACCTATAGCCACACAATAACCTATAGTAAGGAGAAATCTTGAAGAAGGGGCTTCCACAAGTAAGGCATCCAGAAGAAGAAAGAGGAAACTCATTCTCCAACTTGACTATGAGGAATCTAAAGAAGAACTTCCACTTTCTCCTAAAATGGTTAAGGTCACATCTACTCCTCAAAAATCCCATAGATTAAAAGAAAATATGAAAGGTAAACCAATAACTAAACCTTCTAGTATTACATAAAATTAATAATTAATCTAGAGAAAAACAAATTGCTAGTAGTCATGAATCACTAGAGACATTTAGTTTTGAGACTAATAAGGAAGAATGTCCTCAATAAGGAAATAAGGAGGCAAATCAAGTAGAACACAATAATAAAGAATTTAAATAAGAACCAATGTATAAATAGGTATAAAAAATGGATCAACCCATGATATAATTAAAATTTCCTACTTTAGAATAAGCCCTGTAAGAAATAGAGTGATTATAGAAGAAACTATAGGATTAGTCAGGAGGATGACTAGATGCACTTGTAGTAGATTCTCAGTTGAAACCCTCTATCAAAAACCATTATGTAGCTATTGTTTCACAACTTTATGTATCAAAAAATAAACAAGAAAAACCTACAATTGCTTAAGCTATCAGGTATAACTCCTTATCTGTGGTGTCTTCTAGATTGATGAAATGGATAGATAGTCAGTATGAATGTCTTAAGGAATTAATAAAGGAGAATAAGAAATTGAAAGAAGAGGTCATGTTTAAAGAATAAATAATATCCAAAATACAATATGAAATTGAATATATGTCTTGTCTTACTCAAGATATAATTAACTATAGGCCTCATGTAAGGGTATATTCAGTTTATCTTGAGGAGTAAAAGCATAAGTTTAAATTCATGATAATTTATTGTGATATGCCTTATGAATTAATTAATCCCCTTTCTTTGTTTTAATTATATAAAGATATATCATAATAAAAACAAACATAACTATGTGATTTATATCTTCATAAGTATGTTTTACCTTATGAAAGGGAATATAATCCTAACTTGTATGTTGCAGATGTCCTTCTAAAGGCATTTTCATCATATCTTATGAATGAACAAAAGAAAGTATGAGAGATAATTGATTATAGGAATAAGGAAAAGGAAATCCAATTGATTATCATAAGATAATCAACTGCACTAGATATTGTGTTGATATAATGGGATAACATCATGTTGCAAAAGGAAGTTAGAACTTGGTTTGCCAAAAATTGTGATGCAACCTAAGATTTGTACTTAGGTTTGAGAAATTTTGTTGGAACCACAACAAAATAATCATAAATTTAAAAATGTAATTAGTTCACTCTTGATCTAATAATTAAATATATATATTCCCATTTCAATTTAAAATCAACATTTAATAGAGTCACAAGATATATTCTACTTGCAAGTGAAATGGGATCTCAACTATTGAGCATAAAGTTGTAGCCCCCTCTATTTTGGTATCTTGTTATAAATTTGTAGGATAAAAATCCTTTAGATAAATCCAAATAGGTTATAAATTATAAATTTTATGAACAACATCATGTATTTTATGCTCACATATCAAGTGGTGTCATAGACCCTATGGATTTTAGATCTATTTGTGAAATTGAAATGAGCACATTTGTTATTCGTGGATGAGCAAGGCCTTAAGTTGGGGGTGTGATGAGCCCCAAACATGTCATGTTTTTTTTCCTCATATATCACTCTAATCCTTCATTTTTTACCATGCTTTTGAGTCATTTTCCCATAAATTTTCCATCTTTGAGTAACCATAATTTTGTAAATAGCATTATGCTCTCATAATCTTTGAATAGTTAAAAATTTATCTTGAAATCAATTATGTAATACTTATATTATTTTGTAGGATGATTTTTGATATAATGTTTTTTAAATATGTTTTTTAATAAATAGGTATATAACACATAACATCCTATAGCAAAAAAATCTCATCATGTAGATACATCTTGTAGCCACTACATGACCAAAGCCATAAATGAACAAAATTTGATTCCTAGTTCAACCAAATCATAGAAAAAAAGATAACCTCTAAAGAACACAATAAGGATGTGGTTTAATATTTAAATATCTTTGTTTGTCCTAAGTAAATATTTCAATATTCACATGAATGGTGACCTTAGTAAAAGGAGATAATTTTTTGCTATCTTATACCCGAATGTTTCTTAGTTTAAAATATATATTATTTTATATAAAATAGTATCCCCTATTATATATATATATATATATATATATATATATATATATATATATATGTAAAAATAGGGTTGATATGGCAATAGATATCAATTAAAGAAATATAATGGAAGTAAATTTTGTAAAGCAACTATTATTATAATCTCATTATACCAATTCATTTTTGCATTTTGATTAATATCAACAATAATTTTTGAGTCCATTTCATTGTTTTAAGAGGAAAGATTGAATACATATTCAAAAGGATTAATTTCCCCCTTTATAATTCTTATAGAAACAATCCAACCTATAAATAGCCAAGCATGTTACTTAGTTTCTTTATGTGTTGTTTGTTTTATTTCTAAACTGTGTGATTTCCAAATCTTGCATAGAATTATTTTAAGGAAGCTTACAATAGTTTAATAATTTAATTCATATTATTATTCTCATTTTAAATTCCAAAATTTCATTTCTTGAATAATTTTTAGCATCCTAGATTACAATCAATAGAAGGTCAAATTAGAAGATTGAGTGTACACATATAGTGACATCATCCTATCAAGTTTACATCCTCATATTAAAGTTTAAATGAAGTAGGTGATACAATTATATGTTAACTCTCCTTGTTAATTTTGATCAAGCTAAGTATATTTTATTGTGAATATGCTACTAGTTACCATTTCTCCATATTTACCTATTTTTGTTGAATTTTATAATGACAAAGATCTCCTAATTTTTTTAGTGTCATATGAGGATATCCCTTCCTTATATCATATGAACATATTTAATTATTATAAAATTCCCCAATCATACTTTAGTGATCTCTCATACACTTAGAGATAATATCACAATTGACATAAATGGCACTATACCTACAATAGTCTACACCATCAATTAATCTAGAATATTTAACGAAGAGATAATTGAATTCAATTATGGCACATGCATTGATCTTCACATCATATTATTGGTTATCCATTTGTGTCAAGAAAAAGATATAAACATTCAATAAATTTTAAAGGAATTTATTAATGTTTTTACTGGGGCCTATTTCAATATGAATTAATCATTAGATTGTAGTACATATAATTACACTCTATCCAGACATAAAACTAGTTAAATAAAAAATTCAAAACATGAATCTTGAGATAGTAATTATAGTTAAATAGTAGATCCAATGGATTCTTGATGATGGTTTCATTCAACCAATCACTCACCCCCAATGGGTTGTTAACATTATAGTACTTTTTAAGCCTAACATCCAAATATGATATTATTATGATTATATAGACCTAAACAAAGAATGTCCTAAGGAATGATTTCCCCTACCCAACATTAATATGATAATAGACTTTACATGGTATAAAAAATTCTCTCTTTCATGGATAGTTTCATCAATTATAAAAAAAACAAGATAGATAAGGATGTAGACACCTAAAACCCAAACATGATGGTTTTTAGTGTCACCCTACCCTCATAATGATAACTAGGTTCATTAATGACCTTAAAATTCCCAAACCCTCTTTTTTATTCACCCTTTTTAAATTTTTTTATTCTTGACCCATGAATCACCGATGGTTAGACCTAACCACTAATGGTTACCCCTAACCATCGACGGTTAGGTAACCCATTTCATATTTAAAACTATAAAGCATGCTAGATATTTGTGAGATATTAGTAACTTTAGAAATAAAAACTTGTCTTTAAAATTAAGATTTTAAATCTAAAAAAATAAACAACTTTACCCATGATCAATTTAACAACTCTCTCTCATCACATTTAATAACTTTTTCCTATAAAAGAAGTAGAAGAGAAATGGATCAAGGGTATTATATTATCAACAATCAAGTATTTAGGCTTTATTATAGGTATCTAATGTCTGTATTAGAAATCAAGAATCATCATTTGAGACTAAAAACTATACCAAAATCATACCAAAATTTTGAAGCTCCATTACTCTATCCACATGACTTCAGAATTTTTCCACTTGCTGATAAGTATTTTATGCCTATTTTCTACGATTTATCTAATTTTAGTATCAATACCTTACTTGGGCCTCTTATACCTCACTTCCCATATTATAACCTTGTACTTAACCTATATTTGACCAAAATCAAATTTGTACATTTTTTTATTCACTTTTAGATTTTACATAGGTAACTACTAATGGTTTCCCTAACTACTGATGATTTACCTTAATCGTCAATGGCTACCTAAGCACTGATAGTTCCCTATGGTATAATATTTTATCAAGAAATTTCACCCTTATAACTCTAATATAACCTCACTTTATATGTTTCCATCTGATAAAAAACTCTTTTTAATATTTTTGACTAGACCCCAACCCTGTTAGCATTAAATTTGATCATTTTTTTAATAAACAAGTTATCATTTCATTTCTAGTAAACAATTATTTTCTTACTATTTCATTTAAGTAATTTTTGTTATCATAATTTATTGTTATTAAAAGTGGATTGATAGCCTCCTAATAATCCTTGTGCTTCTCAGATCTAGTGTATGCTAGACAATCAACTCAACCAACCATCTAACCAACCCCTTTTCAAGTGTCTATGATACTTGTAGGTTATTCCTTCCTAGCTAAAGATGATCTCTCACATTCATCTATATTCATGTATTCATAATACCAAGTATTCTTATACACACCCTAATCATGAAATTTCTTCTATCTTATTTCAAAACTAAGAAATGGGAGAAATAAATTGAAACATTTTGGCATGGCCGATG
Source organism: Torreya grandis (assembly GCA_037957365.1). Classification (NCBI taxonomy): domain Eukaryota; kingdom Viridiplantae; phylum Streptophyta; class Pinopsida; order Cupressales; family Taxaceae; genus Torreya; species Torreya grandis. The sequence continues at coordinate 2,292,450 of JARHVA010001295.1, read as the reverse complement.
GGACCCCTAAGTTTTCTTGGGTTCATAAATGTTATAGAACATTTAGTTTGAATTATTAAAATTCATTTAGTTGTCTTTCATACACACACACACACACACACACACACACACACACACACACACACACACACACACACACACACACACACACACACACACACACACACACACACACACACACATATACATATATACATACATATACATATATACATTATATATATATGTATGTATATATGTATATGTATGTATATATGTATATGTATGTATATATGTATATATATGTTTATATATATATATATATATATATATATATATATATATATATATATATATATATATATATATATATATATATATATATATATAAGTTTTGTTTTCATTCATCCTAGGATTAGGATTGCATCTTTATATTGAATTTAATTGCATTTAGATATTCTATTTGCATTGAAAAGAAATCAATTTTTTTTTATTTTGGTTAAAATCAAGTGCATTCATTATTTACCTTCTTGATTTATCCCACCTAGTTTAAATAAAATTATTTTGAATTAATTGTAACACACTTATGTCACACAACCAAACCACTTCACAATCAACACATCAAAACTTACTTGAGACAAGGCCCATTGGGATTTCATCACCCTTTGAATCACCTTGCCCAACCCAGTGGTCCCACATGAATTTCATCACCAAGGGGAGAAGCCTCTCCATTCTCTAGTATATTATAAACTCTAGACAAATGGTATAAATTGGCTAATTGGATCAACTTAGATTTGGGTTTGTGAAGTGTGGGGAGCAAGCCCCTAGTACTAGGCCACATACCTAGTATAGTGGGAATTCTTTTGAGCACTAAAATTCAACCTAAAACCATCGTTAGATATCTCTTCTAGTACCCAATTTACAAGCCAAATATTCCTTCACACTTTAAGGCATAAGCCAAATTTTTTTTAAAATTAATCATAGGATTAATGAACTTATAGTGAATGCATTGGTTTCTTTGATTTCTTTTTTGTTTCTCTTTTTTTGACATGTGAGTTTCATTGTACCTTTCTTTTGATATCTCATATGGTATTTACCAAACAATGATTAAGAAATAAAACCAATCAACCACCTTCATCCTCTTCTTCCTCCATGGAGTATAATTCCAATGATGGAGAGTCACTTCATCTTTCACCTCCTCTTTCTAGAATCCTAGTTGTATCTAAAGATAATCTTGACATCACCATTTTTTCAGAAAATAATTATGTATCTCTTTAATACTACCTTAGCACCATGCCCCATTACTCTTCCCTTGCTTTGGTTCCTCATATTGACCCTCCTTATATAATTCCTTGTCATCCTATGTTGGGATCTACCTCAAACCAATCTTTACTAACCCCAACCTCACCTTCATCCAACATTCCATCTACCACTCTCCAAACTCATTCAAATGTTTTACCTCCCAACCAAACACCTCCTACCACACCCCATACTTCACATGTGGATTCATCCCTACCTTTGGTTACCTATACCCCACTTTCCATGGGATTGTCTTCTACCCCTACTTCATCCCTTCCTCTATCCTCCACTAGTTTACCTATCTCTACTGCATTAAAAAATTTGGTGCTTTCTATACCATAATCCCTCTCACCTATCCTCACTAGGGTCACCGCTCAACTTAAATCTACCCTAGCTAAACTCACTACCTCAACTATACCTAATTTTGTTCCCCAAAAAATACCTATTATAACCTATCAATCCAAGAATGTACCACCTTTTACACAACCATTTATGTCCATAAGCTCATATGTGGCCCAATCTTAACCATTTTCTACTCCCTATCAATATATGCCCTCTTCAATATCTTCCACCAACTACCCTTACATACTAGCTTCTCAGCCCCAATGTAATCCATCTCCCAATTATGCATCTTCCCAACCTCAACCAAATCTTATTACGATGTTAATGGAAAAAATGATTAACTTGGAGTCATCAATTTTTGGGTCCAATAATATCCTATCCTATGACCAAATTTGCAATGAACCAATCCACCCATCTATTCCCATTCACTATTATCATCAATGGGAATTGCTCAAATTTTCAAAATTTCAAGGCAAGGATGACCCACAACAACATCTCAGAGCATTTTGTCACTCATGTTACTTGATCGCATATAATGATTCTCTCCTCCTCCAAACTTTTCCAATGTCTTTATTAGGACCTACCTTAGATTGGTATAGAAATCTCGTTACTCATTCCATCTTCTCCTTTTCCTAACTAACCTTAATATTTTCTAAACATTTCTTCATTAACATAACCAAAATGGTTTCCATCACTGACCTTTATTCCATCAAACAATTTGAGGAGAAATCCATTGTTGATTTTATGGCTAGATGGAGAGGTCTCATCAACTAACTTTATTTTACCTTACCCCAACCCAAATTAATTGAAATATTCTCTAAGGGTTGTGCTAATCATATCACACCAACTCTCCAAGTCTAAACTTTTTGAACATTTGATGAAGCATTGACCATGGTGTGAAAACTTGAGAACCATGACATTGATGAGGGAAAACTAAAATTATAGAGTAAAATTCCACTTTTAAACCTAATGATTCTCCCTCAACCCAAACCACCAATCATCCTAATACCAAGGTAAAATCTTCTACAAATTAAGTGATTTTGAAAACTTATCCATCACCAACTATCACCTAGTCAAATAAAAATAACTCTCCCAAACCTCCTTATCAATAGAATCAAACCCAAAATTGAGCCACTCCAAAACAATATACTCCCATTTTGGAATCATATGCATCTATTTTGGATAAACTACTCATGTCTAATCTTATCAAACCACCTCAATAATTCTATTCTTCTCACCCTCTACCTAGATGGTATAACAAAAATGACCACTATGATTTTCATTCAACCATTGGACATGAAATTAACAAATGTAATACCTTTAAAAGTCTATCTAAAATCTTATTAAGAGTGGATATTTGGTATTTTATAACCCCAATGCTCCTCCTAACAATCTCTAATGCTTTTTGAAAGCCTTTTCCAAATCACCTTCCTTCTACATAGCTTCATGATAGTAAACTCAAATCATCTAACTCACAAGAAGCATATACAATAAATGTTATTAATAATGTTCCCATTATTGAGGAAACTAATACCTCTACTACCCAAATAAAGGAAATCAATTTACCATCCATTCCTTCTAAGACCCAAATAGAAGAAATCATCACCACTCTTTCTCCAAGCATTGAAACCATAGCATCATCTTCTCTGAATTTGATAGAAATACCCAAAGAGACCACTATTTATTTAACCACTTCCTCCACTCTCTAATACAAATGGAATACTCACCTACTTCTTTAAAAATTCAACCCAAAATAGTAACCTTATCCCTTCCCTCCTTTGATAGCACCATACCAATCTCTTTTATACCTCCTTTATAAACCATTCCAAAAGAATCCATTACCTTGTCCATCCAATCACCACTTTTAGAACCACCTACCAATATCAAAACCAAAATCATACCTTCCACCATAATCCTTCCTTCTTCTCCACCTAAGGGCTTACGCTTTGAGACTAATTATAAAGGAACTATACCCATTTATAAGCCCTTGTCAAGGTTACTTCAATGTTTGGAATTTACATTCCAGGTTAACTTTGAGCAAGCCACCTTTTGGCATCAACTAGGCCTTCATTATCTAAGCAAATATAAGTTCTTGAATCTACCTAAGTATTCTCTTACACCCATTATTACCCCTTCACTAGTTACCACTTCTAAAGTCATAAATCATCCATCTCAAATGCCTCTACTTAAAATTTAAAATTCACCCCATGTTTCTTCCACCAAACCAATCAAGAACTTAGGGATTCTTCCCACACCTAGTCCCTCTCACCCTCATTTATGATTAGACTTAACTTCCTCAAGCTCACCAAATACAAATCCAATCAAGTCCATTAATAAGAAAGGATTACCTAAAAATTTACCTTGAATTAAGCCCATACTACCTCTTTTACACCTACCTTCTATATTAGGAATACATCCTTCCACCATCAAACCATCTTCTTCTTATCCATATTTAATCACCAAACCCTCTAGTCCTTCATCCTTCTTAACCAAATTGTTCTTGTCTACTCTCCCTCTAGTAACCAAACCTTCATCATCAAAAAATTTTGCATCCAAATCTTTAACCCATAATCCAATCATATCTAAGCAACCCAACCACACCCATCAGCCAAAATCACTCCTCTAAGAACTACTTCCATGAATATACCAATCTTAAAACCTACCTCACCTTGGTTGGAATCCTATACAAATATTTTTCAAATCTTGTTGCAAACCTCCTCTATTATCCTACCCCAAATCAAACCATTTGACCCATCTCATCCTACATCAACTTGGTTCAATGATAAACTGATTTGTCTTTACCATAAGACTCTAGGGCATTATAAAAATAACTTTAGGGATCTCTAAGCACTTATCCAAAATATTTTGGATGAAGATGATCTATTATAAGAACGTCTAGTGCCTACTCCATTACTTGACCCACCTATTCAACCAACTCATTTCCCCTCACCTAGAAATGAAGGGGAAGAACTGAAATGAATGCTTAAACCACTCATTCATACCATTCATATGATGACCTTTTTTTGGGCCTAATATAAGGATAAGGAGAAAGCTAAAGCCTCCATCCCTTAGACTTATCCTTCAACCTCTAAACCTACCATTCAAATCCTATTTTATTCACCCTCACCCTTATAGCCATCCAAACCTAAGGTCTCCATTCTTGGAGCTCCACCTTCCAACCCTACTCCATTCATCCAATGGCTCATGTTGAAACAACTCTACCAAAAATCAACTAAAATGAGCCTCTATGATCTAATTAGTACCTCACCCTAATATCATCAAGCATTAATGGAATATTTTCATTACATAGAGGTCAAGTTAGATGATTCACAACCTCTTACCTCTTTTGTTAGAGTTCTTTACCATTTGGCCCTTGTCATCTTCTAAGATTTCAAGATTTCACCCTTATAAGATAAAGATCTAGATCCTCCCATATTCATCACCACATACATTATTCAAAATCACATCAAATGAGTAATTATTTATGGGGGAGAGAGCATCAAAATCATCTCATCCCATGCATATGATCAGTTGAAATTGCCTAAAACATTATTTTTGAAAGTTTCGTGGTCCTTTTCTCTTTCAATGATACTATGGCCACCACTTTATGGATCATTTTTATTCATATCTATTTGGGACCTTACACCATTCTTGATCTATTTTATTTAATTTAAGGTAATTTCCAATACAACATATTACCTGGACATCCTTGGATCTGAGCTATACACTACATCCCTTCTACCTTGCACTAATGTGTTAAGTTTGAGCATGAGGATCAAATCATTAAAATCAAAGATAATCCAAGTCCTTTTTCTTCTTATAACATGACATATCAACCCAATGATGTTCTCATTCCTTCTTCATCTCCCTTACCATCCACTTCAAATCAAACACCTGCACTAACCCAAAACCTCCAGACCTATACCTTCAATGATGATGAAGTATCTACAAGATCAACCATTCCTTCTTCTCAAATTCTGGTCAAGGACCCATTACAATCCACTTTTTATCATCTCTCCCTTAGATAATATCAAATTTTGGATTTGGATGCTCTTCCCACTCTGTATGAATATGGGAATCTCCAAAATGACCCATCTTATGACCCCAATATCAGAGCCATCATCCCCTTTATGCTCCCTAATAATCAAACCAATTTTATCTATGGGGAACTAGATCAACCACTCTTCACTCCCACCACCGCTCCATACATTTAATCTTCCACATATAATTTTTCTTATCTCATCAATCTAGCCTTTTCAAGAACCTATCTTCATTAATGTTCTTAAAAAGGGTTTGGTATTGGCCTCTATGAATAAGGACCTCATGAATTTCCCATCATCAAAAATCAGAAACCTCATGAGTTTTTTGGGTTTGGGTTCAAACCACCAAAAGAACCCACCTCACCAAAATCTATTACCACCCCTATCAAAGAAACTCCATCCTCACCTAGTTCATCTTCCTAATCTGAGGACTCTGACATCATCCCATATAATTTTTTTTTATCATCACTTTTATTTTAGGCCCACTAACCTATGAATAAGGTGGCTAAACTAAAACCCTTCCTCTCATCCACCCTGAGATGATCAACCATGACTCATCATCTATTCACACCATCTAACTTCAAGATGATGGTTCCATCCTCACCTACCTTGGTGTATGGTATTCTTATTTCCATAAATATTTCCCTCCTAAAAACCAAACCATGCTTAATGAATCAACTATCTATGTTAATTTGGGTACCCATGAGGAACCTCATATCATCAAGATAGGCCAATATCTGATTTCTAAAGAGTAGAAAGCTTATCCCTCTTTCCTCCATAACCATATAATAAAATTTGCTTGGTCTTACCAAGACATGATTGGAATCAACCCTTCCATTTCTCTCCATAACATCATCACTAATCTTGAAGTTACGCTAGTTCAATAAAAACTTCACCGTATGAATCCCCACATTCTTCTTGTTAAAGAAGAACTTCAACATCTCTTATCTATTAATTTCATCCAACCCATTGACTATCTAGAATGGGTTTCTAACAACATTCCTATTACCAAACTAATAGGGGACCTTCACATCTGTATTGACTTTTGTGACCCTAACCTTGCGTACCCAAAATATGACTTTCACCTACCTAACATCGACCAACTTATTGATCGCATGGCCTACCACAAAATTATATACCTCATGGATGGTTTCTCAAGATAAAATCAAATCTTTGTCACTCCTATATATCAAAATAAAACCTCTTTCATCACTCTATGGGGAAATTTCTGCTACCAAGTCATACCCTTTGGACTAAAGAACACTGAAACCACTTATCAATGGACCATGACCTATACCTTCCATGATCTAATCCATAAGATTATTGAGGATTATGTTGATGATCTATTGGATAGATCAAAGCATCCAAAAGGTCACATTATTTTTCTTATAATCACATTTGAATGCTTAATTTGCTATCATGTTAGGCTTAACCCTAAGAAGTGCCTATTTGGGGTCTTAACATACAAACTCATGGGCTTTATCATTTCCTTTCATGGAATAGAAGTAGACAATACCAAATTTTAGATCCATTTTATAGATGAATCCTCCCATTATATTGAAGAAAATTAATATATTTCAAGGAAAAATTTAGTCAATATGATGCTTTATCTCTTAGCTTTCTCATCATTGTCAACCTTTTCAACACCTAAAGAAAGATGTCTCCTTCAAATGGATTGATTAATGTCAAAAATATTTTGATGAAATTAAGGAATATATTATTTTTCCACATATTCTCATTCCCCCTAAGGAATATCAACCCTTTTATCTATACATTTTCATCATTGATCATTCCTTGGGAGCCATGCTCACTCATCATGATGACTGAAATAAAGAGCAAGCCATTCGTTACTTTAGTTATACCTTGATTGAATATGAAACCTAGTATACCCATCCTAATAAAATTTTCCTTGATTTAGTCTTTATCACCTCCAAGATTTTCCATTATCTCTTTAATCACAAAACCTTTGTTATCACTAACACTAACCCTCTCATGTACATGCACTCTAAGCCATATCAAAACCAACATATAGGTAAGTGGCTCATACTTCTCATTAAGTTTGATCTTGAGTTTCTCTCATATAATTCCATCAACAGAAAAATCATTGATGACCAATTACTATAAGTCCCTCTACCTGATAAGCACCCTTTCTACTTACCTTCCTAGATTAATCTATAGTAGCTCTTTCTTCAAAAAATCCCACCTACCAAATGACCATTTTTTTATGGATATAAATGATAAAATGGTGGGGGAGGGACATGATTATAATTCCATTTAGTGGAGAAATTCTTCACCTTTATTTTAATCTCAACTTTGATTTCACCAATAACATGGATGAATATGAAGCCTTAGTCATAGGTCTTCAAACCATCATGGCTTTGGGAATTAAAATGCTTAGAATTTTTGGGGATACTCAACATTTCATCAAAAAAATCGTAAGATCTTATCAATGTAAAAATGATGTTCTCCTAAAGTACAAGAAACTTTAGACACCCTCTTGGCCTCATTTGATTGTTATGGCATCCAATTCATCCCACAATCAACCAACAAATTTGTAGATACCATGGCCATCTCAACCTACCAAATCCAAACTATTTGTTATCATCCATGATTTTGTCACCTCATCTTATCTTAATTTTGATCTTATTATTTTTATATTGGAGACATCCCCCTATAACACTTGGTATACCCAAAAAATTGATTTTCTTGACTTTGGTGTTCTCCCTTCTGATCTTTTGAAGAATGTTCAAAGAGATTTCATCCAAGGAACCTCTCATTATATCATACTAGGAGGCATCCTTAATAAGTGAGTATTTGATGACCTTATTTTTCACTATCTTTGTAATCATGAATCCTCTCACAATGTCAAAGAATCCCATGATGGCACATGTGGGGGACATTTTAGTGGTATGGATATCACCAAGTGTATTCTTTGCCTAGGCTACTATTGGTCCACACGTAACTACAAATATTGTGACTATGTCAAGAAATGTGTTAAATGTCAACAACATGCTAACCTTCATCATGTGCCTTCTCATAGTCTTTAAGTATCTCAAGAATTTTGGCCCTTCTCACAATGGGGTCTTGATCTTATTTAGGAAATCAACCAACATTCTTCTCAATGGCATAAATATATCATCATGGCCATATAATATTTTGCCAAGTGGGTGGAGGCCATCTTGCTTATATCAAACAAGGTTAAAAATATCATCGAGTTTATTAATCACCATATCATTTGCTGCTTCAATGTCCCTCATAAAATCATCATTGATAATGGTAAGTCTTTTAAAAATAAAAAAGTATAAGCACTTTCTGATTATTTTGGCATCAATTTAATATTTTATTTACCTTATAATCTATAAGCTAATGGATATGTAGAAGCTTTTAAAAAACCCTTATCAAAATGCTCACCAAGGTGGTTAGTGCTTTTGGGTAGGATTGGCACTTCCACATCCCATTCACTTTATGGGTCTATTACATTACTACCTGAACGGCTATGGGGGCTACACCTTTATCCCTCATATATGGAGTTGAGGTAGTTCTTCCTCTCAAAGTTCAAATTCCATCTCTCTACATATCCTTGCATGACATTCTTTCTAAGAGCTATTATCACCAAGAATTCCTCGCATGACTTGAGATTCTTCATGAAAATCACTTAGACATGCTGAATCATCTTCATGTTTATCAAGATTAAATCAAACATGCCTATAAAAAACATTTGAAAAAATGAGAATTAAACATTGGTGACCTTGTCCTTAAATAAAACCAACATGTCACCAACATGAAAAAGACCAAGAAGGGCAATTTTACTTTTAATTGGTTAGGACCTTATATTATAACCCATAAGTATAGATCTGGTGTTTACTATTTATCCTCTCTCAAGGGAAAACAAGAGCCTGAGCCTACCAATGCTTCACATATATATCTTTTCTATTGTTAATAGGAACACACTCAATTCTATGTCTAACATAAGCTCATCCCTAGGATCACAAGATTCTACCCTTCTTTTCAATTAAATTTTCCTTTGAGAATGATTGATTTCAACACATAACCATGTGATTTATCTATCACAAACATATACCCATAATATTAATTATGGGTAACATATCTCTACCTATAACATGGTTCTCATGGATACCTTTTGTCTTTCAATGGATGGAATCCCTAGTTAATCTTTTCTCAAACTCTTCCTCCCATTTATCATTTGCCTCTTGTGCAAAATTCTTGCCTCCATAAAGGTAGATCCTTGGGCATCATAGACTTGTACATGTCACACAAAATTATATTCCAAATAATTATCCTCAAAACAAATGTAGATGACCCCCTTAAAGGATAACTACCCATATATTCCTAAATTTCTTAAAAATAGACTACTCCCTTGGAGGATAGCTATAAAGTCAAAATTTTAGACCACTCCATTGAAGGTTGGCTAAGCAAAAGCAAAAATGATATTGGAAGATTTCCACATCAATCAGATTCACTCACATACTCAAAAGTAATTAGACACATTTTTCAAAATCAAAATAAGTAAGCCTTAATCAGCTCTTAAATATGGCATTCATAGACTTCCTGCATTGATAAATCTACACATTATTATATGGCATCGACTTGTCTCTTACATCCCTCTAATTACCTATACAAGGGGCAATTTAACCCGCATGATATTAACCCTTAATCCATTTACCCTTCACCCCTATTTCCTTCATTCCTCTCTAAACCCAAGGGATTATGAGTTTACTACATACGTAGAAATCAAGACAACCTTATCAATTGAAACATGCTCTTGTGAAGAATTTGATTGGATTATGTTCACTAAGTCAATCAAACTATGGATTTTTTTAATTTAGCTCTTCCTAATGAGAGAAACATACCTAATCCTTATTAATTTTTGATGACATTTAAGCCCATTCAACTTTTTTTTGACATGGTCAAACTTTATTTTGTTTCCACCTATCCTAAACTTCCTAATCCAAGACAAATCAACTATTGCTAAAACCATAAAATCATGATGGTATCATACCCATCATTTTAAGTAAAAAATCATAAGGCACATCAATATTATCATACCAACATTTAATATAAATCATCATAATCATCCTAACAACATTAAACATCCACATAATAATAATTAACATAATCACCATAACCATAATCATGAAAATAAACATCATCACTATCATTGATATCATGAATAAAACATCATCATACTTATCAACTTCAAATAAAAGCAACCATAACTGATCATCAACATAATATAACATCACATACCATTAAAATCATTATAACATTATGTAAATAATTCTAATCATTATAAACACATCACATAATATCATCCTCATAATCAACATAATGAAAATGTAACATGTCAAAATCAATCTCATAGATAGTGTAAAAATCATGACCATGATCAACCACATTTTCTATCTGATCATATCATCCTAATAATCATTAATATCATTATCATCATACTCAACATAATGCAAACATAACATGTCTAAATAAATGTCATAAATAGTGTAAACATCATGACCATAATTATCATCATCACTATCATCACAATCAACATAATGGAAACATAACATGCCATAATCCATCTCATACTCACCATAACCATGATAAACATAACAATCATACTAATAAATGTCATGATCATAAATTCATCTATATGCATATAACATCACAATCAAATCAACCATAACACCATAACATCATAACATCATCATATATATGCTAACATATCACACACATGAAAACATGCCATAATCATAACCAAAACCATCAAAGTCATAACACATCATAATACACATAATCTATCTCTCTCTCTTATTAGTATATATCGCATCTTTGACACATAGGTTTGTATCAAAATACATATATACATATAAAAAAGGTACAATCTAATCATGGGCCTATACCTAAACCACCTACAACAAAAGTACCTACACCTACTCAACCATCTAGTGGTGGACCCCATAATGTCCTTTCCTGTAATGTAGAAACTACTTACTAACCTAGTTTAGCCACTACTAAATCACCTACGAAGATACTCTTGCACCCCCCATATCTCATCATGTTAGGTAACTAGGTGAATATAATAGCCTCATAATATCTAATCTCCTCAATGGTAGCTACATATAGTATCCTTAGAATTAAGTCTATTACTCCTACTCCTACTCTAGAAACCACTTCCCTCTATCATAGAGTATCCCTTTCTTGGGTGATTGATGCAAGGTTAGCCTTCACCTAGTCTCACTCACCTATTAGGTTGGTAACCTTTCTCTATAGAAAAATAATCTGGGCTTATAACATATCCACCTAAGCCTAGGCCACTCTAAGGGTTTTCACTATTTGGTCATAAACACCTTAATCCTATGCTAGATCAACATCTATAGGCCCCTATATATCATATCCCTATCTAAAGTTGATAGTCAACTACCTAGTCTGATACCATCTTGTGTATCTCTTAGTGGATCTAGCATTTTCAATAAGAGATCTAGCCAATAGCTTCTAAAAATATGGAAACCCCTCCTATGGTTATGGCTCTATAAATTCCTACTTTGTATCTTCCCTCCTATAATGAGCCACACGAGAGGTATATCTTATAGAATATCAAACTATCTCCTGACCTAATCAACTAGGATCCTCTCAGTCTCCCCATCTCTCCTTCCATAAGCCCATCACCATCTCTATAGTGATAGGGTATGATACCTATATCATATCCACATAATTAAATCTAAATATGTCTTCCATATGATTTCAATCATAGCTAGGCTATCCAACCAAACTAAAACCCACTCTACATCTCTAGTTCCACCTCCTACTCCTAAAAGTGCAAGGTATTCATGTCATTACATGAAACCAACTTTATAATCTATAGGTGCAAATCAATCCCATGGAAACCTAGCCAGTCTTAGCATGAATAAGTACTCATACACTAAGTAGTGGATCATGAACCTGATGTTGATTCCATAACATCTCCTTGCTCTAAATGCCCAGAGCTCCCTATAAATCTGTACTAATATTATAAAAGCCCATCTAAAAATTATGCCTTTGAGTAACATCTCTATCAACACTCCTAGTAATTAAAAATGGAATCAACCATTGTTTAAGTCTATAATAGCAAAGCAAGAATTCCCCATCATCATCATATTCATCAAACACCTATCATCTAGGGATCTCTAATATAATGGCCCATAACATAAAACCCCATGTGAAATCTATCCTGTTATTGATCATCAACAAACAACCACTCCATAAAATCCTCTTGCACCTCTCTCTCTCTCTATGGTAAATTAGATCCCCTTGAATTGGTAGCCATGTGATCCTATGGACATCCTCTAAAAAAATGGATATCTTACCCATTAGGAGTAAGAAGGTGTTTATGGTTGGGTCCCATTTCTTGATGAGGGTCACAATCATAGTTACATCTCATAATAGGTACTGGTAGTGACACATGGCCCATAGGCCAACTTCCTCCTTCTACCTCCACTTAGCATCCATCATCCTATCTCTATAGTCTACAAAAATCTTAGGGACCTAGTCTTACACATGGATATGCTCATACACCTACACACCAATCCAACACAGTTAACCTTTATACACTAATCTCTTATATCCTATCCATCCTATCATATAGTATCTCATATTAACCTATTCATTTCCCTTTCCAAACAATCATTTGAATGTAACTAATCAGTTAAACCTAGCTAATCATTTGAGGCAATCACATTAACTCATTCCTACCTTTCCTACTCTAGAGGTTGGCCCTCTATTGGCTACCCATCAATGGTTCAAGGAACTATCAATGATTTTAGGGTCTAAATGACCCCCCTCATCAACCAATTATAGTTAAGGTCTAACCACTTATGGTTATTATGTGTAACTGGTAATGGCAAAACCCTACCATCATCTACCTAATAACCTTAATTTTTACCCATCACACCTACAAAATCACAAATACCCTCCTCATTTGCTACCCTAACTACTTTAAATCCTTCTCCTTTCTTTTTTACCTCATTTTTTCAAATTTATAATCTATTAAACCCTAGGGCATCTCAGACCCAATCTCTTATTTCCCCCTTTATTTTCTCTTTTTTTTATATCATATTTCTCCCTTTTTATCTTTATTCATCATTATCCTAATTATTCTAAATACATAACCTACCTCATTCCATGTTCCCTTGTGTTGTTGGAGCCTCCTCACCTCTGCATGACCATGTCCTCATCATCCATCCATCAAGATCGACCTTCAAAATCACCAAATCATGCTCTCAATAAATTTCTGAAATTCAAATAAGCATCACTCCTTTTTACTTTTACCTTTTAACCATGTGGTTTTTAGGGTTTTAACCTAACCATCAATGGTTAAGGAACTATTGATGGTTACCCCTAACTATCGACTATTAGGGCACCCTAACCATCCATGGTTAAGTTATCTCTTTTTTCTTTCCTTTTTCCTCTTTCTTTCCCATCTAACCTTCTTACCTTTTACCCTTTTATACCTTACCTTCTATCTAGAACTACGTTTGGCATGAATTTATTATTGGGATGTTTATGTCTTAGGAACTATGTAGGTAGCATCCACTCACCTCATGAAATCAAAGTTAGCTCTACCACATCTCTAACCCAACCTTGGCCCTCTTACTTCATCCCTTCTATTCACTAAGTTGGTTTTTTTAACTATATTATTTCACATATCTTGCACTGCATGTGTGTTTTCCTTTGACCATTTTGACCAATTTATCCAAGTTGACCATTGAAACTTTGCACCACTTCATGCATGACCCAACCACTTGGGTTGTTTTATAGGAGCACTTCCTTCCCTAGATACTTGTAACCTCCCCAAATTTTCCTAGATCACTTGAAAGGTCTAACCTATTCAATTATACCCAAATGATAGGGACCAATTATCCTCTCTTGTTTATCTAGACCCTAACCTTATTTTTCAACATTGGTGAACATAGTTGTTACATGCTATTGATATAACACTTCATCATTTTGTGTGTGTGTGTGTGTGTGTTCAAATATCCATTAATAACTCAACCACCTTGTTTTACCTATCAAACCATGAGTTGATTTCACCTACACCTTAATCATTTCCTAGTTTGAGGGGGGAACACCTACTCCTATGACTCAGGGCAATTAGAACTAGACTTTAACTAGCCTCCTATTTTTGTTTTATAGCTTGTCTACTATACACAATAGAAAGGCATAAAATGTAGACACCTAAAAATTGCACATGATTGTTTTTAGTCTCACCCTACCCTCAGAATGATAACTAGGTTCATTAATGATCTTAACATTTCCAAACCCACCTTTTTATTCACCCTTTAATTCATATTTTTAACCTTTTTTGTTCCTAACCCATGAACCACTGATGGTTAGACCTAACTACTGATGGTTACACCTAACCATCAATGGTTAGGTAACCCTTTTTATCTTTAAAACTTTAAATCATTCTAGCTCTTTGTGTAAGATTAAAAACATTAGAAATGACAAGTTGTATTTAAAGCGACATTTTTAAAGTTGTGAAAACAAGTAGCTTTATCCTTGATCAATTTAAAAACTCTCTCTCATCCCATTTATCAACTTTTACTTGTCAAAAAATAAAAAGAGAAATATATCAAGGATCTTCTCTTATCAGTAATCAAGTATTCTAGCTTTCTTGTAGGTATCTAACATCCATATTAACAAACAAGCACCATTATTTGAGACCCCAAACTCTACCAAAATCATACCAAAAGTCTAAAGATCCATTACTCTGGCCACATTACTTCAGGATTATTTCACTTGGTGACAAGTATTTTTTGTTTATTATATATGATTAATCTAATTTTAGTATCAATACGTTACCTTGTCCTCATATACCTCACTTCATATCTTCTAGCCTCGTACCTAAAATTTGTTTGACTAAAATCCAATTTGTACTTTATATTTTAATCAATTTCAAATTTTACATAAGAAACACTAATGGTTTCCATAACCACCAATGGTTCACCTTAACCACTGATAGTTACCTAATCATTGATGGTTTTCCCTAACTACTGATAGTTTCCCTAACCATTGACAGTTCCCTATGGCAAATTTTTTTGGAAAGTAATTTCACCCTTCTCCCTCCAATAAAACCTCAATTTTTATGTATCCATATAATCATAGAACCCTTCTTGATTTTTTGGACCAGACCCCAACCCTTTCAACATTAAATTTGATCATTTTTATTTCATACACAAGTTATCATTTCATTTGTAGCAAACATTTATTTTCTTACCATTGTATGTAAGTACTTTTTGTTATCATACTTTATTATTATTATAAGTGGATTGATAACCTCTTAGTAATATTTTTGCTTCTTAGATCTAGCATATTCTAGTTCTTCCACTCAACCAACCATATAACCAACCCCTTTTCAAGTGTTTGTACTACTTGTATGTTATTATTTTCTAGCCAAAGAGGATCTCCCACATTCATCCAGATTCAAGTGTGCATTCTACTAGGTATTATTCTACACACCCTAATCATAAAATTTATTTTATCTAATTTAAAAAATAAGAAATTGGAGAAATAAATTGAAACAAAGGAAGTCTAAGAAAAACTTATTTTACCAAACCATGGGGCACCTGTTGATATATAGTCATACCTTGTAGATTAAATAATGCATGAGTAACATACCAGTGATCAACAAACCATATTTTTCATGATATCATTCATAAGATAATTTAAGACTATGTGAATGACTTTCTTTCAAAATAAAAAGAGTGATAACACCATGTATTAGGTATATGATATATTTTTAAAAGGCTGAGAAAATACAATTTATGAAAAAATCCAAAAAAATGCATCTTTGAGATTTCATCTAGTAATCTTTTGGACTTCATTATGTCCCAACATGGCATTGAATTTGATCCAAATAAATTAAAATATATAATGGGCATGCCTTCTCATACAAACTTAAAGTAACACCAATCTTTACAGGGTAAAATTCAGATAATACACCACTTTGTGGCATAGCTAGAAGATAAGACTCAGTCATTAAATAGATTACTTAATAAATATAAAACATTTGAATGGGATATCACATGTTAATAAATATTTGATGCACTAAAAAAATACTTGTTAAACCTAGCTATATTGATACCACCAAAACTTGATAAACCACTTCTTCACAACCTTTTAGTGATAGATCATGCACATAGTGCACTATTGGCAAAATATGATGATCAACATAAGGAGTGAGCTATTTACTATATCAATAATAAACTTATTGATTAAAAATAAAAATGTATATTAATAGAAAAACTTTTCTTATCACTTTTATTTGCTACTCAAAATCTCCAACACTATATAATTAAAAATGAGATACAAGTTATTACAAAAGTAGATCCTTCAAAGTTCTTTATGTAGAAACCAAATATCTTAGGTTGTATTATAAAATGGGTCATATTATTCATAGAATTTGACCTAAATATTTTATTAGAAACTTTAGTAAAGGGCTAGATAATCATAGATAAATTACCAAAATAACTACTATTAGATACCAATCCTATCAATGATAGTTTTTAGATGACTTCAAAACTTACAATACCCCTTTTGACACATGGAAATGTTCTTTGATAGTTTTATATGTGCATCAAATGTTGAAGCATGAATTGTTTTTATTGACCCACTTGAACAAATGGTACCAATTTCTTACCAATTATGTTTTCCATGTACAAATAATATTGCAAAATATAATGCTCTTATCTTTGACCTTCATGTAGGTCAAGATCTCAAAATTAAATATAATATGGTCTATGGGGATTTAAAATTTGTTGTAAGTTAGGTTACATATATCTACCAAATAAAGGAATAACATTTAATTCCATATAAAAATATACTTCAATGTCTATAGGCTCAATTTGATTATTTTCACATTGAAAATGTTCCTCGTAAAGACAATCATCATGATGATGTAATGGTAGTGTGGCATCATTAATCCCCATTATTATGAATGATGAATAGGATATATTCACTATAAAATTATTATAATCTCCATTAGTATCCCATGTTGACCTCATATTTCTAATAGTTGTAGTTACCATGTGAGGTATAATAACATCTTAATGGTTTTCAGATATATACAATTTTTTACATAAATTTATTACACTAGACACTTTCAAAAGGAATGATAAGCATAAATTATAGATAAATTCCATTCAATATGTCATTATCAATAGGGACTTATTAAAATGTTCTTTTAAGATAAATTATGAATGAAAAAAGGGAATCTTTGAGCTTTACAATAGGGAGACAAAGAGTCATCTTCCATTAATGGTGCTTTAAGCTTTCTCCTTACAGCTCACATTGGTCACCTTTGCATCCTTGTTTCTTATTATTTCTATCTTTATTTGTGTTAGAGGTGGTCTTTAATTTGTTTTTTCCTATTTTCTTTTGTTATGTGTTTTATTTACTTTGTTTTGTGTTTTCATTAGGGCTGGTTGTGTTGTCTTAGATTTAACACACTATTGACATGCATATCCTTCCTTAGCCATTACTCCCACTACCTTTAGAATTATAAGGGGGCATGTATGTATTAATTGAAAGTTTATGAAAACCCTCAGATTTGATAGGCTTGAAAATGTAGAGAAGGGGAAGCATGGTGGTTTTAATGAAATAAATGATGTTATGAGGGGTGATGAGGGCAGTGATAATATGAGCAATGACTCTATCTTATCTCAGGTGGAAACTAAAGTGACTGGACCTTTGAAATGACTATTCAATTAAGTCCTATGACTAGGGGAAGTATATAGGAATTTTAAAGGAGTGGAATTTGTGGCAAGCAGGGAAGGTTATGGTGAGTAGCATTACAGGGAAGGCCAAGTTGGTAAGACCCTTATCCTACCTAAAACACTAACCATCACTTTGAATGTTTCCATAGAATTTGAACTTAAGCAAGAAGAAACCAAAATTTAAAATTTAGGGATTTTCTTTCTTTATTTAAACAAAAATGTACTCCCTTTTAATTTTTTTTTTGATAATTGGTTAAATTCTATGTCAAGAAAAAAAATGGGTTTGTATATTAGTTTTTTTAGGTTGTTGAAAATAGGGGTTTTCATGATGTTTAAAAACTCTAATATGCAATTTAGGGAAATAAATCTTAAAGTTTTTCCCTTACTCTCCTAAAATGGACTGTAATGACCTTATTTTTAAAACTTCCCCTAGATGGGTTGACATTAAGGAAGTAACGGTTCACCTTTGGAATTTTATTATGTAGGCACTAATACCCCTTGATGAAATTTTGAAAATTGAGGATACGATAAGATCCCTTACATATATGAATGATATGGTTTTAATATCTCTAGAACCCTTGGATTTTTTCCTAGAAGCACTCAATTTCAAATTTAAAGGGAAATCTCACACTTGTACTCTTAGAGGTCTGGGTGGTTTGAATACCTATTTGTTTTGTAAAAAGGATGGCCACCTTAGGAAAAATTTTCCAATATTGGCTAATAAAAGTAATATCCCTCATAAACAACAAGAAAAGGAAACCAAAAAATATGAGACTATGTTGAATAACTTTGAGGTGTTTAAGAATCCTATGTTTTCAAGTATATAATTAAAAGATAGTGCCTCCATTGGTGATTCTATTGACACACATGGGACTAATTCTCAAGGTGTGTATGGCATGTAAGTCCCTCCCATTGATTATTAAGTTCATGATTCACTATGGACTGATGGTGACAATCCCTCACTAGACCTAGTTGATTACCTCCTTGACAACTTGGATGATGCTTTTTTAGAACAAAAACCCTTCAAGGATCATTCCTCTAGGTAATATGTGGTAATCCTTGATGAGGCCCCAGAAATACAAAAAATTTTGCCCGCTACTTCAACTAGAAGCATTCTTGATAAGTATTTTAATGATGTTTTAGTGATGGATATCTCCTTGGAGAAAGAAGTTGTTGGGTCCCTCATCAATGCGATGGATATTTTAGATGGATTTCCCATGGAAAATAAGAAATATAAAATGGTGGATAATTGGATGTCCAAAATGGGTGGGAAAAGACTTAAATTAGACTTGATCTTGGCCTAGAGTGATCATAACATGCGTAAGGAGAAAAAGAGATTGACTAAGGAGGGGCATCATATTATGTAGGAACCCCCCTCTAAAAAGAAGGGAAAGGAAAATAAAGTCCTAGATTACTTTACCAAGTTGTACAATGGTAGGGTCAAGCCCCATGGTCAATCAAATTGACTTATCAATAGGCCCCCTTATTTTTCATGTAAATTGTTAGTTGAAATGTAAGAGGGATAGAATATCTGAATATAAAACCAATGGTAAGATATTTCAAACTCTCAAAAGAAAATCCTAATTTTCTCTTTTTGCAAGAAGTGAAGGCTATTAGTACCAATATTTTCATGGTCTAGAATTTTATCTAGCCCAATGATCCCAATGTATTTATGAATCATCATAGTGGTAAATGGGTCGCTTCTATCCTAATTAGTCCCTTGTGGAAAGATTGTATTATCAACCATGGTAGTTCTTCATGTAATAAGGTGGTCTAGATTTTGATAGAATATCAAAATTAGACCTTAGGATTTTGTAACATATATGCCCCTAATGACTATAGGGAGTATTATAACTTATGTAATTGGTTATTAACTAATTTTAAAAATTTATTTTGGATTTTTGGTGGCAACTTCAACATGGTGGAGGATAAAGAGGATAGAATTAGAGGGGACCACCTTACATGGAAAGGAAACGAGATTTTCTTCTAAGATAACTTTAAATGAATTCACAAAATTGAATATCCTCTCTTCAAATGTAAGATCCTTAGAAAATTAATATGGTATACTTGGTGCAATAAATAGATCATTAATAGGAGACAATACTTAAGGCTAGATAGATTATATTTGAACATAGAGTCCTTGGTAGTTGATTCAGTCATGAGTGGAAATGCTGTGACTATGTTACCCTATACTATGTCTAATCACTACCCTATTGAAATGACTTTCTCAATTGTTAGAGATAATAATGATTATTCAAAAAATTTAAAAGGGATATGTAAATTTAATGTCTCATACCTTTTAGCCAAGGTATGTGTCAAGGGACTATAAGCTTCATGAAGCATTGGTAATTATTTTTGTTGTTCCAATTCTAAAATTGACCATTGGAACTCCAATATGAAAATTACTATAAACTTTGTAAGAACATATGGATAGATCAAAGCTAGGAAGCATAATTTTTTTTAAGGGATACTCAAGAGAAGCTTATTCATGAAAAATGCTTACTATAACTTGGCTTGACCAATGGGGTTCTTCTTGAAAAAATTAACATATTGAAGCACCAACCTCATCAGACATAGCAATACATTACTAAAGGGGCATAGGTCTAGTCTAGTCTTATCTAGATTAAGCTTGGTTATAAAGGGTCCAAATCATTCTTCAAATTATTATGAATTAAACATACCAAAATCAAGATTAAATAAATCAAAGTCAATGGACAAACTATATAGGATGATGCTAGTATAAAAGGAACTTTCTTTGAGTTCTATTCTATCCTTTTCCATTATTATGGATCAAGTGAATATATTGAATATAATATATCCTTATGTGAGGCATGCATTCCCAATGAAGGTATCACAAACTCAGGCCTCTTTTCTAGAGGCCATCATCTCAGTTGATGAGGTTAGAAACACTATTGACTCACTAGAAGATGATAAGGGTTTAGGGTTGGATGGATTCCTTGTAGAATTATATAAAATCAATAAGGAATGGATTACAAAGGAATGTTTAGAGGTGTTTAATGGGTAATTTCCTTTGGTACTCTCATCCCAAACATAAATAGAGGGCTGATCAATCTTATATTAAAGGAGGGAAACTTATCATTAGTTAAGAATTAGAGACCAATTACCCTCCTTTATGTCTCCTATAAGATACCAGGAAAAGTCTTTTCAAGTAGAGTGTCCTCACTTTTTCACTCTATTATCCCAGAAACATAGAATGGATTTGTTAAAGGAAGACACATTTTAGATAATCTAATCAGTAGTTGGGAAGGTATGTATTGGGTAAGAAATCTAAACCAAGATGTTGGAATGATCTTGCTTGATTTTGAGAAAGAATATGATAGAATTGACTGGCCATTCATTAAGATAATGATGAAATATTTTGGGTTTTAAAATAGATTCTATAGAATGTTAAATTTACTCTTTAAGTATGCTTCAGTGGTCATTGAAGTCAATGGTGAACTGATAGACTCCCTTGCAATTCAATGCTTCATAATATAAGGTTGTTCACTTATCATGTTACTCTTTTTATTGGTTATAGAGTAAATACATTACCTCCTTAGGTTTTTAGACATTGGACCTATGGTTAAAGGTATATTTCTCTTAAATAATGAATATCTTCTTAATGTATTATTTTTAGATGATACTTCAATATTTATTACCTTGGACCAGAATAATTTGGAATAATTTTGAAAAAGGATTAATATCTATTTCTCTTACTTGGGTTTTAAAGTTGCAATGCATAAATCATACATTCTAGGGTGGAATGATTGGCCACCTGATTGGTTGATAATATTTGGTTGGAATTGGAGAGGACCATATGAGATGGTTAGATATATGGGAATTATATTTTCCTTAACCCCATCCTTTAAAAATATGTGGGAATGGATCTTTGATAAAATAAATAATAAAATTGGCAAATGGTACGGCAACCTACTATCACTACCAAGTAGAATCCAAATTTTCTAGAAAGTTATTTCTTCATACAACATATACCATGCTTCCTATTAGTTATTTGGAAAAATAAAAGTAAACACACTACATAGAATTATAAGATATTTCCTTTGGTTAGATGGAAAATGGGGAAAGAAAAGTCATGAGGTCTTGTAGCATTTTTGGTCAAAACCCAAGTGCTTTGGTGGACTAGGTTTAAAGGACCTTCAGTTACAGGGGATAAAATTGATAGTTAAATGGATTTTTAGATCTTATATTGGGAATGAGCCATAAAAATTACTAGTTAGGCATAATATCATGGGAGGATTTCCAAAAGGGAAGCCAAATTGAAAAGGATTGAATATTGTTGATCTCCTCATAGGACTTTTCACAGTCAAAGTTGTTGGCTTTCCTATATTTACATCCATTTTGTCTACCTAGGATTTAACCAAGACTTTAATTTATATATAATAGGTCTTTAATTGGCATTGGATTGCATTTTAATGATTAATATCTATTTTGTGGAACTCGAGTGTCAATATAACTTTACTAGCCCTCACTAGGGGATGCTCTACCTTTGACTAGCACACTAAACGACTAAGGAGATTTAAGGATCTCTTCTTCTATACACATTGGGATTCATGGTTAGAACTTAAATATATATTTCAAATCTTATATTTTCAATTAATAATTTTCACATTGCTCTAAATAGTTGTCAAAGGGAATAACATGTCAATATTTATGGAAGATGAATTTTGGGATAGTGTGAAGTGGAGAAAAGGCTCACCTCTACTTGAGTACTAAACATAGATGATTTACAATAAATTTTCCTTTTCTAATGTCCCATACCTTACCCTCAATCATATTTGATCTGTGCTTGATCCTTTTCATGCTTGGTCTTTTAGGTTTGTGGTAATCTGGTCCTCTTGTCTTGAATCCAAGAAGTCATGTTTTTGATGGTTACTAATGTACAAAAATTTGGTTATGGGTGTTATTTTTAATAATTTTGGTATTTTTAATACCATTTGTGCCTTTTTTAGTGATGTTGAATCTATTTAACATGTGTTTTATTCCTACCCATTTTCTATTAATTTATGGAAAAAAATCTTAAAACTTGGAATATTGTACTCGGGTATGAGATTAGATGGCTAAACATTGATTTTGGTTATGCTTGTCCCAAAATTAAAGTTCATCCTTTTTCCATAAATTCTAACTTATTTTTCTATTAAAATTCTTTGGTATTTGTGGAAACAAAGGAACCTAGAGTTTTTTCAAGGTAAGGCTAAAGTTCTTACTAATTTCATAATTGAAGTAAGATTTTGATTTTTGTCCTTATAGATTTTCCTTTAGTGGAAGATTCCATAGGACTAGCTTGAAAATTTTCTAAGGATAGGGTTATTCAAGGTGACTTTCAATTACTTTATAAACTTAGGAGGATACCCTAGATTGAGCCCACATCTAGACTGGCCTGTGTCTCACCTAACAGCTATAGATGCACACATTTATGAGTTCAAGTTGGAATACATTAAAAATGCTTATTTTGACCATGATGACAACTAGTGAAGGAATGGATCACCCCATTTGAGTCAGACAATAATGGTATTGGTGAGTGGGTAGCTATAAATGATAGTCCTTTTTAGGATCTTTGTAATGAGGAACATGGTATGTGCATTATTAGGGAGGCCAAGGAAACCTTCACACCATTTGAACTAAACCATTATCTAAAAATAGGGGATGAGAATTTAATGAAAAGTACCTCATCTCAGACTCCCTTTCTTGATTTTTATATGCAAGGAGTGTAGGAAGAAATCTGGTAATAGATTGATGATAAAATAAATGCCTTCTCTGGCAATCTAGAGAATCTAATTGAGGTTGGTGATTTAATTGATGTGGAAGATGTACTCAAGTATGTATGGTAAAACAATATGAAAGTCTTCTTAGACAAAGTTGATCATTACCCTCCCAAGTTACTTCCTAGACATCAACTGATTAGAAATTCTAGTGATAAGAGCTCCTCAGGGGGGAATGCCTTGTCTGGTTCAGATGGTTGCCATGATGAGGAAGGTGTTACTTGTAATAGGGATCTAGAGCTATATCTTTTATTTTCCACCTTTGGGTGGCCTTTGATTACCTTGTGTTATCTCTTATTATACTAATGTGATTGTTCTTGTTTTGGCTACCTATTTGGCACTATTTTTATATTATGGTAAAACCAGGTTTTGAAGGGACCCCGAAACCCTTGAACAGTATCAAAAAGGATAAAACATTAACAACCACCAGGAAAAGTATTCCTAAAACCTACTAAAGAGTAGCATCAAAATTAGGTTTCACAGGGACCTGAAACCACAAACATAATTCAATAAAAGTACCCAAGTTTTACAAGAACCTGGAACCTCAAATAATGTTTTTGACCAAGAACCAAAAAATAGGACCAAAAAAAAAACTAGTTGCAACAACCAGCAAAAGAGACTAGAACAAAAATAAAACTAGCAAAGAAGAGCCTAGTTTTCTATTACAAATCCACAATCATCTTAACAGCCTCCTTCCCTATCATAGTAGTATCTTGAATGGATTTAGTAGCCAAAGTAGCAATAGCTAGCAAGGCTTTCTTCCTCAAAATCTACCTTGTCCTCTTACTTGGACCCTCTAAGGATATTGTTTCTTCATTTTCTCTTTTATCGAGGTTAGCTGTAGCAGCACAAATCCTTGATGTTAATTGCTCCATCTTTGTTCTACTTTCCTTGATGAACATTCTAATATTATGCTCATAATCTTTAATTTTTTTTGGGATATCTCTCATTTTCATCTCCAAGTGGTTAATTTTGGTCTAATCAACATCTTGATTGTGTTGCATTGTTTCCATGTTCTTCTTCAGCCCCATTATTTCATTATAGATCCAAGAATCAACTTGGAGAATAGAGTAGGCTTTGAACTTGGTAGAATGTAGGAAGGAAATCTTGGTTTCCCTCTGTGGAGATTTAAAAATGTCTTTTGCAATCTCATGTGGAGGGGAATCAACCTTTTCAATTTGTTCCTCCCTATCCATTAGTTTCTCATCTCTAGTCTCAATAGGGTCTTCATGCTTAATAGGTTCCTCCTCTTCTTGTCCCCCAGTCTCCATAGCCCAAGTAGAAGCCAAAACCATATGATCTTACTCTCTCATAGAAACTAGATCATCAGTTAAGATATCTTTGTCTTTATCACCTTCCTTAGACATAGTCTAATTACCCTCATTTTTAGAATTGTTCTGTTCTGAGTTTCCCTCAATTTTATCCTCTTTATTCCCCTTCTCAATTTTTCCTTTAGTTTTTAGATATCCATCCTAATTGGCACTGAACTCCCCAACATCCATCCCTTCATCTTCCTTCAAGACATCCTTCTCAGAACATTCAATACTCTCCAACTCAAAATTTTATGATGAACTAATGGTTCTTTTTTCATTGGCTACCTAGTTGGCACTTTTTCCTTTGATACTATTCAATTTTTATTTTCTGGGGATGCCTATTTAGAGCTAATTTTACATTGAATTATAAATTTTTAGGAATATAGGTGGGGGATTCCCCATCTCTACTATTTTTTTTACTTCATACTGTGTGTATTTTTAGAATCTAAGATGTATATATTAGTAATTGATCTTTAATATAAAAAATGATCTTTTAAGGGATGCATACTCTTATGTCTAATAATTTAGGAGGCTAAGTTGGACTTATATAGGTGCATGATAATGAATTTAGT
This sequence comes from Torreya grandis, assembly GCA_037957365.1. Taxonomy (NCBI): domain Eukaryota; kingdom Viridiplantae; phylum Streptophyta; class Pinopsida; order Cupressales; family Taxaceae; genus Torreya; species Torreya grandis. Next base: position 2,266,361 of record JARHVA010001295.1, on the reverse strand, counting down.
GGCCATTTTAGTGACAAATTAATGTTACACAAATTACTTAGACAAGGTTATTATTGGCCAACCATGGAACAAGAATATCAAGAATATGATAAGTTATGAGAAAAATTCAAACATCATGGAAACCTACACCATGTCCCTTCAAAATATTTACAACCCATTATATCCACATGGTCATTCATTCTATATGGTTTTGATATAATTCATAAGATAAATCTAGAATTCATAGGAGGTCATAAAGTCATTATTACATCTATAAAATACATTACAAAATGGGTAAAGACCATTCCATTACAATGTATAAAAAGAGAAAATATATGACACTATCTCATGACCAACATTATTTCCTATTTCATCTTCCCAATATCCATAATTAAAGATAATATAAATTATTTTAAAAATAAAACTATGAAGAAAATATAATATCTAACACTCATTCTTTACTTTGTACTACCCACAGTTTAATGGTTAAGTAAAAGCTATAAATAAGACAACTAACAATATCCATAGAAAAATCATTAAAATTTTTGGTCATGATTGGTATATTTATCTCATCTATGCACTATGGGCCTAACACACTAATATTCACACACCAATATGAGATGCTCATTATTCACTAGTATATGGAATAAAAGTAATTATCCCATTTGAACTAGAAATCCCATCTTTATGGGTATCCCTAAAAGGACTTATTACAAATGATCAATACAAAAAAAGATGTCTCCATGAATTAGAATATCTAGATCACACACACAACCAATCCCTATAACATATCAGATCATATCAAACAAATATATATTAGTCCTAAAATATCCATATTCACAATAAATAATTTGAATTCAATGATTTGGTTTTAAAATAAAATCTAATAAACATCAATGCCAAAGAAGATACAAAAGGAAATAAAAAACAAATTGGCTTGGCCCATGATTAGTCATAGAAAATATTAACCCCAGGGTATATCATCTAGTTTCACTTGACATCAAGGTAATCAATAACCCATTAAACATCATGCATCTAAGTAGATTATATATATGAAAAATTTATAATGTACTTGTACATAGTTTCATTTACTCTTGCTTTTTATATATAGTTTCATGATTACATGTACATAACTTATATCCAAAAAATATAAAAATAATATAATATGTCAAAAACATAAAAACATTCAAAAAAATTATTAGAAAGTACAATTATAGATTATATGCATTTCCATGTTTACATTTCTTATACTTTTTAGGTATTACATATGCTATCTATACTAGTTTAATTAGTTTTATCGTACATACATGTTTCACTTATTCTTTTCTAATGTTCACATATCATATAAGACCGAGGTCAACCACACAAATCTAAATTTACTACTATCTACCTATTGATGCTTGGATTTGCACCCTTGAGGATAATTTCATCTCTCCTCATCCAAGTGGAAAAATGGAATCATCTCTCTTGCTATGGGTGATAATTTAGTTGATATGAATCTCTAAATTAGTGGCTAGTTCCCCTTAATTCACCTTTAAATCTCTCTATAATTGATCAATTATGTATGAAAAGCATAAATGAAAATAACTAAAAAACAAAATGGTGATGTACCAATATGTATTATCCTCTTATTTGACTAAAAATCCACTATTTAAAGGTAAATAAGGATGTGTCACATAAATGCAAAAAAAAAACACATTGTTGCATCAGTATTTCATAAGTTAGATTTATGAAGGTAATTGACACTTAGGAGGGTGATCAATGAATCCATGAAGAGAATGAACATATACCAACTCTAAGATTATTATACACTTAGTAAAGAATAATAATAGAGACTTACAACAACATCCCTTTTGCACATTGGTAAGTGACAATAGATTGACACGCTTGAAAAGTAACTCTTTCACTAGTCACTATCAACAAGACTCAAACCTTTACTCAATAGTATAATGTGTGAATGGCTAAATCACTTGTATATTTATTCAAGAGTTCTATGAGTACAAATATAACTAGATTTTTTACAATAACTAGTAGGGGTTGCCAAATGAGCCAAGATAATGTATATATATAGCTTTGAGAGGTGGATCAATCAAAGGAAGTCCAAGGGTCACTTGGACATGTGTCATCTTGAGAGGATTAGTTATATTTTCATGTGGGAGAGTAATTAATGAGCTATGCCATGTCACTAAATGAATCAGTTACAGCAACTTATAAATAAAACAAAATTATCAGTTACATTTTGTTACAATTGAAACAAATACCTCAGTTATGTTTGAATCAGCTACAGTTGAATAAGTTACAACTAAAAAAATGCCTTGGTTATAATTTCCATTTGTTACCTTTATACTCACCTTTAGATTCCAATCAAGCCTTTTAACACCAATGTCTATTTTAATAATTTAAAATTTATTTTTTATGGGTCATCACTCTCCTTATTGCTTTAGAACATTTTCCTTGAATTCATTATTTAAACACCAATATATAGTTTCCATAATTTGAAATTGACATTTATGGGGTTACCTTCTTGTGTGTTTTCTTCAAAATTTTATTTTTGGCCTTCTTTCAAGACAATTATTTCAGACCAATTTTCTTGAAGTAATGTCTTGGGATTTTCTTTTGAAGGAATTGTTTCAGATCTTTTGTTCAAGATTAGACTTCTAGTGTAGGAATTCATTAAGCTTTTGATTTTGGGCCATTTTTATGGACATGTTTTCCAAAATAATTCCTCAAAAAATCCATTTGGCCCTTTTGGTTATTTTCAATGACTCTTCAACAAAGTGAAAAAGAATTTCTATGAAAGGAAACATACCCTCCAGCTTCTTATAAGTGACCCTTCAGAAGAGTTGAAAGTATCCTTCAGCTTTTAGAAATGATCTTACAAAAGGAAAAACTACCCTTATGACTTTTTGAAATGGTCCACCTGCCCATGGAAATAATATTTTAGACTTTTGAAAATAACCCTTTAGGAAAATTGAAATTCCCTTCAGGCTTTCTAAAGAGTACCTTTCAGCCTTTGGAAATGACTCTTATAAAAACTAGAATGCCCTTCAGAAAAGTTACAAGCACCCTTCAAAAAAGTTGTTTCAAACAAAAAGTCTGAAACAATTCCTTCAGAAAGATTTAAGTGGACCATTTCCTACAAGAAAGATATCCTTTAGAAAAGTTGAAACATACCCTTTGAAAAAGTTGTCTCACCTTTCAATAAATTTTATTAGGTCTTCAAGAAAATTGAAATGGACTTTAAGGAAAGTTATTTTGGACAAAATATCTAAAACAATTCCTTCAAAAAAGTTGAAAATGACCTCTTTGAAGAAGTTGAAAATGAAATGTCTAAAATAAATACACTTAAGGAAAATTACTTCAAGAGAAAAGTTCAAAATAATTTTACAAAGGAACAAAACCTAAAAGAATTCGGCCAAGGATTAGAAAAGACCAAAAATGAACTTCCCAAAAGGAAAAGACTTATACATTTATTGCAACTTTGTCAAAGAACACTTCTTTTAAAGAAAAGCTAAGTACTAGACCTGGCCAAAGATATAGACTTAGATGATTTTTGTAAGTAGGGGTGCCCAATTTTAGCCTAAAGGGTCAAAATTTGGTCAACAAATTGATGACTCGTAGGGGTAGTATGTCTATTATACTGATTAGACCAATATCCTTATCCAACTCAGGGCCAATGGAGTTAATGGATTCTTGAAGATGACTAATAAGGATTATGCCAAAACAAAAGACAAGGAAAAACACCACACAACAATAATAAGATAAAGTAAATACATCACAAAATAATACAAGATAAAACTCACACATGTGCATAATCAGTCAGGGAACACACAAAAAATAGGGAACTATGTACAAAATAAAAGAGAACTTCAATAACAATGATTTAAATATATCCCATTGATTGGGATATGCAGCTCCTTTCCATCCAACTTTGAGTGTTGGAGGGTATTGTGTTGTTTGCACTATGTGATCACATATGGGCCACTCGATAAAGAATCAAATTTTGTGTGCCTTCCAAGTTTAGCCCTGTCTTCATCCCATTTTAGGAAAATTTCTTCTAAAACCCCTTTGGCATGGAATTCTTATCAAAGTACTTGTTTATTTATTTTTGGTGAGTAGTCATGGTATGAATAGCTTGATCTCTTGTCTCCTCGATCTCCATCAACTCACATTATATAATTTCCATGCTCTCATTCTCCATTGATTGTAGCTGATATGTGAGGTCTAAAGCTGGTAACTCAAGTGAGATAGGAATTTTGGCTTCCCTTCGATAGATAATTGTATATGGTGAATTCCCAATTTCTCTCTTTGGGGTGATCCTATCAGCCCAAAGAACTATTTTTAACTTGGTATGCCAAGTCCATTGATTCTCCTCCATTGTCCTCTTTATGATCCTGATTATGTTTTTGGTTTTAGAGTCAACTAGTCCTTTCCCTTGGGGATAGTAGTTTGAGGAGGTGCTAAGATAGATGCCATTTTTCAAAGCCTATTTACTTGTCCTTGTTCCTAAGAAGGATAATGAATTATCTAAAATGATTTTTGAAGGAACTCCAAACCTAGTTACTATACCTTCATAAAAGTCCAAGACTGAGTTTTCATTTGTCTCTTTAAGAGATAAATCTTCCACCAATATTTTAAATAATCAATGGCTATCAACACCCACTTGTGACCAACACTAGAAGGAGGATTTATTAGACCTATGCAATCTAAACCCCATTGCATGAAGGATTTCTCAACCTAGATTAGATGAAGAGGCAAGACAACTAGTTTTTTCTTGCCATAAAAAAGAGCATAATTTTGGGATTTTATTACCTAAGAATGGGTGTCTTTGAACAAGTTGGACCAAAAGTAACTAGTCCTCATAATCTTAGTAGCTATAGTTCTTGGAGAAAAAGGACCACCAGCTAGTCCATCATGAAACTCATGCAACACTTTGCCAATCTGATCCAAATTAATACACCTCAAAAAGACACCTAAAAATTCCTTTATAAATATCACTCCATCAACAAGTATATAAGGAATAGATTGTAGCCTAGAGTACCTTCTCTTTGCCTTATCAAGACTTGGTGGACACTCACCAATTTGAAGGAAATGAATCATTTCTTGTGTCCAAATTCTCATAGATGAAGGTAAAACTATTGTAAGATCATCATAGAGTGCTAAAAAAGCCTTTGTTTTCTCTTTTAAGTCTAAATCAAGATGGTCACATAGTCCTTTTCCCTTCACTAGCTTGGTAATTTTGATATCCACATCATACTCCATCACTTTGGTGATCAAACGTACCCTTTTCTCATTCAAATATTTGCTTAATAGAAATTATTTCACTCTCGAATGAGGCACAAAAATGTTAATCTTTTTATTAGACAACATATGCCTAAATTTATTGAAACTCCTTATGATTGAAATAACTTGTTTCTCAACATATGTGTATCTTATTTCATAGCCTTCTAAACCTTAGCTGAAAAAGGCAATAGGATATTAAAAAATTTCATCATTAGCTTGAGTAAGCATGGTATAAATTACCTATTAATTCCTAAAAGTATACAAATTAAATTCCTTAGATAGGTTTGGACTTGCAAGAGTATGAGCTTGGGCAACGGATTTCTTGATATCCTCAAAACTTTTTTACCTCCTTCTTGACTAGGTGAATATCTCATCATTCCTTAGCATGGAGGTCAAGGGCTTGACCATGTTAGCAAAATTATGAATAACCCTCACAATGAAATTTATCTTTCTAAAGAAACTTTTCAAACCTTTATTATGCTTAATCAAAGATAATTCCAAGATAACACTTACCATTTTAGGACCAATGGGAAAATTTCTTAGGTCTCTTCCATGGTAAGAAACCTCATGATGCTATACAAGTGGTTAGTTGGATTAGGAACTTGATGACTCATCCTTCATACGTTCTACCTTTATTTGTAAGTATCTAAGTAGATCAAGTTCAAACATGTCTCCAACATAAATGTACTCATCTTTCTCTTTGAAGCATGTCTTATGATGGTCTTTCATGATAGTATAGTCCATCAATGGATCCATGGTTGTTATCTCATCATCATAGGGTTAATTTGGCTTATGGCCCTCTTGGTATGTATCATGGACCAACTCATTATTTTCTCTCTTTTAGAAGATTTTCAAACTAATTTCTTACTTCATCATGGCTCTCTTGAAGAAGGGTGGCTGGTGTGATGTTTGAGTTGAGACAAAAAAATTCTATCTCATTCCAAAAATCATCATTTTCTTGCTCAAGAACTCCTTCTTCAAATCCCCTATCAAAATAATCAGACCTCTCTCCTTAATAGAAAACAAAAGTCTCTAGTTTCTAAAAAATAAGGGTCTCTAGCTACTCAACAACATGATCTTAAACCTCATTCAACTCAGGCCCAATGGCTTAGTCATTATCTTCATTAAATCAAAAATAAGGTTCATCAAATAAAGGGAAAGAGAGTTCACCATGCTTACATTCTCCATCCAATGTTAACAAGTGAAGTTTGTCAATCTCATCTTCATATTGGTAGAAAATTTTCATGTATGTGTGACCTATATATTTTCCTTAAATCATGTCACCCTCAGGAGTCGCTTCTTCAACCTTATTTTCATGAAAACCTCCTATAACAACCACCTCTTGAGATATGTTTTGACTATGTTCTTCATCTTTGATAATGCTTTGCACTTCATGCTCAAGATGGTAATCACCATGATGATGCTCATATGGAGTAATTATGATGATATCATCTTCATTCTCAATCATTATAGTCTCTTAATCAGTCAAGAATCACATTTTCTCTTGCTCACTTACCTCCCTTAAAATAGGTTCCTATTTAGGATGGAATGAAATGAAGGGTGAATGGATAGGTTCATGAGTCTAAATTTAAGATTTGGAGTATGGAATGTAATGGAAGGCGAAGGGAGTGAAAATAGATTATGGAATGAAGGAGAGGACTTAGGAATGGAATTTGAATAGAGGTAGGCACTAGTGAGATCAAAATCAGATTGGGAATGAGAAGTGGGGTTTTCTTTGAGAAGCTCATGAGGAAGAGGAGGTAAACCTTGGGATAAAATCAATTGATTCTATTCCTTCCACTTGATCATCACTTTATACACATTAGATATAGATTGATAAATCTCTTGAAAGGGTGTAGATGGGGTGTGTTTAGACATGGGATCTTCTATTGGGTCTAAACCATCAATTACACCTTGACTAAAGAACCTTATTATTGACTCTATTTCTTTAATCTATTTATCTAAATTCTCTTAGAAGAGTCTTTCATAGATATTACATGCATCATCATGAGGAGAAGGAGTATCTTAATTTTCTACTTTATACTCTTAAACAATACTCTTCTGTTCTTTCTTACCCCATGATTCCACTATTTCATTCCAACTCATGATCTTAGGATTGAAACTCTCTTCTTGAGGATCGGAAAAAACTTCATCTTTCTCAAGATCTTGAGCTAGTTCATGATAGACATTTATCCAATTTGGAATCTTGACATCATGCTGAGGGGTTTAAGAAGATTGAGGGGGACTATGAAGAGTTTGCACATGCATAGGAAGATTTGCTTAAGGATAGACATTTTGTTTTCCAACAAAATTAGGATTGTTTTCTTCAAAGGAGGGCTCATAATCTAAGGAATTTAAATAATTAGTTTCCATAAAAGGTTTTTATAATGTCCTTTTGTGTTGGATTAATAGGTGCAAAGGATTAAAAACAAGATTAGTTAATGCACTAGATGGGTTAGAAGGTTGGCTCATTTTATTTTTTTGAGTAAGTGATATTTTATAAAAATTATTTGGTGTATATGGGGAGGGTTTATTTTGTATAGGAGAATGTTATTTTGGGATGGAAGAAGGGGTACAAGGCTAACTACCTTGAGTGGATTGACTTCTCCACCTTACTAGTTTCTTCTCTATGGGTTGCATGACTTGAGCTTGCTTTAACAAGCATTCTTATTTGTACATAACCTCTTGTTGATATTTGTTTTGGTCTATCTATTTCCAACATTTGCTTCTCAAAATCCAACATTATCTCCCTAGCACTCTAGGATTCATTAGGATAAGGACAATTAAGAGTGATACTTGAGGTGATTCCATGAACAACATGAGCTTGATCAAAACTACATGAAGGAACACAAGATCCATACTACTCAACAATAGGATTATACATACCAAATATGAATTCTTGATGCACTAGGGTTGCTTGACCAGTGGATTTAACTTGGAGTCACCATTGGTGTTGATTGAAATGCCTCCAAAAGGCTGATTGATTAAATAAAACATCAAGGATTCTTTAACTCCTTGGGAAAATGGTCCCATTATGCATGCCAAAAATTATTGACACTTGGATTTGCACCCTTGAGGAGATGTTCAACTCTCCTCATCCAAGAGGCAAAATGGAGTCATCTCTCTTGTCATGGGTGACAATTTAGTTTAGATGAATCTCTAGATTAGGGGCTAGCTCCCCTTGATGCACCTTTAAAGCTCTATCTAATATATAAATTATGTATGAAAAGGGTAAAGGAAAATCAAATAAGAAAATAAAATAGTGATGCATCAATATGTATTATCCTCTTATTTGACTAAATATCCCCTACTTAAAGGTAAACAAGGATGTTTCACACAAACTCACAATAAAAAGAAATTGTTGTCTCAATATTTCATAAGTTAGATTCATGAAGGTACTTGACACTGAGGAGGGTGATGAATGATTCCATAAATAAAATAAACATATACCACATCTAAGATTCTTATACACATAGTAAAGAATATTAACATAGACCTATAACAACATCCCTTTTGCACATTGGTATGTCACCATAGATTGACATGCTAGAAAATTAACTCTTTCACTAGTCATTATCAACAAGATTCAAACCTATACTCAATAGTACAATGTGTGAATGGTGAAATCACTTGTATAGTTCTTTAAGAGTTTTGAAAGTACATATCTAGATAGAATTTTTCTAATAACTAGTAGAGGCTACCAAATGAGATAAGAGAATGCATATATATAGCTTTCAGAGGTGGAGAAATCAAAGGAAGTCCAAGGGTCACTTGGACATGTGTCACCTTGAGAGGATCAGTTACATTTTCATGTGGGAGAGTAGTGGGTGAGCTATGTAATGTCACTAAATGAATAAGTTACAACGAGTTATAATTGAAACAAAAGTATCAATTACATTTTGTTACAATTGAACTAAATGTTGCAATTATATTTGAATCAACTACAGTTGAATAAGTTACAACTAAAATAAATGCCTTAGTTATAATTGTAATTTATTACCTTTATACTCACCTTCAGATTCTGGTTGAGCCTTTTGACACCAACGACTATTTTCATAATTTTAAATTGATGTCTTGTGGGCCATCACTCTCCTTACTCCTTCAGAACATTTTCCTCATACTCGATGTTTAAATACCAATGGCTAGTTTCCATAATTTGAAATTGATGTTTATGGGGCTGTCACCTTCTTGTGTGTTTTCTTCAGACTTTTGTTTTTGGCCTTCTTTTAGGACAATCATTTTGGACTAATTTTCTTGAAGTAATGTCTCAATATTTTCTTTTGAAGGAAATGTTTTGGATCTTTTATTTGGGCTCAAACTTCTCCCACAAGAATTCAATTGGCTTTTCTTTTTGGGCCATTTCTATGGACAAGTTTTCAAAAATAATTCCTTAGATAACCTAATTGTCCATTTTGGTTCTTTGAAATGACCCTTTGATAAAGTGGAAAAGAATTTATTTTAAAAGGAAACATACCCTTCAACTTCTTGCAAGTGACCCTTCAAAATATTTGAAAGTGTCCTTCAGCTTTCAGAAATGATCTTCTAAAAGGAAAAAATACCCTTCGGATTTTTTTAAATGGTCCACCTTCTTGTGGAAATAATATTTTAGACTTTTGAAAACATCCATTCAAGAAAATTGAAATGCCCTTCAGAGTTTCTAAAAATTACCTTTCAACCTTTGGAAATGAATCTTAGAAAAACTATAATTCTCTTTATAAAATTTGTTTTAGACAAAAAGTATAAAACAATTCTTCAAAAGGATTTAAGTGGATCATTTATTGCAAGAAAGATACCCTTTAGAAAAGTTGAAACATACCCTTCAAAAAATTGTCTCACATTTCATGAAATTTGAAAAGGTCTTCAGACACCTTGAAATAGACTTTTAGGAAAGTTGTTTTAGACAAAATGTCTAAAATAATTCCTTAAAAAAAGCCAAAAATGACCTCTTTGGAAAAGTGGAAAACAAAATGTTTAAAATAAATAAACTTAAGGAAAATTACTTTAGGCAAAAAGTTTGAAAGAATTCAGGAAAGGAACAAAACTTGAAATAATTCAGTAAAGGCTTAGCAAAGACCAAAATTGAACTTTTAAAAAGGAAAAGACTTATAAATTTTTTGTGGCTTTGTTATAGAACACTTCTTCCAAAGAAAAGCTAAAAACTAGACCTGGCTAAAGTTATAGACTTAGACAATTTTTACAAGTAGGGGTCCCTAATTATGGCCTAAAGGTCCAAAATTTGGACAACACTACCCACTTGGGGCACATTCAAATTTTTTTGGGCATCCTATAAATAGTTATAATTTCCAAGTTACATCTTTCTACACTCTATATCACACATTTAGCATTTTTTATATCTTGATATTAATCATCCTACACTACACATATTATTTGCTAACTACTACTCTTCTAGACTCAATTTATGTATATATTTTCTCTAATATATATTTATACCATATGTAAATGCATAATTTCATTTATAACTTGAATATTTTAGACTTGATTATATCTCTATGCTTATACATCTATTCTAGGACATTTGAATATGTCATTGTTATATATATCTATGCCTCTTCCTTTCACTATATGTATACTTTGGACATGTGTCCATGTCCTTGTGTGTGCCTTCTTTATTGTTTAATTAGACATTTAAACATGTCCTTCCATGTGGATTTACACCAAATTGCTTGATCTTTATATATGTGGACATTTGAACATGTCCTTGTACGTATTGCTTTCTTATATTTAGTGACATGTGCCCATATTCCTTATATTGTGGTTCCTTGACCTATTTTGCATGCCTCATGTGTGTTGTATGCATAATTTCATGTATGTTTCATGGATATGACACTTGTATCTTGATTGTTACACACTCTAGTTTTAGATTCCAAGAGAAACCTCATACATCTCCACATCCTCTTTAGGTTCCTTGATGGACATCATGCCCCATCCCCTTAGGTAGTTACTAAGTTTATTACTTAGATTTGTTCTAAATAGACATGCTTACAATTTTATATCTATCTTGATAGATTTTTGAATGTTATATCTAACATAAATCATACATTACCATTTATTCTCAAATTATCTTACATTTTGATGTCATGTATACACATTATATTAGTTTATTATGTAGATATCATATATGTTTAGGATAACACATATCATTTGATGTGGTTATTATGTACATAATTTAATTTAATTATCTAAAATTTAAAATTTCAAGATATAAATGAAGATGAATTCCACTATAGGGTAGAAGTTGCAGGTATGCATTAAATAACCTTGTGGTGGAATAGTAGGCTAAGCATGCAGGTTGTTAACTAGGTTTACTTGTATTGAAATTCATCTTAATGAAGAAATAAAAACCTAAGTGAGTGGGATGGATGGTGTTATATATTCTAGATTGGGTAGGTCTCAATCAAATAACATTTAAAATTAGGGAAGGGTAGAGTATAAAAAAGGTTATGTGGTCCCAAAGGATCACTTCCTAGGCCAGTTCCTTTGTGGACAAGTGTTTCTAGGACTAATACTTATTTGTAGTTGTTGCAAACTCATAAGCAAATATAATTAGGTAGTTTGGGGGAAAGGTTATTAAAAAATTAATACTCTCAATTAAAGGTTGATCCCTTTAGAGTTGATATTGGACATCCTTAGTTTGGATATTATAGTTCAAAATAATAAGGTATCTATGGAAGATGTGTCACACACCTAGAAAACTATACCAGAGATAAAAAAAACTCTTTCACCTTTAAAATATTGACATAGTTTAACTAATTGCTTAAAATCAATGAAATTTACAAACTTTCAATATAGTTTACACATCTAGAATTATCATGCATTAATGATAACAAAAACAAATATCTATAGCTTTTTCACACTACAAATTATTAAATAAATACGAGAAAGAAGAAAAAATATTAATAACATAGATATGGAAGGAAAGAACACAAAAATAGTTGCATGACAATTAAAACATATTTCTTCCTATATTGATAAAACTTCCAACCCTTTGGAATGTGTAATTACATGAATATATAAACATGGTGAGGGGTCAACTCATCCTCCAAGTCTATGAAAAATCATAGTTATATTATGCAATTAGATCCTTAGTTCTACTTTTAGTATCAAATTTGCAATTGTGCATGCTCGTAGTTAACTACAACTATGTCAAAATAAGCCATCTTACACAATGAAATTCTATGTGTGCATGCTTACAAATATTTTAGGCAACTTTACATTTATGTACTATGTACAAATAAAGTAAAGAAAAAAGTATCAGTGTTATATGCATATATATATATATATATATGCAAAATTATCCTTCAACTAAGGCTTGCTTAGTGATTTATTGGTGCTTCTTTTTATTGGAGCCATTGAAGTTGTAGCTTGTACTTAACTAGTTTTTGAAGCATCAAGATTATTTTATGATTATAACACTTGAAAGTGTTTTTCACCAATGTCATTATGATATCTAATAATGTCCATATTTAACAATGAAGGTTTATACACCATGTCTACTTGTTTAATAACCCTTGCATGCTCAACCTTAATATTTATAAAGTTAATTCTAAATATTTCTACCTCTGTGAACTTTTCCCTTGTAAAATTCAGCTCAAATTTTATTTCTTCCAATGCCATCCCTTGTAAGTTATACTTAAATCTTATTGAAGTTTGCTGAAGGAGATGATCAAAATTGGCCTTACTAATGAATCTTTTCAAGGATTCCCTAACCTAAGAGAGATTTAATTCCTTAAAAATATATAAAATGAGGATTTCATGCTCTACATATTTGGGCATTATTGTATCAACTAGTGTGATCCATTTTATGGCTTCTTATGTGTCGATGACTACCAAGTTAATGGTATTGATATCCTATAATGGTGCTATCAACAAGGTGGACATATACCTTCCTAGTGGTATAAAAATAAGAAACTTCAATTTATTTTCATCATGTTCCAAAGAAATAAATAATTTGGTAGTTTTAACTATATGAGGTGATAACTCAACCCTAATTACATTAATAGTCTTTGGGATGTTATATAATCTAGATGTTGTATTTTGTGTATTTATCTCTATCTATATGGGATTGTGTATAGTTTGTTGTTGCTCCCTTGTTTTTTATAATTATTGTTCAATCTCCTTTCTTGCCATTTTAGTTCCTTCATGAATCTCAGCTAGAGCATCCTTGTGGATTTCAATATAAGATTTTAAATCTTCAATATATGGGTACTTCCCTCATTTTTTGTTATTCCTTTTAGACAAGGTAAATACTTCTTGTCTTTCTTTAAATAGGACCCCTCTTTAAGTTTCATCTTCAAGTTTCTTCTTCCTTATCCTTTGTACACTTCATGTAAAATTTTGAAATATAGATCTTATTATTAGAAACTCCATAATTATAATATTAGGCATTTGATAAACCTTCAATTGTATATTTGTTCCCCACTATAGGAAGACTAACTGGGTTATATCTATGAGTTGAGTGTCTTTAACTATATTCTCACCTAAAAACTATCATGATGACTAATTTAAATAGTCTTCAAGTAGTGGATTAGGAAGTGAAGAAAAAACTATATTAGATCAATCCACTCTACCATATTGAGGTAGTGGGTGGACTATATAGACTAGCTTTTTCTTTTTGGCCTTCTTCATTGTTATAATAGTAGTGTCCTAAGAATAACTGGATGGAGGCACTGATAAAAATAGCTAAGTAGATGAAACATGAAGTTGAGGTATTAATACTGCTCCTATGAACTTTTTTATTTCATTTTTATTAGTCTTTAAGGGATATATAATAATGGTAGAAATAACCGTAGTATGAATAATAGGAATGTATACAAAAGATATAATTAGAGGAAGTGGAAGAGTTGGGGGAGTAGGAACAATAGAGGTAAAGGAAGTATCATCTATTGTTGTAACAAATATATTTGGTTGTGAAATTGGATAATAATAGACAACCTATACCTTGAGAACCAACATGAGACAAAACTAATATGATTTAAGGACATAGAATCAAATTAACTAATGGTAAAAATAGAAACATAAGACACAATAGGAGTAATGGAAAATGAAAGGGTTGTTTGCTCACCAAATGGTTTCTCATGTAATGGTGATTTTTAATTGGTGTATGGGAGGATTAATATCTTATCTATTTGAATTTATTCATACTCATAAATGGATTCACCTCTATTTTCCTCTCTTAATGGCCCTTTTACTGATGGTGTCTTAATAATTGGGTTTTATGGAGGGGGTGAGCCCTCAGCTTCCTCTTATAAAAAATAGTTGTTTGTATAGTTATGAAAGGTTCCTATATATGGTTTTGGTTGACATAAATATATTATAATACTCTAATATTGATGTGTAACTTGCATGGGTAGGTTGCTTGGAATATAAAAAATCAATAAAAATGTGGTCATCTTGTGCTCCCCCAAGTGAAGTATTAGGGACTCCTAACTCCTTTATACCTTTTAGTGACATAAGGGGTGTATATGAGGATTTAAATTAATATTTTTATTGATGAGAGGGACTATTAAAACAAAAATCAAAGTTATCCCATCTTTAAACTAGTGGGAGTCTAGTTTTTACATCTATAATTGAGATAAAAGGCTACCCTTGAATGGTTTTTAAGAGGTCTTTAGTCATCCTAGTTATTTATTCCCATGAATTTAGTTTGGAATAATAATTAGTGTTGATAAATAATAAATAAATACCATATGGCTCATGATGGTATGTAATTCCAAGCCCCTTGATGTGTTTTTATACTTGGCTATGTGGATCCTAGTCCATATTCAATAGTGTAGCTAGTGAGTAATATTCCATATACCTACAAAATTCATTTAAATGTTTATTATTTATGTATAAAATTATCAAAATAATTAGGTGGGAGACATTAAATTATATATTACCTTTCTATTGTACATATCCTCATCTATTCCCCCCCATAATTGGTAGGCAATTTTTTGGTCTACCAGTTTGTCAAGCACATACTTGGGGAGATGTAAGGGGGATACCTTATGGAGTATGACCATAATAATAGTTTAATATAGGTATAAAAAATAATATCCCATAATTAGTAGTGTATCCATAATTATTTTTTATATCTTAGGTAGATGGGACACATATATTTCCATCCACACCTAGGGTTAGACATCTTATGCAATATGTATGATGTTTTAGGTGTATGTGTATATGTGCATGAAGGAATATGAATCACATATATGATTATTTATGAATTATTTAATTGATATATATAGTGAAATTATGAAAATATTAAGTATAATCTATAATGGGGAGGGAGATATACCTTTGAAATGTATCCCCTGATATGCATGTTATGGCTGACTTGTGGTTTAAATGCTACAAGAACATGCCTCTAGTCACATTCCCATCAAATAAAAATTATCCTATATATTAAATTCATGGCACAACCTCTATCATTTAAATAACAAAGTTTACTCCTTGGTTCTTGAAGGCGAGGAGGTTTGTAGCTAATTATCATTGAGCTAGAGTTAATCTCTCTTCATGGTGTGTGCATGAACTTAGTGAATTATCTCCCATAATGCTAAATAATTATTGTGGTTATTATTGAATAATATAGGGTTAAATAATACATCCTTGTATTTATTTTAATCATTGATATAAAATATCAATATGGGAAGGATTCCTCAAAATGTCTTTGATCAGGATGCCATTGTTAATTGATTACATTGATAATGTCCTAGTTTTTAAATTAGTGTCTTGGCTTTATTAGGTGCACAATACACTCAAAACACTAGTAGCTAGGGATTTTTATTATGGGTTAAAGTGATTTATAAGTTATCTTGGAATCAATTATAATTTCATTCATTCACAATGCTTTGATATATCTTTGCCATCCATTTTCAGTTTCTGCACCATTAATGTCCAATGTCTATAACTTTGATTTGTTTGTTAAATTAAAACTTTTCCATTTAAATTAGTGGGTATGCTATGTAGGCCTTATTTATTATTAATAGGAGTGCCACATAATTTCCTTTTTCCAAGTGTCATTTCATCACTTTTATTGATTTAGTTTACCCTGCCATAGGGGCTCTTAGTAATCAAGAGTTTGAATATAGTGTTAAAAGAGTGTTTACAAGGAGAACAAATCTCCCAAAAAAAATTTAAAAATAATTTTTTTTAACACCAAAATGAGATAGGATAGATATATGAACAATTTTTTTGAAGACCCAAATGATCTCAATGCTTTTTCCAAACAAAATTTATGAAGACCGAAATGAAATAAGTGTCCCCTCTAAGCAATTTCACCAAAAAAATGTTTTGAACACTTTCATTGAATACAAATTTCATGCTAAGTAATTTCACCAAATATTTGTCTAACAAATACTTCAAACAACAAAATGACCTAAATTATAACACTTTTGAAAACCTAGGTCCCAAAGAATAAATTACAAAGCCAATCTATAAACAAAAAATCTAAATAATTATCTCAAATAAAAATCACAAATAGAAATAAAAAGATTAAATTCATGCCAAGGTTTATATAGGTGTGAAGCGATAAAAATTATCAAATTTAATATTTCAAAAAAAAATTTGGAATACCAAATCATGCTAAGCATGGTTCTAAACAAGTTTATTAAATAAGTTCACTGAACAATTTCATCAAAGACCAGAATGAGGTGAGACCTATACATACACAACTTATGAATAGTATTAGTAGGTTAGTATGAATAAATAAATCATGTTCATAGGTATTTTTAATAAGAATATTATTTAAACACATAAATCTATTTCTTTAGAAGACTATCAAGATATGACTAGACCTTTTCAAAAAGATAGTGGGTCCCTATTCTATAAAAAATAATGGGTGATGTTTAGCACAAAAAATGGTTAATTATAAGAAAAATACTCTCAAGTATCTGAGAACTTAGAAACTTTGGTTAATATATTTAGAATAAAAATGAACCATTCCATCAAAGAATAATTAAATCAAACACACAAAATAGACTCATAATAACCACATAGAACATACTTGCCTCTTAAGTTACCCTGGATCTATGTGTGAGGAAGTGATTTCCTCTTACACTTGTTATGAAGAATTTAGAAATTAATTTTGATAACTATAGGTTTCATTATAGTTTCAATAAAACATAAATTTGAGAACTGGGTAAGCTCTAACATTATTATGCTACTAGATAGGCAACCATAGACTCGATAGAGGTACCATGGGTTATTTCTCTTTACTCCTATATAATTAAATGATGCATGATACATTGACCTTATTTCATGATTTGATCTTTTTTATCACAATTGGATTTTTATTTTGGTTTTTTGTATCACTCTTTTTAGGATGTGTTGATATTTATTTTTCTATATTTCTCTTTTATATAATCTTATTATAAGAGGGAGAGAAAAAACCATAGTGATCTGGTATATATGAAAGTAGAATTTTTTACTAGATTACCCCTACCACTACACCCAAATCAATGGTTATTTCCTCAAAAAAGTATTAATATGATAGGTGCATTTGATCTAGTGAAAATGATGAAACTTTATAAAAATTGTATGTATTAATGGGACCAGCTTTTATACACCTAATTAAAGAATTCAATGGTATCCCAGTCATGATTAATTTTCCTATTACATAGAATAATTCTAAGAATCTAAAATATAAGGATGGAAAATCCTTAAATTAAATAAGTTGGTATAGCTTTTCTTAGTGTGTTTTCCTACAAGTTGATCCTTTATCTTCTAAACA
Organism: Torreya grandis; assembly: GCA_037957365.1. Classification (NCBI taxonomy): domain Eukaryota; kingdom Viridiplantae; phylum Streptophyta; class Pinopsida; order Cupressales; family Taxaceae; genus Torreya; species Torreya grandis. The sequence goes on along the minus strand of JARHVA010001295.1, from coordinate 2,248,369 downwards.
TTTTATTGGAAGTCCAATGCATTGGGTATTTATTTGAGCATACTAGGGTAAGTTAATTAGATTACCACTAGACAAATAAAAACATCAAACTAATAAATCAAGAAACAAAATTACTAAATAGAATACTAAAATTAGGTAATGTTAACCTAAGAAGTAGGGAATATGTTCTATGAAATGAAAAAATATATTCTAATAAAATAATAAATATATTTTCATGCTACTCTTACCAAAACATCTATTTTTATTAAGGGACATCTCTAAATGGTATATCTATGAAGTAATTATTCAAAAACTACCCATTGACTGGATATGTCATTCATTACCTTAGTGGTCCTTCAAATGAAAAGCATTGTTACCTAGGATCTTTTGAATTTTATAAGGTCTAATCCATTATGGTGTAAAATTGTCATGTTGTCATTTTTTCATGGGCTTTATTTCATAGAAGCACCAAGTCAAATATTCTAAGTGATTTATATTTTTCTCTTTTATCAAACTAGCTTTTGAATATGTCTTGATGTTTAAAAAAATTATGTAATGCCTCAGTGCTTGAGTATTCCATTTCTATTATATCTAGTAATAAAGACTCCACCTTCTGATTTGGTTCCATGTATTCCTACATTAATTGATATGTTGGAAATTTAAGTATGATTGGGAAAATTAGTTTTATCCTATATAGTATCAAGTAAGGAAAGGCCTTGAGTGCCTTCTTATATCTTGTTCAATCAACCCATAGTGCATACTTTAGTATATTGCACCAATCTCTATGTTTGTTTGCTACTAAATATTTAATGACATCATCATGTTCTTATTTGTTGATTCAACCAATCCATTTACTTATGGATAATGTTTGGATGATGATTTGATAGTGATTTGATTTTTTTTATCCCATTCATTAAATTTAGTTGATTAGAATGCTAGCCCATTGTTATAAAGTAGAGAAATGGAGGTACTAAATATATTTGTAATCTTTTCCTCTAGAAATCTGATTACATCTTGTGATCTTGAATTATTTGTAACTATAAATTTATTCCATTATGTGAAATAGTCTATGGTAGTTAGTACAAACTCTAGGCTTGCTGAAGAATTAGGGTTAATGATTCCAATTAAGTCTAAGCCCCATTGAGCTAACGGTCTTCCTTAAATAATAGGATATAAAGGTATTTTTGTGGGTACTTCAATTTTCATAAGGACTTGGCATTCATTTAATTTTATAACATGAACATGTGCATCCTTAAAGATTGTTAGCTATTAATAACCCATTATAAGGATTTTATGCGATATGGTGTTTATGGAAATATGACCATTACATATCTTCTAGTGAAAAATTTATATAAAGTTCTTAAGATTATTCTCATGATACATATCTTAGGTAGATGGATTCATAATTATTTCTATATAGGATTCCTTTTTTTATCATTTAGTTATCTACGTTGAGTCTAAAATCTCTCTTTTGTTATCTTTTGATCTTTGGGGAACAAGAACATATTAGGAAGTATTGAATAATATTAGTATACTACTCTCTTTTAGTTACTTATTTTTCACAAACCTCTTTAATGGTGATGCTTGGGTCAAGCTCAGTCATGAGTTGAATGATGCCTTGACCTCTAAAAATATTATTAGGATTTATATATATGTCAAACTCCTACAAATTTTCAATCCATTTTTCTCTACATTCTCCCATTTTATTTTGCCCCAAAATGAGCTTAATAGCAAGATATAATACAATGGTGATGGTTTTATTCCTTAGGATGTGATGTCAAAATTTATTTATCTCTTTGACAAGGTCAAATATTTATTTTTCTATCATGGAACACCCAAGTTCTATCTATTTCAATTTTATGTTCATGAATGCTTTAGTATGTCCTCTTTCATATTTATTTTAAGTGAGCATAATGGAAATGGTATGTTTTGACAAAAATGAATACAAGAAGAAGTTTCTAGTGACGTTTGAACTTAGTAGTATAAGGTATTGATATATTGCATCTTTAAATTCTTAAAAATTCTTTTAAGCTTTTTTTTTCCATTCCACTTTAGCAAGCATTGCATTCAGATGCCTAATAATTTTTGTAAATCCTGATAGAAACTTTATAATGAAGTTTATCTTCTCAAATAAATATTTGATTTATTTCTTTCTATTTGGGAATGTAATTTTTTATATCCCCTAAATTCTATTTGGGTCAATTACAATTCTATCTTTGGTGATGATATGACCCAAAATCTTGTCTTTCATGATGTCAAATATGATCTTGGGGTTTAGTGAGATGCCAAAACTTCTACATCTTTCAAAGATTGATTATAGATGACCCACATGATAAGTCCTTGATTTTGATAAAAATATGAGGTCATCAATGTAAATTATTATAAATTTACATATCATCTTTTATAACATGTGGTCCATGGCTCATTAAAAGGTATAACTTGCATTAATTAGGCCAAATGGAATTCTCTTATATGCATAAGTACCCTAATTCATGTTGAATGTTGTCTTCATTTTGTTCTCTAACTCTACTATTACCTAGTCATATTTTAAAAATACATCCAAGGAGGACATCATTCTTGAACCACTCACTATCTAGATGACCTCATCCAAGTAAGACAATGTATAACTATCTTTCTTAGAAGTTTTTTTCAAGATTATGAAATAAATATAAAGTCTAATTTCCCCACTCTTATTCCTAACTAAAACTAAATTAGCCACCCAAGTAGAATTCCTAATAGGGAAAACTATTTTTACACTTGCCAATTTTTCCACTTCAAAATAAGAGGATTCGAGATAGGATCTATTGACCTTTACCTTTATCTAAATGGTTGTGGTCCAAATTCAGTTGGATTGTATGGGTGATGAACCTTGGGTTGAAAACCTTCAATTATTTATATATCCATACAATAACATCATTGTATTGGGTAATTATATTATTCATCCTTTATATCTCCTCTAGAGTGAAACTGAGGCCAATGTTAACATAGCATGTGTCATATTTGTCTCCTAGATTCTCCCATTTGAATTTAGTTTAATTTATGTTTGAATACCTCTATTACTATGTTTGATGATCCAAACTGAAAATCCTTTCTAAGGAAATCATTCATAGAGAGAGGAGGTTTTACCTCAGCTAAATGAATCCTTCTCTCCCAAATTCCTCTTGGCATAGGTAATTAATCTCCTTTTCATCAATGATTTGAGACTCAAATTTATATAATTTAGTTAATAAATAGATGATCTAATTTATTTATCATCAAAGGCTTGGAAATTTTCCATGTTATTTAGAACATATGGACAAGGTACAATCTTAATAGAGAATATTTGTACCTTACATTCTCGTAGAGTTATGAAGTTAGCATCTGAAGCAACTAGTGATTCCATAGCTTGATTCTTATCTCAAGGAACAAACACTATATTAAAACATTACAAATACTTAATTAAATCTCAAGCTCTATTTTATTACCTCTTTAGGTATGATAGCTACACTGGTATTTATTCTTGACATGATTGATTACTATTCTATTTCTCCATAAATTTGCACTCAGTTGACATTATTTTCGAAATAAAAAAGTAATCCCAAAGTTAACACCTCATACTCCACTCTATTTTTGTTGTAAGGGAACTATATTCTATATCTTACTATGTGTTTATTTTATTTTGGGTCCACTAGTTCAACTCTAATTCTTGATCCTTGCTTGGATCTTGCACCATCAAAGTGGAGAGTCCATAAATAGGAAGGTCCCTATTTTTTTGGTTTCTACTCCTCATGTTTTGTAGTAAAGGTATATATCCCAAGGTTAAGAAATTATATATTAATTATTCATTATTTGTATTATATTAAGTAATCAAGTGATTCATTCTTGGATATCAATAAATTCAAATTTAGTTTTCAATTCCTTTCCATGGTAACCAAATATGAGAGAAGTCCATTGCTACATACCCATTCAATGTCTTAGACTAGTTTCTGTTGAGGAGGAGTCAATATAATTCTAATACATCAAGTAAAAGTTTATAAATTATCATTTATACTCATTAATTTAATGCCACTTGCATGTGTACATAGTTTAGTTTTATTATTACATGCACTACAATCTTATGTAGTTGTGAAACTATCATCTTTGATGGGAATGGAGTGAAACCCAACTTTTTAAAAATTTAATTTCACATCACTATGGTTGAAGCTCTTTAATTAAATAAATAATTTTGGATGTTCTTTTCAAATGCTTGGATACTCAATAAGAGAGATAAAACATCTAGTTTAGTTTTGTATATGACATTGATGTGAGTAGCCTTTAGCTTTTATACAGTTTCCTTTCCTATAATAGACCTCCATAAGAACTCCTTTTGTTTAGTAATCTAAACCAATTCATGAAGAGTAATGTTGGAATTTATCTTATTCATGTGTTTAGTAATGTTATACCCTCATTTTATTTGATCCTCTTTATTCTAGGGTTATTTGTTCCCCTTTGGGGGAGGTGGATTGTTGTTAGCCCTTGGATTCGGTGGAATAGTTGTATTATTTAAAGGATTAGACATTATGAAGGGATGATTTTTCCTCATATTATAATTACACTTTTGATAATACTATAAATCATGTATTTCATTGGAGTTATCTTCTGATTCATTATCATCTTTTCTTGGGAAAAAGGACTCATGTGTTTCAAATACCATTGTAGTGTTTGAAGAACCAACTTCTAGGTGGAACTGTGGTGGATTATTCATAAAGTCCTATCTTACCATATTACTTTAGAAGATATCAAACAATAAAAAAAATTCTAAGTCCATTCAAACTCATAGATACATTACTAAATTAGAACCTTACTTCTATTTTTAGCATAAAAATGCATGTATGCATGCTTATATTTAACTATAATTAATCAAAAATGAGTCAGCTTGTACAATGTAATTCAACATGTGCATGATTAAAAATATTTCAAACTAATTTTACAATTATGTATGAAGTATAAATAACATATAAGTACAAGGATTAATACTATATGAAAAATTAGCCTTCAACTAAGGCTTGTTTGGTGATTTCATGGCACTACTAGTTGTTAGAGGTATTGAATTGACTACTTATGTTGAACTAGAAGTTAAAACATCAAATTTATTATTTAATTCCATCACATTAATGTGTTTTTAACCAATATCATGATAGTATCTAATAATTTCCATATTTATCAATAGAGGTCTATGCACCTTATTGACTTTATCAATAAGCCTTATATGATTAGCATTTGTATTTATAAATTTAATTCTAAATATTTCTACTTCTGTGACCTTTTTCATTGAAAAAATAAGCTTGAATTTTATTTATTCCAATGTCACACCTTGTAAGTCCTACTTAAATATTATTGAATTATGTTTAAGTAGATAATCAAACATTTCCTAGCTAACGAGTCTACTCATGGAGTCCCTTACCTATGAGAGATTTAATTCCTATAGAATATATAAAATAAGGGTTTCATTATTTTAATATTTAGGCATTACTTCCTTAATTTCTATGATCCATTCTCTAGATTCTTGTGTCCTAATGACTACTAAGTTGAGGACATTAGTAGCCTCCAGCTGTGCCATAAAATTAAGGGAGGCATATGCCTTACTAGTTGTATAAATAATAAGAAACTTAAGCTTATTTTCATCTTATTTCAACTAATTAAAAAACTTGATAGTTTCAAATATTTGAGGTGCTAACTCAGACCTAATTACAATAATAGCCTTTATGATATTATACAATCTAGATGATGCATTTTTCACATCTATCTCTATCTAAATGGGAACATGTATAATATGTTGTTGTTCCCTTTTTTACTCTAATTATTTTTACATCTCAACTAGATAATCCTTGTGGGTTTCAAAATAAGATTTGAAATCCTTAATGTATGGGGACTACCTCAATTTTATATTCTTCCTTTAAAAAAAAGTAAATACCTCTTGTATTTATTTTAATATGACTACTCTTACAATATCATATTATAGTTTCCTCTTCCTTACCCTTTGTACACTCCCCATATATTTCTCAAATCTAAAGATTATTATGGGAAACTCTATAATTACAAGATTAGGCCTTTGAGAAACTTTTGATTACATATATGTTACCCACTATGGGAAGACTAACTAGATTATATCTTGTGGTTGAGTGTCTCGAACTATAGTCTCACCCAAAAAATCTCTTGATGACTACTTTAAAGCTTATTCAAGTAGTGGATTATGAAGTGAAGGCCAAATTATTTTAGACTAGTCCACTCTACCATATTGAGGTAGTGTTGGACTATATAGACTAGTTTATTTTTTTCAATCTTCTTCATTTTTATCATAGTAGTGTCCTAAGAAGAACTAGGGGGAGGCATTGGTAAACCCAATTAAACAAACGAAACATGAAGCCAAGGGCTTACTACTGCTACACTAGCCTTCTTGGTTGCCTTTTTATTAGTCTTTTGGGAAGCTAGGAAAGTGGTGAAATAACCATAGTAGAAATAATAGGAATTGATATAGAAGATACAATTGGTGGAAGTGGAATAGGTGGGGGAGTAAGAACAATAGGGGTAGAGGAAGTATCCTCTACCATTAGAACAAGTAGAGTTGGTTGGGAACTTAGATAAGAATAAATAACCTTTACCTTGGGTCCCAAAATGAGATGGTGAGCACTAGGACTAAGGGACATAATAAAATTAACAAACATTAAAAGGAGAAACACAAGACACAAAATGAATAATGGAAACTAAAGGGGTTACTTGCTCACTTGATGGTTCTAAATATAATGGTGCTTTCCCATTGGTGTCCTATAGTATCAAGATATTATATATTTTAATTTCTTTCTCCTCATCCATGGATTCACTCCCAACTACCTCTCCTAATGTCCCTTCTACTGATGGTGCCTCAATAAGTAGGTTCTATGGAGGGGATGATACCTTAGCTTCCTCCTATAAAAACTAGTTATTTTCCTAATTATGGAAGGTGCCTCTTATATAGTTATGGTTGATCTAACCATAGTATTAGCCTCAAATAATTATGTGCTACTTGGATGGGTAGGCCCTCAAAATCTAAATAATCAAGCTTAATGGGGTCATCTTTTTCACTCTGAAGTGAAATATTAGGGACTCATGACTCCTTTACATATTTTAGTGCCACATGGGGTGTCTATAAGGGTTTATATTTATATTGTGATACATTAGAAGGAATATTAACACAAAAATCAAAGGTATCCCATCCTCCATCTAGTGGTAGTCTAATTTATGCATCTATAGTTAAGATAAAAGGCTACCCTTGAAATTTTTTAAAGATATCTTTAGTCATCCTGACTATTTTTACCCATTACTTGAATTGTCCATCATATTTAGAATTTAAAAATAATAAATCATGATCATAGGGCTCATGTTAATATGTAATACCAAGGCCCTTGATGTGTTTCTATACTTGGCCATGTAGATCCCAATCACTGTGTGGTAGTGTATCTAGTGAGTAATACTCCCTTAAACCTATTAGCTTCATAGAAATGTTTGTGATTTAAATAACATATTATCTCAATCATGAGGTGGGTTGTTGAAGTAGATATTCTTGATCTTGTGAATATCAACTTCTATTCACCACCATAATTGGTAGGCAATTATTTTCTCTACCAATTTTTTGAGCACACACATGGGGAGGCGTAGGGGGGATGCCTTATAGTCTGTGACCATAATCAAAGTGTAATCTGGGTATAACCAATAATATACCCTAATCATTAGTGTATCCATAATTATTTTTTCAATATTAGGTAGAGTGGACTCATGTATGGCCATCCATACTTGGGGGCATACATCCTCTACAATATCTATGATGTTATAGGTGTATGTGTATATGTGCATGAAAGAATAAGAATCACATATATGATTCTTGATGAATTATGAATCTAGGATATAGAGTGACCCATTATAAATGAAAACTATGCCAAAAATAACATAGATAAGGTAAGATATAATGTAGAAATGACCTCCCTAGGGCCTCTTATCTTTTTTTAATATATGTTCTTATATCCTTACACTAATCACATAACCCAAAGAAAATGTAAACTATGAGGTCAACATTAAATCTAATAATGAAATCCATTCAAGGTTGAAGAATTGAATGTCGGGATAGCCATATAACATATTCAAGAGGGCCATCCTAAAATGTTTCCCATTATGAATTTGGTCATTATCACTGACTGCTTTTCTTTCAAATTGATGGTCTCCCTAGGAACCACTCAATTACTTAATGTTTTCTCAATGAAATTCTTCTATGAGACTACTCTATACAAATCATAAGTAGCATATACAATAGGGAGGAAGAGATACCTTTGAAATCCATCCCCAAATATTCCTATATGAATATCTTGTGCTTTAAATGGTGTAGTAATGTGCCTATGATCACCTTCCTAGTGAATAAAAAATATTGTAGGAGGTCAATGCATGGAATCACCTCTAGATTTTCTATAGTGAAGTGTAGTCCTTGACATTTTAAGGAGAGAATGTCTACAACCAAAATTTGTTAATATGGGGTTAATATCTCTTTATGGGTATTTGTATCAACTTGGTGAATCACATCCCATTGTGTTGAATAATTATTGTAGTCATTGTTGAATATTATGGCTCAAAGAAAGTATCTTTGTATTCAGTTTAATCTTTGATAGAAAATTTCAATGAGGCTAAGATTTTTATAATGTCTTTGATGAGGAATCCATTTTTAATTTATTGCATTGACAACATCCTAGTTTTTAAATTACCATCTCACCTTTCTTAGGTGCATTATACATTCAAAACATTGGTTGGTAGGGCTTATTAGTAGGGAGGCGAGTGAGTTCAATGTTAGTTTAGGATCAATGAACACATCATTTGAATGCTATGAATTGATATAGACTTTAATTTCATTTTTAGTTCATGGACCATTAATTTTGAACATATATAACTTTTATTTGTTTATTGAATTCAAAATTTTCCACTTCATTTGGTAGGTATGCCATGTAGGCCCCATTGATGCTTTATAGGATTACCGAATCATCACCATTTTCCAAGTGTCATTTCATCACTTCTATCACTTTATTTTACCATTCCATGGGGGTTCTCAGTAGTTGGGTGTCAAGATATAACATATAAATAGTATTTCCAAAGTGAGAAAATCTCCTGAATAAAACTTTTGAACACTTTCTCCAAAGACCAAAATGAGCCAGACAAAAGCCCCAAATAATTTTTTTGAAGACCCAAATGAGCTAAATAGTTTGAAGACCAAAATTAACTAAATTTTTCCTCTAAAAAAAATTTGCCTAAGACCATTATTGTGCCAATTAATTTTATCAAAGAGTTTTTCTAGATAAACCCTCTAAATACCAAACTAGCCCAAACTTTAATTTTTTTGAAAACCTAGGTCCTAAAAAATAAATGGGAAATCCAATCTAAAAATATAAATTTTGAACAATTATCCTAAACAAAACCTGTGAATAAAAAATCAAACGCTAAAATCATGCCAAGGTTTATATAGGTGTGAAGTATTGAAACTACCAAAGATAGGAATCTAAACAAAAGTTATGAAGCCCAAATTATGAAATTTGTAATGGAATTTCATTAATAAAATCACTACAAGAGGTGCTTATTTATACAACACTAACTGAGATTATATATCCTAATCTATAAGATATTATGACTCACACTAATTAACCACACATAGGAAATACCCTATCTAACTAACCTATATAAAATCAATGGTGTAATATCTTGAGACATTTATTACAATAGGCTAGGATAAATTAATTATTATAACATTCCTTCCTTTATTTGAACATATCCTGAAGAGAAAAAGAGATCAAATTTTTGAATGCCTCAAAATTATCATGTTCAAGTGACTTTGCAAAGACATTTGCACATTGATCCTGAGTGGGGCAATACTAGAGCTATATGTTGTGATAATGAACATGTTTTTATATGAAATTAATATAAACCTCAATGTGTTTTGTTCTCTCATGAAACATTGGATTGTGAACAAGATGTAAAACACCCTGATTACCATAATTTAGAACTGTAGGATTGAGTTTGTAGAACTCTAATGCCTGAAATAATATGATGTATCCCTATCTCTTCATAGATAGCTCATGATACAACATGATATTATACCTATATGGAATATATATAGACACAATTTTTCTTCTTACATACCCATGAAATCAAACTAGATCCCATAAAGAACACAAATTCATAAGTGGATTTCCTATCATCAATATAAGTTCCATGATCTACATCCATGTATCATGTCAAGAGGAACTTATCATTATTCTTGTACTATAGGCCTACTCAAGTGTATTTTTGATGTATCTCAATATCTACTTTGTTGTTTTCTAATGTGTCACCTTTGGTTCTTCCATGAACTAAGAAAGATAGCTGACAACATAGCTAATATCTAGCCTAGTATATGTCAAGTAAATGAGACTCCTAATCAACTAAAAATAGTGAGTTACATTTAAATATGGTGATGTATTTATATGAGACAATTGAATTCTTATCTCTGTAGGTGTTGCAATAGGCTTATAGTCCATCATCCTAATTTTTTTGAGCAATGTCTTGGTATACTTCATCTTTGAAACAAAAATGTAATTTTATTTCTACCATACATATAAACCAAGATAATAGTGTAAAAAATCAAGATTTTTCATGTTTAATGATCACTTGAGATCATTCTTAGTTGCATCGATTATCTTCATTGTATTACCAGTGATGACTAAATTATCAGCATAAAGAATCACTCTAACAACCTCTTCCCCTCCATGTTGTTTAAGGTAGAGGTTGGGATCATATGGACTATTGTTGAGTCCATTTTGTATGACATGCTAATAAATATTAATGTACTAAGCTTGGGGAGCATATTTTAGCCCATAGAAAGACTTGATAATCCTACACACTTTTTATTCTTGATTAGGTGCCAAAAATACTTCAAGTTGAGTCATGTAGACTTCTTATTTCATATATCTATTGAGAGAGGCACTTTTTACATCTATTTGATGGAATTTCCATCCAAAATGTGTATCTATAGAAAAAACTATTCTCATAGTCTTTATCTTCGCTATGGGAACAAAATTATCCTCATAATTAGAGCCTTCTTTCTGAGCATACCCTTTTACAACAAGCCTTACCTTATACTTATCAATATTTCCATATAATTTTTACTTGGTATTAAAGACCCATTTGTATCTAATATGCCTCTTCCTTGGTAGAAGATCAAAAAATTTTCAAGTTTTATTCTTCATCAATGACTAATATTTTACATCTATGACATCTTTCCAAGGTCCAGATTATAGTTATTTTATTATTGTAGAGGGTTTATATGTTTCTTGCAAAATACTCATAAAGTCCATATTAACCTCTTCTCAATCCATGATTGGAGTCCTCAATCTTTAAGTGGATTTATCTAGTACTCCATTCAAGTTATCATCTCATATAGTATTTGTATACCACTTGGGCATATGTTTAACTATAGGTGGTGGTGCTAGAGGTCCTGTTTTACTATTTTCCTTTCCAATTTCACCATCACTATCTAAAATAATAATAATAATTTTTCCTATATCATTTTTGTATGTAGAAGGCATATTGATGCCACTATTTTCATCAAGCATTATATCTCTACTGATTAGTACCTTATTTGTTTTTGAATTAAGGAGCTTGAATGCCTTTGATTGTGCACTATATCAAAAAAAATACATTACTTTGTTTTCTTATCCAAATTAGTCATTTTCTTATTAGGAACATGAATATATGACTTACAACTAAAAACTCATAGGTGAGTTACCTTTGGTTTATTCCCTATCCAAAACTCATGTGGTGTGATTTCATCAAGAGATTTGATGGGTGACCTATTCAAAAAGTAGACTAAGTGTGACAAGATTATACCTAATATGTATCAAGTAATTTTGATTCCTCAACCATGCTACAAAACATTTCCAAAATGAATCTATTACACTATTCTGCAACTCCATTTTATTGAGGTTAATATGGAGCTATCAATTTTTGATTGATTCCATTCACACTGAGATAGGATAATCAATCTTTATTGGTGTATTCCCCACCCCCCCATGATTTGAGTAGAGGGTCTTGATTTTCCTACCAATTTCATTTTAAATAATGGCCTTGAATTCTTTGAAGACTTGAAAACATTGATCCTTAGTCTTCAATAAATATACCCATATTATTAGTGAGTAATCATCAATAAAAAGTTAAAAGTATTTATACCCTTTGACACTAGGATAAAAATGTCTACAAAGATCGATGTGCACCAAGTCTAACTTACCAAGTGTCTAATACTCAGTCTTTCCAAAGGGAGTTCTTATTTATTTTCTTGCTCAGTAATTGGTACAGATATAAAAATATTTCTTGAGTTTGGGAAGACCACTAACCATATCCTATTTACTTAATTTTACCGAATAAGCATAAATCAAGTGGCTATATCTCCTATGCCATAAATTTCCTAGTTATGTATCTTCAACCATAAGTGTTGATGATCATTTTGAAAAAAATCAAGCTAAAACATTTTTCTAGTGTTGAAATAATTGGCAATCACTTTCAAATGCCTAGACTTATCTTTGATGTGAAAAAAAATTTGACCATTTTGGTGATCAAATTCAACCATAAGGTTTTGGTGAAATAAATGATTAATAGATAATATATTTTTTCTTAGTAATAGAACATATAAAACATTTGAAATGTTGCAATTTTTGTTTCCAATTTGATGTTTGATGTCACCACTACCTTGTATTTTATATGAGATATCATCTCCAAGTGATACATTTCCCTTTGATTCTATTTTGGTAAATGTAGAAAAAATTCATTTCTCCCTATCATGTGTTTGATTTATCCTAAATCAACATACCAAACTACACTTCAATGATTGGTAGAATCATGTGTTTGATTATATAAATCATATTCTTGCATAGACAACTATTCTCCTTCTACAAAATTGGCTAGAATTTTGGTAGTGTTTTAGCTTGGGATGCCTAATATTGGAGTAACATGATGTATCCAATGAGTACACATACTTAGATATTGATCTCCACTAAATATCCAATGCTTAAAAAAAACTCTTAAGTTTTCTTGCTTTTTTACCAAATTAAAGATGGAATGGAATTGCATTATCAAAATCACTATAAGAGGTGCTTATTTATACAACACTAAGTGAGATTAGATATCAAAATCTATATGATATTATGACTCACACTAACTAATAACACATAGTAAATATACCATATAAGTAATCTATGCTAATCAAAGGTGTAACACCTTGAGAAATTTATTACAATAGGCTAAGATAAATTAATTATTCTAACAAATCTTGATAAGCACAATTCCAAACAAGCTCACCATACAATTTCACTGAAGACTCAAATTATTTGAGACCTAGACTTATACATCTTTCAAAGAGCATTAGTAGGTTAGTCTGAATAAATAAAGAATGTTCAAAGGTTTAATGAATATCAAGGTTATTTCAACACATAAATCTCTCTCTTTAAAATCGTATCAAGATAGGCCTAGACCTTTTTCAAAAAGAAACTGGGTCCCTTTTTTAAAAAATGAATGGGAATGTTAGTTAAAACAATGCCATTTAGAGATTTTTATTTTTAGGATTTTTTTAAATAGGTTCAAAACTCCTCAAAATAGGGGGCATTTATATAGGTTTTTCATGGAGATCAAGCCATCTGAATGCACTCATGGTATTGTTTTCAACATGTAGGCATAGAACATAGGGCTCAGAATAAAAAAAACATAGTGGGAAATAATTAAATAGAGATAAAAGTTAGTTTGGTAAAAAAAAAATATTTAGAAACTAAAACTATAACACTGATATCCAAGGTATGGTGCTACTATCTAGTAGTCCCAAAAATAGGAAAATATAGATTCTTCAAAAAATTACAATTTTAGTTATAGATTATCAATTTTTCATAGATTCATACATATTTTTTAGATAAGGGAAATCATGTGTGGCATGATCAATCCTATTTCAATTTTAGATACTCAAATATAGATTATTATAACTTAATATATAATCCATATGCTTAGATATCAGATTTGGGGGCACATACATGGCGTACTATTTATATATATTCACTTTTACACGAATTGATCAGATAGAATGGAAAACTCCATGTCATTCTCTACATTATTAATTTAAACAATATTTACACCATTTTGTAACATATTTTATGCCTTAGTCCATCTAAAGTAGTTATAATTATCGAGTAGTACCTAAGCTACATACCCAAGTGCTTGAGATGCCCCTAAGATGATTCTCATCTAGAGTTATGGAGTGGCTATAAGGATACTATATATAGTTTTATTTATAATCATATAGGTTTAGTTAGATTTTAAAATTTATTTATATATGTATATAATACACAAGGGTTGTTAATGATGGAGTCATAGTTTAATTGAGTTCTTGAGCCACCTACATAAGAGGGTTATAAAATCCATCAATCCAATCTAAGATATCCAAAGGTCATGATCCACTAAATAAGGGTAAAAATTGATGGAGTCAAGGCTAGATTAAGTTATTGATCCACCCACACATGGGTATTGTGCAATTTATTTATCCCATTCCAAGTTATTCATTGATTGATCACTAGGGATACATACAAGATGCCACTAGGTTTATGCATTGGTTCATGTACCCAATGTGGTGTATTCATTCCTTTCCTCTCTCTTATATTTTAACCCAATTTTATATTGATTTTGATATATATTAATTAAGGATTGATTCTATGCACATTTCATTTGTAGAACACATAATGGATCATGTTACACATACTTAAATCTAAATTCATGGGCTTCACCTCCTAGGTAAGTCTAGATATGTTTATTTTCCTTTATCCTAGTCATTTAAATTTATTGCATATTATAGTCATCTAAAATTTCACTTGAGTACAATGATTTTTACTTGAGACCACCTATCCCTATCTTATCATTAGACCTATCTTATGACTTGTTTAGAACTTATCCATATTTTTTGCAAGCTGCACCCATCTATAGACATCTTAAAATTAGTTTTAGATACTCTTTTAGGCATCCAGGCCCATGGTGCCTCAAGCTAGGGGGAAATTATAGTCATCTAAAATGTCACTTGAGTAGAATGAGTTTTACTTGAGACCACCCATTCCCAGCTTATCCATAGACCTATCTTAGGACTTGTTTAGAGACATCCATATTTTTTTTAAGCCACACCTATATATGGACATCTTAAAATTAGTCTCAGATCCTCCTTTAGGAATCCAAGTCTGGGGGGAATTATAGTAATCTAAAATGTCACTTGAGTTTAATGAGTGTTACTTTAGACCACCCATCCCTATCTTATCCTTAGACCTATCTTAGGACATGTTTAGACACTTATCCATATTTTGTACAAGCCACATCCATCTATAGACATCTTAAAATTAGTCTTATATCCTCCTTTAGGCATCCAAGTCTGGGGGGAGTTATAATCATATAAAAATTAACTTAATTAAAATGAATGTTACTTGAGACCACCCATCCCTATCTTATCCTTAGACCTATCTTAAGACTTGTTTAGACACTTATTCATATTTTTTGCAAGCCACACCCATCTATAGACATCTTAAAATTATTCTCACATCCTCCTTTAGGAATCTAAGCCCTTAGTGCCTCAAGTTATACCACCTGGACATTAGCACCATACTTTGGACACTACACCCTATACTACTGTCCCAGTTTGATGCTATTTTCATTCTCCCTCCTTGTAGCCCCAATGGTTATATTTTAAATTCTAAAAACACGTAGGGTTGGTATAGACATATTTTTAACCCCATACAAGCACTATATCAATATATATATATATATATATATATATATATATATATATATATATATATATAGACACACACACACACACACACACACACACACACACACACACACACACACACACACACACACAAATTTTAAACTTTCATTTAAATGTGAATACATACAAATAGGCTTAGAAAAAGTTATGCATAATAAAGGTTATTGATCTGTATTCTAACCTACTTCTATAAAAATTCATTTATAGCAATCCTAAGATCATAACACATATTTCAAATCTCAAGTGTGTGTGTGTGTGTGTGTGTGTGTGTGTGTGTGTGTGTGTGTGTCTATATATATATATATATATATATATATATATATATATATATATATATAGACACACACACACACACATGAATTTTAACCTTTCATCTAAATGTAAATACATACAAATAAGCTCAAAACAAGTTATGCACAATCAAGGTTATTGAGACCTATTCTAACCTACTTCTATAAAAAGTCATTTATAGTAATCATAAAATAGATTTAAAATGTCAAGTCTCACTCAAAGAACTTAAACCAACATTTATATTATCTTCACTTTCACTTTCACCATCACTTAGGTGGGGAGAACTAAATCAAGTTGGATCTCTTCTATAAATATTGGTATGTAGGAAACTATCATCATAGAGGGGTGTTGAGAATGTCTAGCATACCCAACTAACATCACACTTTTTATTATTATACCAATTGAATACCCTAACCACATGAAGGTCTAAGGTTTTCATAAAAAAATAGTCATAAATAACAAAGTAGGGTTTGTCCATGCAGGAAAAGGCATACCAAACTCAGACATAGTTACTCCCAGAAGTACATATGAGTTATCACATAGAGGACATTATCACCAAAATTAAACACTAACACCATAAAAATAATATCCAAGGTACAATTTTACTATTCAAGAGGGTTTATGATGCCTAAATCCTATTTGTGACAATAAAACTAGCTCTTGTATCATTTTTCAACTTCTAAATCCTTTGTCTTGGTTAGTTTCAAGCTAAATAATTATTTGTGTCATTAATTATTATTATTATTATTATTATTAAAAATATTAGATCAAGTCAGTTATTGCAAAAATTAGTGTTTGTATTTATTGATTATTTCTTCCCTCATTTAGTGTACTAAAACCCTTTAATAACCTAGTATTAAACTCAATAATTCCTTAAAATTTTAATCATCTAGGACCTTTTAATCATGCTACTACCCATTATTCAACAACTTCATATCCATTTCCCCAACTAATTAATTCAATAATAATGAATTTTCATGAAAGGTAATTGATAATATATAAGCTTCAATAAGATAATTCATATGACTCTAAAAATGAATCAAACTCAAATTTTCAATATCTTTAAATATTAACCAAATACTATTTTATGAACACTTCTTGATAATAATTTGATCAAACTTCCTTATAATTATCTTCACCCTACACATAATCAAAAAATTGTGAGAGAGATCATTTTTTAGCTATCATTGTATCAAAGGGTATATAATTATTAATCATTAAAAATTAAAATTGGGAAACTTGTGGATAAATGCGTTATTAGATTTGACAAATTTACCAATACACCTATAAGGTTTACTTATCCATCTTGTTTTAGTTCACAATCTATGAATATCAATGTATCCTAACAAATTCTTAAAAGTGAACCAATGGGCATTCAATCTCTTATAATAGGTGAACATAAACAAGGTATTGGTATTGGTGTTAATGATATGGCATAATACAATACATATATAATTGGATTATCAAATAAATAATATATGAATAATGTAAGTCATAACATATAAGAGATAATGAGGATGAAATAGGGCATATTAATGTTAACTCACCAAATTTCACCCTCAGGAGAGGATTGTTTAGACCTCTCCAAGTTATAGGTAGCATAAGATTAGTCAAAGGCTATGGGTGACATGTGGATGGACTAAAATTATAGTTTATGGGGATAACTCCCTTGATATATCCATTATGGATGATTGACTAAAATATACTCACTTGCTGATGAAAAGAGATAGATAAATGTATGAAATTGAAACCTATGCTAATGGAAGTGATGTACCAATATGATGAATCCACTCTAGCTAACCATTCAATAATAATAATGAACAAGACAAGTAACTAGATCTCCCTCTCCAAAGGCTTCTATATATTAGTAATTCACATGAAGGTTATGGAAAATGGCTACAAGTTGAAGGTGAAGGATGAGATATTTGTCTTGAGACACTACCAACTATATTATGCTTCTAACATAATCATTAACACTTTGACACATCATATGACCTAGATAAAACAATCTCTTAGTAACTAGATGAGAACAAGGACCTACAAAGGGGAATGAGACTTCACCACTTATATAAATCAAAAACCATATGAAACACTAAACTAGTAAGAAAAGTTAAAACAATCCATATATCAGTTCAATAGGTTTACAAGGTACAATCTGGGAAGAATATCTCCATACCTAATAGATGGATGATTATTATTGATGAGGTTTTTATGCACACTAGTTCGTAATTAGGTAGCTTCTAACATTTTATGATCTTAATTAAGTTAAATTCCACTCTAGGGTATGAGTTTTAGGTATTTAGTTTGAATAACCTAGTGATGGAATAGTAGGCAAAGCATGTGAGTTTTTAATTGGGGCTATGTATGGATTAATGTTATAAAAAAGAAAATCAAAACTAGGAGAGTTAGCAGTGGGTGGATATTAATCTAAAGTGGATAGATCTCAAAAATAAACTCCAAAAAGAGAGAAGGGTAGAGTATAAAAGGACTCAATGACTTCATCAATTACCTTTTACGATGTATTCTTCATGGATAATTTATTTCAAAACCAATGTTTTTTGTGAGTATCTATTCCACACACACATACAAACATAGTCAAATAGTCTAGAATAGTTTGATATAGGAAACTTAGAGGTCTAGGAAAAAGGTTTCTCCTTTTGGATTAGTTATTTCACACTCGTACTTAAAATATTATGACTCAAACTAAGGACATATATGGTATAGTTTTTGTATATAAATAAAAGACTATATTATTGAAAAAACACTTCTACACACTTATAAATATGAGACAATCAACTTACTTATAAATAATAAATATAATTGATAATTATTTAATAACTATTACACATCTAATTTCATCATATTAATCATACTAATAAGAATTATTCATAGTTGTTGCACACATAGAATTAATAAATCAAACAACCAAAAAGATCAAGCCTAATTATATAAAATTGGGAGAGAAAATACACCAACACATACATGATAACAAAAATTGATTTGCTTCTGTATTAAATTTTTTTAACTTTGAAAATGACAGTTACATATGTTTATATAGACTTGGGGAGGGGTTTATCATCCTCTAAGTTCATATAAATTTGTGCTTACATGTCATAATTAGAACATCAATTCTAGTTGTAGCTTCAAAACTATATGTAATGTATACATATATTTAACTTATAATTATCAAAAATTAAAGTTAGCCTTTACAATGCGATGCAATGTGTTCATGATTACAAATAAATTAGGCAATTTTCTATTAGAATTTAATAAATGTATACTAAGAGTAAAAAACTTAACGTTTTTGAATTGATATGCACAAAACTAGCCTTTAAACTAAGGCTAATTGGATGTTTATATAGATGCACTAACTATGGGATTTATTATTATAGACACTTGTGTTGAATTGGAAGTTAAAACATCAATCTTATTCTTCTCCTTCAACTCTAGATAACACTTATGTCCCACCTCATGTTGTTATGTGATGATGTCTAAGCTGAGTAAAGAAGGTATATGCACCTTATTCACTTACTCAAGGATATTTGCATGCTCCACCTTTATATTCTGGAAGTTTATTTTGAAGATTTCAAATTTTGTCACTTTATTTCTATCAAAAATCAACTTAGTTTCAATATCTTCAAGTGCTAATCCATTATAGGATCTGATTAAAATTCTTAGATGCCTTCTGTAGAAGTTGATCAAAATTTATTCTACTGATAATATTTCCTATATCATCCCTTGCCTTAGATAATTTTAATTCTTCTAAGATTACAAAATGAGAGTTTCATGTTCTTGATACTTGGGAATTACTTCCCCAATTGTTTTAATCCACTTTTTGGCCTCCTAAGTTTTGATCACTACCAAGTTGAGGGTGTTTGATGCTCTAATGGTGTCATTAAGTCTAGATGGATATACTCCTTATTAGTAGTATAAAGAATAAATAACTTCAATTTATTTTCATTTTATTTTAAATAATAAAATAAATGATGAGTCTTTGCAATATGGGGAGCCAATCTTCCCTCATTTCCTCCATTACTTTAAGAGCATTATAACACTTTGATAAAACTTGCTAAGCTTTAGTATTAATTCCTTGAGGAATATGGACTATTTTATATGGATATTTGATTTTATATAGATCTTGTTCAAATTCCTATCTAGCCATTTTAGTCACCTCATAGAATGTTATCATAGTATCCTTATGCATTTTAGAAAGAGACTTGAAGTCCTCTATATAGAGACTACCCCAACTATCTGTTATTCCTCTTGGATAAGGAAAATAATTTTTGTATTTATTCAAAGATGATCTCCCTCCTAGCTTCATCATCTACTTTCCTCTTACTAACCCTTTTGATGCTTCTTGAGGGCTTATCAAACAAGGAGGTTATTGATGGAAATTTTGTGATTTTTAAATTAGGATTTTGACAAGCCTTGGATATAAGATCAACTACCCATAGTGGGATAGCTATTTGGGATAGTTTTTTTAACTGTGTATCCTCCATAGATTTATCCTTTGATTCTTTCATTGAATATCCTTTGAGTACTGAGTTAGGAAGGGAGAGACATGTCATATTAGACTAATTCACACATCCATATTGGGGTAGTGGGTAGACTGTATATACTTGTTTTCCTCTTTTGACCTACTTTGATGATATGATAGTAGTATTTTAAGGGGAGTTTGTAGAAAGCATTGGTATATTTATTTGAGTATAAGATACATGGTGTTGGGAGATATCTAATTCTCCTTAACATTTTTTAGAATCCCTCCTTTTGGTCTTAAGTTGGGCTATAACAGTCCCATAGGGAATACTAGTACTTGCATAAACAATAAACATATATAAAATTGTGGGGGAAATTGAAACATCAAGGGTAAAGGTAAAATCCTCCACTTTTGGAGTGACCAAATGTGTTTATAACATATCACTGATGGGAACTAAACCAAAAATGGGAACAAAAGAGAAAACTTGGGAAGAAGGGAATGAAAGCTAAGCCTTCTTACCTAATTTATATTATTCCATTAGTGACTTCACTTTGTCAAATATAAGGCTTAGTTACTTTGTTCTTTCTAATTCCTCCTCTTCCTTCAATTATTTCTCTACTAATAACTGTTAGCCAATTTTCACACCCAATTTTGCATCTTGGCTAAGTGTTACATTCTTAATTGGTTTATCCCCACAACAAAAAGACCAAGTTTTATTTCCTTTAGAAGACTTTGTTCGATCTTTTTTCAAGTTTTATTTTGATATTTTTACTCAAGTCTTATTTCCTTTGGCAATGTTTTACTTTGGGTTTTTGTCCAAGTCTCAAAGGAATTGTTTCAAACTTTTTGTCTAAAACAAAAAGTCTAAAGGAATTGTTCCATTTCAAGATATCTGAAGGGTCACTTACAAAATTCTAAAGGATCTTTTATCATGGAAGTTTCCTTTGCAAAAATTCTAAAGGGTACATTTCAAGATTTATGAAAGGAATATTCAATATTTCCAATGGAAAAGTGTCATTTGCAAATTTTTTGAAAGGTTTTTTCTTTCAAGGAATTGATCCTTTTCAATTTTTCCAAAGGGAACTTTGTGAGTTTTATAAAAGAATTTTTTTAGACATTTTGTTCGAAATAATATTTTTGAAGAAAAATTTCTTTCAAGGAATTGGCTCTTTCAAATTTTATGAAGGAATTATTTCAAACATTTTGTCTGAAACAATCTTTCTAAAGGGTCTTTTTCTCATGAAAGTGTCCTTTGCATTATTTTTGAAGAAACATTATCAATTTTGCTAAAGGGTATTTTCTCTTCCAAAGGGAAACATTCAAAAATTTTGAAGGGACACTTTTCAAGAAAAGGGGTGATTTTTTATCTTGCAAAGGGAAATTTTCAATCTTTCTAAAGGGTCTTTTCTTGAGAATTGGTCCTTTGAATTTTATGAAGGAATTATTTCAGATGTTTTATCCCAAACAATCTTTTTAAAAGAATTGTCTCTTACATTTTTTTGAAGGAATTGGTGCTCTCTCAGAAAGTTTGGGAGGTCCTTGTAAAATCCCAAAGGGACAATTGCAAAAAGTCTAAAGGGTCTTTTCTTGAGAAAGTGTCTAGTTAAAGATTTTGGAAGGGATATTTCAAGATTGATGAAGGGCATGTTTGAGCCTTCTGAAGGGCATTTTTCAAAGTCTCAAATGGTAGGTCTATCAAAGGAATAATCCAATTAAAAGTTTGAGAAGGGGCCTGAAAGATTATTTCTTTTAAAGAAAAGGGTATGTGGGAGAATTATTCAAGGAAAATGTTGAAGCAAAGGTCCAAGAAAAAACCCTAAGGGAATGGTCCTAGTAGAATGATAGTTATATAAATGTCAACATTAAGGTGATGAGATAATATTTGGAATTCAAATAAGTGGGTCCCATGAACATCAATGGTCCTCATTCAAACACTCAAAGAACTAAGTGCTCATGTTCTTCATCTACCAAAATAGATTAGAGGGTTCATCTCACCATTGATCAGGGCATGATCTGAGTCATTTTTTTAATGGTAAATCAAAGGAATAATTGGTTGTATATGTAGACTCCAAGTGATGCCTCTCCAAGGCCAACCAAATGAAAGTGAATCTTCCCTATGTTATTACATACCTTAGCAAGCCAATGAGAAGTTGTAAACATTAAGACAAATCTAAAACAAGTGGAATCCCATTTTTATAACTAATTGATGCCATTACTCAGCTCAAAAATGTCTTTTTTTTGTTAGTGTAACCATTAGAAAAGCATCTTTGAGAGAGAAAGCTAGCTATGTAACCACTTAAGGTGACATGGATCAATCAAATCACCCAAATGAACATCATTTGCAAAGATGGTTCCAACTAAATATGGAGACTCCTAAATGAATAATTCTCCTTTCTAGCACTAAATGCCTCCTCTCACTTCCTTTTTATTATAAATATAGACCTTGGGATAGTGAAATAGAAAAGAAACCACATATTGTATGGTGAAGCCCTACTGGATTGATGTTAGATTCTGCCTTTTAGCATTAGTATAAGTTGGTTTATTACAAGTTTTTAGACAATTTTCTGAGTGTACAATAGATGTATAGTGATAGTAAGTGATGATTTTCCATCCTTCTATCCTTTATCCTTCATGATTGATAAAAATTTATTAGTCTAATAGGTCATATAGAGTGTGTTAAAGTATGTTAAATTGCTACAAGTGTATTACTATTTTGAAATGTGAAAAGTTTGCATTTTAGTTCATTTGTCATGTGTCATTTTACACATCTCACCTCTTTACTAAAATAATTATGTTAGAACCCCTTAGAGCTTGAAAATAGTTTATGCATTTTGTTGTATTATGCATTAGGATATGAGATTCATGTGGAAGATAATCTTAGTGCATCACCAATATTAGAGTAGGTTTCATTTTATATAATTTCTAACTCTTTTCCTTTAGATAAAACTAGTTTAGAGAGAGGTTGTTTTATAGAGATACATTCAAGGAGATAGCCCCTTTAAATCTAGAGTTTCATTTCCTATATAAGCATATGCACATGCTAGGAAATGTTGTAACATTTTGTAGATCTAGAAGATGATTGAACACTCTCTTCTAGGGTGTAAATTTGAAGACAACTTTGGCACACCTGGTGGGATTGTTGGTCCTAATTATTTACATGTCAATGTGAATGCTTGTCTTGACAAGCCTAGAGTTATATAAATATCCTTAATTCAGCATTTGGCAACTCCAAAAGGTGAGAATATCTAGTTTTACATCAGTTTTCCCATGTTATACTTTATGTTACTCACTAGGTCATTTAGGATTTCTAATCAAGCCCCTCTATCTAAATCTCTTCTTGAATAACAACATCCTGAACCATTCCTAACCCTTATAGACCCTTGGCAAGGAGGTTTTGGAGAAGAAGAAGAAGTTGGAGAAATAAGAGATCAAGAAGAAAGAAGATAAATGAAGAGGTAACAACCTTTCCTAGCCTTCAATACCTAAAAGCCAATTAACCTTCTTGATTATGGCCCTATTCCTCCCAATTCTACCAAGAATCTCCCTATTTTCAATGGGGAGGTTTTTATCACCCCATCTGAGCATATTAGTGACATTTCAAATTTTTGTAACTTTCATAATGTCACTCGATCCAACATAGCCCCTAGATTGCCTATTATGTCTCTAAAAGGCAAGGCACTTGATTGGTATACGACTTTAGAAGGTGGTTGTATTATAAGTTGGGATGGCTTTGGGAAATTATTGGTAACTAGATTTGACAATAAGAGTGACCATACTTTGATAATCTAGTAGTTTAATGTGATAAAGAGTGGTCATATCGAATCCATGGGAGATTTTAACAAAAGATTCCTAAGGACATGGCATAGGTTTCCACCTATCATGATACCTCCTCCTAACTTTGTGTTTCCCACTTATCTTAAGGCTATTGGTACTAATTTGGTGGTAATGTTATAGTCAATGGGGGATCTATTCTACCAGATGCATATGAGATAGCTATTGAATCTGAGAATAGATTGATACAAGCTAGAAAGCCACCTATAGGATTTTATATGTCTTTTTTGTCTCATATTTTAGTCAAAGCTCCAAGCATAACACAAGTTCCTAATACTAATGTCAAGTTGAGAACCTTTCCCAAGAAGATGGACAATGTTATGGATAAAGATAAGGATATCTAGTCATTATGAGCTCAACTCAATCAAGCTTAGTTATAATAAAATACTCCACCTAACCATCAATACTATCCTCAACAAGGCTATAGACCTCCACCTAAATACAACTACCAAGGAAGGGGACAAGGTCAAAAAGGTTTCAATAGGTAGCCTAATGCCTATAATCCTAATTTTAATAATACCATGAAGGTTGTTGTTACATTATATGTTAATATAGTCCAAGGAGAGAATAATTTGGACCAACGGGAACAACCTCAAGGTCAATTTATGTGTAATGATGGAGAATATGGACAATATTTGGTGTCATAAGAAAAATTTAGTCCTTAAATGACATTAGAGGAAGCAATTCCATTACAAATAGATATTCATGAAGAAGGTAACAACCAAAATGTACGTATGATGAACTTTTAAGTGAAGGATGATCATGTGTTATATCAAAGAAAATTAATTACAGCTAACACATGAGCAAAGAGGAAGGATCTAGGGGATTCTCTAAGATTACATGTGACTCCAAGTGATGCCTTTCTAAGGCCACAAAGTGTGAATCCTAATGTAATACCTACTACTAGTCATACTCATCAACAAATTCAAAATGCAAGTAGGGTTGTCAAGCCTACATTGTATCAAGTTAAAACTCCCTCACTACCTTGAAGAATGAAAGAAAAGGTAACTATTCCACCACTAAACATTGTTGATTCCTTGAAGAATACCAAGACAAGAGTATATATTTAAGAAGTCCTTCATATGCCTGGTCAAAAGGATCTCTTACAAGAATAGCTCATGAGCATTCATGTAGCCCCTCAAACTTCAAAACACAATAGTGTAGTCCCTAACAACACTCCAAGTCATATCTTAAATCCCTCCACCAAATTTTGAAAACATCCACCCTTCTACCTCACACTTATTATGGGAGACAAGTTGGTTCATAATTGTATTGTAGATAGTGGAGCTAGTACCACTGTCATGCCTAAGGTGGTGGCTGATAAGTTGGGATTAAAGTATAGAACACATAGTAAAGGTGTGCTGTAGCTTGATGGGACTCCAACCAAGACAATGGGATTAGTCAGAGGTTTGAAAGTCTTTCTACATTATTTCTTAAGCTTACCCATTTTACAAGATGTTGTGGTGGTTGACCTTCCATCTCATTTTTCTATCAGCTTATCAAGAGACTTTATGGATAAGATAGGAGGGTACCATTCTAATGATTGGTCTTTTATAGATTTTAAAATAAGATATGGAACTAAGGTAACTATAAGGACATATCCCTTAGAAAATTTTCATATTGAGCCATACATGGAGACAAATATAAGTCAAAATTGTGTAATTAGTAAAGAAGAGGAAGGTGTCATAGATGGTGAAGCATCCACCCCCATTGAAGCTATTTTTTATCTTTTCCTTGATAAATATAGCATTGAAATGCATGTATTTGATCCATATAAATTTATAGAAGATACTGATTTGGGGGTTTACTATATGCATGTAAAGGGTGTTTCCATTCCTTTACTCACTAATGAAGATCATGAACTTGAAGTGATTTTGGAAATGTTATTTGATGGCTCAAGAAGTAAATTAGGTGCAATGGATGGCATTGTGTTATTTTCTCCATCAAATAATCAATACTACTTCTCATATAGATTACACTTCATTTGCACCTACAATGTGGTAGAATATGAAGGCATAGCTCATGTCCTATAATGGGCAAAGAAGAGAGGGATTAGGAATTTGAAGGTTTATGGGGATAGTGAGTTGTTCAGCCACCAAGTGAGAAATCAAGTTACGTCTGAGAATCCCTTTATTAAGTCCAACAAGCATAGGGTATGAGACCTAATTGAATAATTTCATGCCTTCAACATACAACCCATACCAAGGAACTCAAATAAACACCCTGATAGATTGGTTGCCATAGGAGCATAGTTTGATGTAGTTATTGATGTAGGAAAGGAGAAGGATCAATCTCATATCAAGGTCATTATGAGGCATTCTATTCTAGACAATGAAGTTTCATGAAAAGTGTTTGAAACTAATGAACACATTACACACTTCTTAAAAAATGAGGTAGGATTCTCATCAAGGAACCAAAAGAGAATGCATGATCAATATGAAGAACAAGTTATACAGCTGAAGTCAAACAAGATAACTAAGGGGATAATCAATTTGGAGATTGTTTTTAATGAAGATGATTAAAATAAGAAATAAAGAGTGAGCATGTTAACAAAAGAAGAAAACTATGAGAGAGTCATGATTTACAAGGACAAGCTTCCTAAAATTGGTAATATATATTGTCTATCTGAGAGGTAGGTATTTATTAAATTATGCAAAGAGTTCCATGACATATTTTCTTAGGAATATAAAAGAGTTTGATTCATGTCTAGCTCATCACACCATTGAGTTAAATCCTAGAGCTAAACCAGTTAGGTAGAAACAAAGGCCTATCAATCACAAGATAGAGGAACTCATGAAGAAAGAGCTAACCAAGTTGATTATATCTAGGATTATGTTTCCTATTAAACACTCAACATGGGTGGCTAATCTTATAACTATTTGAAATAAGAATGGAGAGATCAAACTTTGTGTGGATTTTTGAGACCTTAATAGAGTATCTCTCAAGGATCATTATCCACTACCTTCCATGGAACAAATATTGCATGTTTCTTAAGGTTCCCAATGCTTCTCACTTCTAAATGGTTATTCAAGTTATAATCAAATACTAGTGAATGAAGAGGATCAGTTCACGATAGCCTTCACTATAAACTGGGGGACCTTTGCCTATAAGAAGATACCATTTGGTTTATCTAATGTTGGAACTACATTTTAAAGGGCAATGGACATGGCTTTTAAAGGTTTGATCAATAAATTTATACTTGTGTACTTTGATGATATAAATATTTTTTTGAAAGATACTACTAGTCATATGGAACATCTGAGGTAGGTGTTTGAGAAATGTAGGGAGTATGGAATATACCTTAATCCAAAAAATTACATCTTTTCTATCTATAATGATAAGTTATTGGGTCATATTGTCTCAAAATAAGGCTTGTCTATTGACCCCAAGAGGATTGAGGCTATTCTAGTATTATCATTGCCTCAACACAAGAAAGGACTACAAAGCTTCTTAGAGAAAATGAACTTTATAAGAATGTTTATTTTAGGATTCGTAACTATGGTAAAGCCTATCATAGCCATGCTCAAGCAGAACCAAGATTTTACTTAGATAGAAGAAGGTAAGAGTAATTTTGAGGAAATCAAGAAAATAATTGAAAAATATCCTACTCTCTTGAAACCAAACTTTGCCAAAGATTTCATACTCTATACCTTTGCTAACCTTGATAGAATCTCAACTATGCTTATGCAAAAAAATGATGACGAGGTAGGGCAACCAATTACAATTTTTAGGCAAGGATTAGGAGATTATGATGTTAAATATACATGTGTTAAGAAGAAAGCTCTAACAGTGATAAGAGGACTGAAAAAATTTAGACACATGATTTCAAACAACAAGATAGATATCATGGTTTCTCATCCTAACACCAAGGAGTTTCTACTAAGAAAAGACCTCAATGAAAAGTGAGTTGGATAGATTAAAAAGGTGATGGAGTATGATGTGGACATTAAGGTGAAAAAATTGGTAAGAGGAAAAGGGTTATGTGATCATTTAGCTCTATAATTTCAATAGCCAAAGGATGAAGTCTTGATCAACCAACTTTAACCCCAACTAGCTGATCACATACATGTTCAAAGTTGGACACATGACATCATTAGTTTTATTCAAAACGGTGGGTGCCCCAATGGCTAGAACAAGTCTCAAAGGAGGTATTTTATATTTCAAACCATTCCATACTATCTTGTAGATGGTGTTTTCTTTAGGAAAGATGTGAATGGTGTGCTATTGAGTTATGTTAATATTTATTAATTTGATATGTTACTGGAAAAGTTTCATAATGGTATAGATGGAGGTCATTTCTCTCCTAAGACAATAACTATAATTATAATGAGGGCTAGTTACTATTGGCCTAGTCTTTCTAAGGATTGTTACCACTAGGATAAAAAGTGTCCTCAATGTGCATTCTTTGTAGGTAAATAGAAACTTGTATTCCTTCCATTGAATCCTATCCAAGTAGACCAGCCTTTCATGTAATGGGGACTTGATTTCATTGGTGTGATAAACCCTCCATCAAGTGCTAGACCTATATGGATATTGATTGTTATTGAATACTTCACAAGGTGGGTAGAGGCTATTGCATTAAAGGAGACAACAAAAAATGATATTTTGGAATTCTGTGAGAACAATATAACAAGGTTTAGAGCTCCCCATGTTATCATTTTTGATAATGCACTTGCATTCATAAGTGCTAAAAATTTTGATTGGGAAAATAGGAATGGATTTTACTTGAGTACCTCATCCAAATATTATGCTCAAGGTAATGGATTATTTTAATCTACTAATAAAAATCTTATCAAGATCATTAAGAGGACAATAGAGAACAATCAAAGAGAATGGCATAACAAGATGAAGAAAACATTATGGGTTGACATGATTACTCCTAAGAGATCAATTGGTAATTCTCCCTTTGTACTTGTTTATGGGAGAGAGGCTAAGCTATCCATATCTCAAGAAATCCTTTCTCTAGAGCTTGCACATCAGCTAGAAATACTTGAAAATACTCCAATGAAAGTTAGATTGATATAACTAATATAGTTTCAAGAAGAAAGAGACAATGCACACAAGGCCATGCAACACCACCAAGTACTCATGAAGAATTCCTTTGACAAGAGATCAAGTGAAAGAGTGTTCAAGGAAGGTTAATTGGTCCTGAAATGGGATGAGGATCGAGCAAAATTGAGTAGACATACAAAGTTGGACACTTTGTGGAGTGGACCTTACATCATTATCAAGTGCAAGTAAAGTAACTTCTTTCAGCTGAACAAGATGAATGAAGAATAATTTCCTATCCTTGTGAATGGGATACATCTAATGTATTGATATTAGTCCTTGTAAGTCTATTTTATAAATAGTAGTTTAGATGTGTGTCTCCTTTGGTTTGTTATTGTGTTCCCTAAGTGATTTATAGTAAAAATGTGTTTCCTTCCTTTTATTTGGTGTGTGTCTCTACCTTTGTGTGTGTAAATCAGCTAGCTTATGTTTTTTGAGATAAGGGCCTACTCAAGTCATTTTTCAGTTCCTATATGCATGACTGCATGCCCAATAGAAGGGTTTAGGCAACTGGTCTTATGCATAGTAGGCATGCCTCCCCTAATAATCACCAAGAATATTAGCCAAATTTCACACCCCATTTTGCATTTTTCATTTTGCCTAAGTGTAGTATTCTTAATTGGTTTATCCCCATAGTAAAAAAACCAAGTGTTATTTCCTTTAGAAGCCTTTATTTTATCTTTTTGCAAGTATTATTTCAGTCTTTTTGCTCAAGTTTTATTTATTTCAGCAAGTTTTTGCTTTGGGATTTTGTCTAAGTCTCAAAGGAATTATTTTAGACTTTTTGTCTTAAGGAATTGGTCCATTTCAAGATTTTTGATAGGTCACTTACAAAACTTTGAAGGGTCTTTTCTCATGGAAGTGCCCTTTACAAAAATTTTGAAGGGTAAATTTCAATATTTTTGAAAGGCAACTTCAATATTTTGAAGGAAAAGTGTCCTTTGCAACTTATTTGAAGGGTTTGTTCTTTCAAGGAATTGGTCCTTTTCAAAAAATTTAAGGGCACTTTATGATTTTTATGAAACAATCTTTCCAAAGTTTCTTTTTCTCATGAAAGTGTACTTTACAATATTTTGTAAGGGACATTTTCAATTTTTCTAAAGGGTTTTTCTCTTTCAAAGAGACATTTTCAAAAAGTCTGAAGGGACACTTTTCAATCAAAGGCATGCTTTTTTATCTTACGAAAGGACATTTTCAATCTTTTTGAAGGGAATTTTCTTGGGAATTGGTCCTTTGCATTTTTATAAAGGAATTATTTTAGACATTTTGTTTAAAATAATATTTTCAAAAGAATTGGTTCTCACATTTTTTTAAGGAATTGGTGCTCTCTCAAAAAGTCTAAAAGGTCATTTGAAAAATCTTGAAGGGACACTTGGAAAAAGTTTGAAGGGTCTTTTCTCAGGAAAGTGTACAATTAAATGTTTCCAAAGGGACATTTCAAGATTGTTGAAGGGCATGTTTGAGCCTTATAAAGGGCACTTTTCAAAGTCATAAGGGTAGGTCTATCAAAGGAAACATCCACTTGCAAGTTTATGAAGGGGCCTAAAAGGTTATTTCTTTTAGATAAAAGGGTCCATGGGAAAATTATTTGGGGAAAATGTTGAAGCAAAGGTCGAAGCAAAAACCTTGAGGGAATGGTCCCAATAGAATGTTGGTTATATGTACATCAACATTAAGTTGATGAGCTAGTCATTGACATTTAAACAAGTGGGTCCTAGGCAGATTGATGGTCCTCATTAAAACACTCAAATATCCAAGTGATCACATTCTTCATCTGCCAAAGTAGATCAAAGGGTTCATCTCACAATTTATTAGGCCATGATCCAAGTCACTTTTTTTTATGGCCAATCAAAAGAAAAATCAACAATACATGAAGACTCTAAGTGATGCCTCTCCAATGCTAATAGAATGAAATTGACTCTTCCCTATATCATTGCACACCTCAGTAAGCTAGTGAGAAGCTATTAGCATCAAGATAAACCTAAAAAAAGTGGAATCTCATTTGCATAACTAATTTATGTAATTAATTAGCTCAAAAATATCTTTTTTTTATTAATGCAACTAAGAAAGTATCTTTGAGAGAGTGAGCTAGCTATGTAACCACTTGAGGTGACATGGATCAATTGAATTGCCCAAATGAGAATCATTTGAAAATATTGTTGTAGCTAAATATGGAGAATTCTAATAGATTTATTCCCATTTTTGGTGCCAAATTCCTCCTCCTCTCACTTCCTTTTTACTATAAATATAGTTGTTGGGCTAGTGAAAAAGAAAAGAAACTACACAGTGTCTGGTGAAGCCCTGCTGGATTGATGTTAGATTTTACCTTTAAGAATTAGTAAAAGTCTATTTATTTTACATTTTTGGATAATTATCTAAGTTTTTAAGATATTTATAATGATATTAAGTGATGATTTTCCATCCTTATATCCTTTATCCTTCATGCCTGACCAAAATTTCTTAGTCTAACAGGTCATATAGAGTGTCTTCAAGTGTGTTAAATTGTTGTAATTGTATTAGTATTTTGAAATGTGCAAATTTTAACTTTCATTTCATTTTCCTTGTGTAATTTTACACATCTTTCATCTATACTAGAATACTTGTGTAAAAAACCCTTAAAGCTTGAAAATGGTCTATGCATTTCATTGTATTATGCATTAGGATATGACATTCATGTGGAAGATAATCTTGGTGCATCACCAATCTTAGATTAGGTTTCATTTTTTGAAATTTATAACTCTTTTCCTTTAGATCAAACTGGTTTAGATAGAGGTTAATTTTTAGAGATATATTTAGGGAGTTATCCCCTTTAAATCTAGAGGTTCATTTCCTCTATAAGCATACCCACATGCCTAGAAATGTTCCAACATTGCCCAAATCTAGAAGAGGATTGAACACTCTCTTCTAGGGTGTAATATTTAGATACAAACATAAATATTTTAGGATTAAATATGTACATATTTGTGGTTTTTTAATAACTAGGTTCTTTATGAGGGGAGCATCCCTTAGCTTCCTCTTATAGGAAATTATAACTTTAGTAGCTGCAGAAGATCCTTGATAAATTAGGGTAGTAACAACATTTTTAGCTATATATGTCTAAACATTTAATGTAGTTGGGTGATCTTGGCCTTCTATATTATATGAATCCAAGTCAATTAGATCCTCTTCAGCTCCTCTATGCTTAGTCTCACTCACACCAAGCTCTTTCTTCATAGCCTTCAATATTTGGGGAGATTCTTGAGAAGGCTTCACTTGTTTCTCTATTTGTGTTTGGGGTATATTACCCTAAAAGTCTAAATAAATCCATCATTCAAGGGATGGAAGCCTTTTACGCATCTCCTTAACTAAAATTTATGGTTCTCCATGAATAATATTCAAATGATCCTCTTTAAGCCCCATAATTTTTGACCTTTTTATGACTTGGGAATCATCCTTTGCATTTAAGAACAAAAAATCATGGTCATAGGGAACATGCTTATATGGAATACCAAATCCATGGACATGCTTTAGAATTCAACCATGAGGATCCTAGTATCTATGAGGTAAGGTAGCCAACTAATAATGTTTCATCATATTGCCTACATCCCTAAAATTATTCCTTAGTGTATAACATATTCTACCTATTATCATGTGGGATCCATTAAATGTGATTATTTTTTTAATCATATTCTCTTCTACACTCCACTAGAGATGAAATGAAATTTATTTCTCTACAAGCTTATTTGGCACATACATGGGGAAGCACAAGGGGTTGACCTTATTACCAATGACCATGATCACTATATAGTCTGGGTATAGCTAGTAGTCACCTTGAGAAACCAATATATTTTTTATGCTCTTTGATATCTTGGGAAATGGGACCTCATGGATAGTCTTCCATACCTAATGATATACATCCTCTATAATTCAGTTTGTATGCTTAGTATATGTGTATATGTGTGTGAATTGAAATAAATCACAATTGTGATCCTTTATATATTTCATGGTTAGGCTACAAAACTCCCCAAAGTACTTATACACTATGCCCATTATGGCATCGAGAAGGTATGAAATAATATAAAAAGGCCTACTTTTTGATGCTTCCATTTGCCTCATAGGTGTTCTTAGTGTTGAAGAAAACTTCTTATTTTATGATTCTAAGAATCCATGGCATGAGTTGTAGTTTGTGAGAATTTTAATTGCCTATGATGGAATAAAAGTAGAGTGATGTAAGAGTTGTTTATAATATTTATATGATTTGGGTGGTTGGGAGCCACCTTGGTACTAAATTTATGTATCTCTTTGTTGTTGATGATGGATTATGATCAGAATTTTAACTACAAACTATTCTAAATGAATAGTTATAATGAAAGCTAAGCTAAAGTAAATCATTAAAAAAGGGGCAAAAGAGGAAAGGTATGCCAAAAAGAAGAACGTGATTAAAAGTTTTTATCTCAAACGTTATAACAAAGTTATAATTATATTGAACATACATGAACCAATTTATGATGTAAAATAGTGTAAACTCAATTAGCACCACAAATCATGCAAGCATTAGAGAGAATATAAAATCATAAGTAAGACCCAAGTTTACTTTAAAAGTTTGTCACTGTTAAATTGAATAACATTAGCACATCCAAATACAGAGAAAATAAAATGAATCATAGCTAAGATCCTTTTAGTTAATCTAGAATTAGCACAAATTAACATTCCTATGACAAAAAATATAGTTCAAAAATTAAAATAACCATTCAAATTTAAGATATCAACATGCAATTGAGAGATAACATTGACCTTCAACACACTTCAAACAATCTTTGCAAAATTCTTCAATTGTATTAAATGTTGTGTTGTATACAAGTTACTCAAAGTCTCCCCCCTTTATGAAATGAAAATAATACCTTTTATAGAAGGACCAGGTAGCATACTTGTCATCCATGTTGACAACAAAAGCAAAAATGAAGATAGTTGTCCTTTTTATAAAGTTTCTAGAGTACATATGTTAAAACCCAATTAAAAAAATTGGTTTTCCTTAAGAAATTTAAATTAATGAGAATCTAATAGGCTACATACCATTTCCATCAAACTGTTGGGACCATCCATTTAAAAACTAATGGCTCCATTTTACAAGAGGCCAAGTATAGAAAAATAGTGAAATAAGGTCAGGGGGTCAATTTAGGTCTTCGTATCTTTTGATGTGCAGTATCAGGTGAGCCAAAATTTGGTGTATATGATCCTAACATAAATGTCAAAAAACTTATTTGACCATTTATCTTACAACTATAACATGTGAGAGATATGGCTTCATGCAAATACCTACCAGACTTTTTTGGACCCAAAAAACTAGTCAAAATGCTTTGAAGGCCAACTTTGCATGCTTGAAACTTTTGATGCACTATGTCACATTAGATAAAACTTAGCAAAAATGGTCCTTGTATGAGGGTAAAAAAATTATTTGAACATTTTTCTTGAAGATGTAGTGCATATGAGATATGGCCTCTTGAAAATGCCTACTAGGTTTTGTTTGAGCTCTCTAGAAATGTCTATGGAAAAATAGTGAAAATGCATTAGAGGGTAACTTTTTATGTCCATAAATTTTGTTGCATAATATAAAAATTGGTAAACATTTTTATTTCATGAGGGTTAAAAAACCTATTTGACCATTTAATTTTAATTTGAAACATATGAAAGATGTGGTCTCATGAAAATACCTTCTAAGTTCTATTTGAGTTCTTTGAAAATGGCTATGGAAAAAATAGTGAAAATGTGTTGGAAGGAAATTTTATATGTCCATAAATTTTGATGCATTATGTTTCATGATCTAAAACATGGTGAACATTTTCCTTGCATGAGGATTAATAAAACCATTTTACCATTTCTCTTGAAACTAAAACACATGAGAGATATGCCATGTTCAATATGCCTACTAAGATCTATTTACACTCCCATTTTGATGTCTATACGTCCCTATTTGATGTTCCAAAGACTATCAAATTTAAAATCATATGATTTGTTTCATGGGATTAAATTTAATGTCTGAATGAATATCACATGATGTCTGCATGGCTATCATTCATGTCTAGAAGACTGTCAAATTTAAGCTTGTATGTATTTTTATATGGGATAAAATTTGAGATTTTCATGACCATCACATGATGTCCTCGCAACCATCATTGACATCCCAAATACCATAAAATTTAATCTCATATATATTTTTATATGCTATTAACTTTGATGTTTGTGTGACTGTCATCTATTTTTGGCCAACTTTATAATTTTTCTATCTCGAAGCGTAGAACTCACCAATGCACCAAATTAGCATGGAATGAACTTAATACTTAAAAAACCAATCTATGAAACCTGATAGTCTCAATATATTTCTAAATTCACCTATGAAATTTATAAATGAGCCCTTTTTCATGATTTTGCACATCGTTCATATACTTGTCAGGAAAATAGTCTAAAACTACATGGGAGCCAACTTTGCATTCTTGTAAATTTTAATGCACTATATCACATGAGCTCAAATTTGGAAAACATGTTCCTTATATAAAGGTGAAAAAACCCATTTGAATATTTCTACCATGGTTTCAGCACATGAGAGATATCACTTCATGAAAATTCCTACCAAGCTCTTTTTAGACTCCTTGAAAAAAATGGTTATGGGAAAATGACAGATTTTGTTTGAGAGACCAAATTTGAAGGCTAATAAAATTTTATGTGATTATGCAGAGGACCTAAAACTTGGGGCCTATAAAATTCACATAAATTTGAACACACCCATATGAGCAATTTTACATGACCCTTCCACATGTGGAAATGGTGATGTCAACAAAGTACCTACTCAAATTTTTCTACCACTTGACCAGAATGTCTAGTTGAACACAATGAAGGATTAGATGAAAACTAAGTACTTATATACTTACTCAAGGAACTCTTTACACCCCATAGAGTCTCTATAACCTTTCCATAGCCTTTTTATCAACATGTATCCATGTTATCTCCTTGAAACCTATACTTTCTATTTACAAGCCAAATCATTAGTAAGATTAGGCAAATTAAAGTTCAATAATGAAAAGAGAATAAGCCATTTTATTAAAGATGATTATTTTTAGATTCTAATAACATTCAAATATGTCAAATTTTTATTTTTAAGGTTCAAATCATCTCAAGGGCCCTAATTTTCAAGAAAATGGGGGTATGTTGACCTCAACAAATGGAAATTCACAAGGGAAACATAGAAATATGTTAGAAACTAGAGACTCTAGTTTGGATAGATAAAGATGGAATATATTCCACTTGATTAATTCCATCATCAAGACTAGTTCATATTTGAAATAATTTTTGTGTATGTAGATTTAGGATCAAACATTTAAAACATAACCATGTTGTGTGTGTGCTTAGATTCCACTTACTATTTACCATGGGATTCAAGAAGTAACTTCTAGGTTTCATGCCTTTAATCATTAACATATAATTGGTAACATGTTTAGATATTCATTAAGAATCATGTTTTTATCATAGGGAAATTTTGGTTATTGCTCTGCTAATAGCCAGGTGTCCATAGCCCTAATAGAGATGCCTTTGGTTTTACTTATGACCTTGTTCCACTATCATCTAGGCATCTATAGCCATGGTGGAGATCAATAGAATCAACTTTGCTTGGGAAGTTTTTGATTTTACAATCAATTTTTTTAAATTCTAATAAAGGTTAGGAACTAGGTTAGCTAGGTTTAGGGATTTGGTCAAGTGTTTAATTTCTAGACAATTACCTCTGGTTGTGACCTTTGTCCTAGGAAAGGATTTTTATGAAGTGCAACCATGGTTGTGTTTCAACAAGTCAATATTTCATTATACACATGCAATTATTTTTAAAATCAAGTTTAGGTCAAGATAATGCATAGGTTCTTATGGAATATTTAACTTATTCATCATTCTTTACCAATTTCCCTAAATTGTGACATCAAACTTGTGCTTTAAACTATGCTCAATATGAGTGTGAGGTTCGTTAATTTATTCTTGAATCTTTTGGAATTTTAAGAAAATTAAAAAAAATTTGAGCTAGGTTTATCCTAAAATACTTTTTAGGAGCAATGAAAAAAATAACAAAAGTAAAAACATAATAAGAAGCAACAAAGTAGGAAGCAAAAAAGGAGACAAATAAATATATGCATGCTGATGTAAAAACAAGGAACATGAAAGAAAAAAAATGAAAAAGAAAGATCAGGCAAGGAACTAAACTAATCCCTATACTAAATTCATAAAATACTTACCTTTACGATCAAATAAAAATTTATTTAATCTACTACATCACCTTGAAACTTGAGTGTTTTATGATGTCATATTCCTATAGATAGGGGTATTTGTATGCTTATGTGTTCTGGATGGTGTGACTTGATCTCTTATCAACCTCATCAGGTGCATGGATCAAATATATGACTCTAAGACCCAATTACCTTCTTCCTAAATTATTCTACTTTATAATAAGAGTACCAATTCTACTTCATCCATAGATAGGTGTTGGCCTATATCATATTCACTCAATGATGGTAGCTCAACTTGCATATTCATATTGATGTCTTCATTAGGCTATTTATGATGTGGAAGTGGACTAACAATATCTACACAAAAATATTCCAATTCATCCCAAAAGGAATCTTCATCCTGATCAACTGAATGGTGTCCATCCAAAATCTCATCATAATAAAAATGTTGGTCCCATATTGCAAGCCTCTTAATGAAGTCATATGAAAATTATTTATTTAATTCACATGCCTCATCTTCATCTTTACTGAAGAAAGGAAACTTTACTACCCAATCAAGCTTCATCTTATATTGGTTTGATTCCTCCCAAATAATATCATCTTTAAGAGCTCTAGATCAATGGTAAAATTCTCAAATGAAGAATCCATGTGTTGTCCAATTCTATCATCTGTTATCTCCATCTTATTGATCCTATTCAAAAAATCATAGTATGACTACTACCAATGATCATCATCTTCAAGGGTATTCTCTATTTTATAAATAAACCTACCTCCTTGGCTACCTCTAAAAAAAAGATCATCTTGTAATTGATCCACATCCACTTCTATTAACTCTTATTCATCATCTATAGGTGTACCAATGATGAATTCTTGTTGATATTTAATTCCAATTTTTTTAATTGGCTCATCCTTATCTTCATTTACATCTTCAAATGAGAAATCAATGGCCTGTATGAAACTTTGAGATGCTCTTGCAAATGCAGATGTCCCTATAACAAAGTCTTGATTAGGCACAATTTTAGGGATTTTAGAAATACTGCAATGATTAGCCAAAATAATATCATTAAAACTCATTTCTACATCTTTAGAAAATACATTATTACTACTATAAAAATCATCTAGAGGCTTATCAAACCTTTTAAAAGCGTAACTTTTGTCATAACTTTCCCTTGTATTTTTACTTGTTTTTGTAACTATAGAAAACTAGTGCATAATTTTTGGATCATTTATAATATCAAGTCATTTGATATTTTTGGTGTCTCAGGCTCATGAATTGGATCATTATTTCTATCTTTGAGCATTGGAGTTATATGATTTTGTAGATGAAATCTAATTGTAGTGCTATTTAGGAACTCTAGTTTTTGGCCATGATATGTATGACTTAAGGGAAAATATTTTTGAATTGGTGTTAAAGTAGGAATATTAGGGATGACATTCTAGATGGGCCAATTCAAGTTGACATTGGACATAGAATGCACCATCTAACCCTAGGGTTGCATTTGATCGTTAATGACTACAACTTCATAATAGGCTCAGGTCAATGTGTTTATAACTAAAAATGATCTTTTTAGGAATATAGAGGTCAATAGAACTATAGCATCTTTATAAATCTCTAAGGATAAAACATCTTCAGGTCTATATGGGGTTATAGTCTTGTTAAACATTTTCTAGAACCTAAGATTAAAATATCTGATAGTTTCATTAACATCCTTTCTAATGGTGGTGAACTACTAATACAGAATGCATGGACTAATAATTTTACCAAATTGATTAATAAATATATTCTCAAAATCATTGTAGCTAGTAATGCAATCATTTTTAAGGCTAAGAAATCATTTATTGGTAGCATCATTAAAGTTAAATATAAATAATCTACAAGCTACGTCTTCATGAATTACATTTAGCAATCTCAGATCAACATTGAATGACTTAATATGTTCTTCAGTAGTAACAACATTATTTGGGCTGAAAGAAGGAAAATACCTTTCTAGATTTTGAGGAAGATCATGCACTATACCTAGCATATTGATTGAAGATCCACCTAACCAAGCCATACTTTAAACACATGAGTACCCTGAACTGGTGAAGTAAATTGAGATCCTGATGATTTTTTCTCACCTCAGTCTTATTTTAGATAATTTCAACTAAAAAATTGAATATTATGTTTAAAATATGATGTGTCAAGTAAATATTTATAAATAATAAGGATTAAACTTGCACATTAAGATAATTTTGTATATATATATATATATATATATATATATATACACATATATATATATATACATACATACATATATATATACATACATACATATATATATACATATATATATATACATACATATATATATATATATATACATATATATATATATATACACACACATATATATATATATATATATACATACATATATATATATACACATACATATATATATATATATATATATACATATACATACATACATACATATATATATATATATATATGTATGTATATGTATATATATGTATATATATATATATATACATATATATATATATACATATACATATACATATATATATACATATACATACAGATATATATATATATATATATATATATATATATATATATATATATATATATATAAAGAATAACAAAGAACATCAAATTTTAAATAAGCTATCCACCAAAATGTCCTTAATTATGTAAATATGGTTAATATTTATAAGCTTGAGTTCAAATGAACCCATATTTTTAAAAGATATACCAATCTTTGATCAAAGCAAGCTATTCTAACCTCAAATACTTTAGATTTTCAAATTTTAAGCTTTTCTTACCAAAACTTACCATATATCTTCAAATACTAACAATATTTGTCTAAATAAGCATAAATACCAATCTAAAACTGTGAAGATTAATGAACTTTACATAAATGAGCAAATAATTACAAAAATATGTAAAGAATACATCGATATTTGATCAAAACACACTAAAACTAGAAAATATCTTACAAATTCACAAATATTTTCCCTCTTTCTAGTGCCAGTAGAGCTCCTGTTGATGCTTATATTTGCCTCATAGGTGCTATTAGTGTTGAAGAACACTTCTCATTTTAAGATTTTGAGAATTCATGGCATGAGTTGTAGTTTGTGATAATTCTAATTGCTTGTGATGGAATATAAGCAAAGTGATGAAATAACTGTCCATAATATTTATATGATTTGGGTGGTTAGGAGCCACCTTGGTCCTGAATTCATTTATATTTTTGTTTTTGATGATGGTTTATGATCAGAATTTTAACTACAAACTATTCTAAATAAATATTTATAATGAAATCTAAGCTAAAGTGAATCATTAAAAAAGGGGGGAAAAGAGGAAAGGTATGGCAAAAAGAAGAACATGATTGCAATCTTCTATATCAAACATTATGACAATGTTTTAATTATATTAAATATATATGAACCAATTTATGATGTAAAATAGTGTAAACTCAAATTACACCACAAATCAGGCAAGTATCAGAGGGAATATAAAATAATAAGTAAGAACCAAGTTTACTTTAAATGTTTACCACTGTTAACTTGAATAACATTAGCACATCCAAATGTAGAGTAAATAAAATGAAACATACCTAAGATACTTTCATTTAATCTAGAATTATCACAAATTAACAGCCCTATGAAAAAAAATGTAGTTTATAAATGCAAAGAACCATTCAAATGTATGATATCAACGTGTAATTGAGAGATAACATTGGCCTTTAACACACTATTTAGACAATATTTACATAATTATTAAATTTTATTAAATTCTCTATTGTATACTAGTTGCTCAAAGTCTCCCCCCTTTATGAAATGAAAATAATGCCTTTTATAGGACCAAGTGGCATACCTATTAGCCATGTTGACAATAAATATAGAAATGAAGACATATGTTAAAACCTAATTAAAAAAATATAGTTTAGAAATGCAAAGAACCATTAAAATTGGTTTAGAAATTAAAAATCATATGAAAAAAGATATATTTCAAAAATGCAAAGAACCATTCAAATTTAAGATATCAACATGCAATTGAGAGATAACATTAGCCTTCAACACATTATTTAGACAATCTTTGCAAAATTCTTCAGTTGTATTAAATGTTATATTGTATACAATTTGTTAAAAGTATCCTTCCTTTATGAAATTAAAATACTACCTTTTATAGAAGGACCAGACATCATCCCTATCAGCCATGTTGACAACAAAAAAATAAAGGAAGACAATTATTCGTTTTACAAAGTTTCTAGAATACATATGTTAAAACCCAATTAAAAAATTTGGTTTTTCTTTATAAATTTGAATTAATGAGAATATCATAGGCTATATATCCTTTCCACTAAACTTCTAGGATCCTCCATTTAAAAACCAATGGATCCATTTGACAAGTGGTTAAGTATAAAAGAATAGTGAAATATGGCTAGAAGGCTAACTTTAGGTCTTCATATATTTTGATGTGAAGTAGAAGGTGAGATAAAATTTGGTTTATATAATTTTGACATAAATTTTAAAAAACCCATTTGACCATTTATCTTTTATCTAAAGTACATGAGAGATATGGATTCATGAAAATACTTACCAAGCTCTTTTAGACCTAGAAAACTAGTCAAAATGCTTTGGAGGCCAACTTTGCATCATTAAAATTTTTGATGCACTATTTAAGATGGGATAAAACTTATCAAAGTTGTTACTTGTATGAGGGTTAATAAACCCATTTGAATATTTGTCTTTAATATGCAGTGCATGCGAGATATGACCTATTGAAAATGTCTACCAAGTTCTATTTGAGCTCTCTAAAAATGGCTATGGAAAAATAGTGAACATGCATTGGAAGGCAACTTTTCACATCCATAAACATTTGATGAATTATGTCACATGATCTCAAACTTGGTGAACATGTTTCTTTCATGAGGGTTAAAAAACCTATTTGACCATTTCATCTTAATTTTTTTCACATGAAAGATACGGTCTCATGAAAATGCCTTCTAAGTTATGTTTGAGTTCTCTAAAAATGGCTATAGAAAAAATAGTGAAAATGCATTGGAAGACAACTTTACACATCCATAAATTCTAATTAATTATGTCACAAAATCCCAAACTTTATAAATATATTCCTTGCATGAGAGTTAACTAACCCATTTGACCATTTCTCTTGAAACTATAGCTCATGAGAGAAATGCCATGTTCATTATGCCCACTAGGATCTATTTACACTCCCATTTTGACCTTTGTGCGATCGTATTTGACATTCCAAAGACCATAAAATTTAATTCGTATGATTTTTTTCATTAAGGGATTAAGTTTTATATCCACATGACAGTCACGTGACATTTGCATGATTGTCATTGACGTCTCGAAGACCATCAAATTTAAGCTCATATTTATTTTTATATGGGATTACATTTGATATTGGTGTGAATATCATGTGACATCCTTAAAATCATCATTAAATTCTCAAAGACCATCAAATTTAAGATTTCATGTATTTTTTATGAGATTAAATTTGATGTTTGCATGACCATCATATTTTTTTGGCCAACTTTGCAATTTTTTAATCTTGAAGTGCAGAACTCACCAAGGCACCAAATTTGTAGGGAATAAACTTAATACCAAAAATAACAAACCTACTAATCCCAATAGTATTAAAATATTTCTAAATGCACCTATGAAATGTTGAAATGAACCCTTTTTCATGATTATGCATGTCATTCATATACTTGTCAGGAAAATAGTCTAAAACTACTTAGGACCCAGCTTTGCATGCTTGTAAATTTTGATGTGCTATGTTGCATGATCTCAAATTTGGAAAACATGTTCCTTGTAAAAATATTAATAAACCCATTTAAATATTTTTCCTATGGTTATAGCATGTGAGAGATATCTCTTCATTAAAATGCCTAATAGGCTCTTTTTGGACTCCTTGAAAAAAATGGCTATGGGAAAATGACAGATTTTGTGTAAGAGACCAAATTTGAAGGCTAATAATTTTTTATGTGATTTTTTAGAGGAAATGAAACTTGAGGAATATAAACTAGACACAAATTTGAACACACCCATATGACCAATTTTACTTGACCCATCCACATATGGAAATGGTGATGTCAGTAAAGTACTTAGATTTTTGTACCACTTGACCAGAATGTCTAGATGAACAAAATGAAGGATGAGATAAAAACCAAGCACTTACATACTTATTCGAAGAACTCTTAATACCCCATAGATTCTTTATAACCTATCCATAGCCTTTTGATCAACATTTATCAGTGTTATCTCTATGAAACCTATACTTTCCATTCATAAGGCAAATCATTAGTAAGATTAGGCAAATAAAAGTTCAATAATAAAAAGAGAATAAGCTATTTTATCAAAGAGGATGATTTTCAAATTCAAATAAAATTCAAATATGCCAATTTTTTAGTGTTGATGTTCAAAGCATCTCAAGGGTCCCAATTTTCAAGAAAATGGGGGTATGTTGGCCTCAACAAAACTAAATTGGGCCTTTTGCCTTTATGGAAAACTTGATCCCTTAGATTAAATCTGATAATTACCCCAAGGAAAAATTCATGTTGGATTTTATCAATATGTCTATTAGTAGCACCCAATCTAGGTGGAGAAAATGGATACTTTCCATGTCGTATAATCTATTCAATAAGTCCATCTCAATGTGAAACCCCATTTTAAATTTATTAATGGGGGTGGGTTATTTTCCATTTAGGACCATAGACTCCCCAGGAAGAGGCCATGAGCTTAGAAATTTCTTAATTGAATTATGCTTGTTCTATATTACCACCCTATGCTTATTGAATATAATATTTGGAATCAACCAAGATAAGTACCTTTAGAAATCATCACTAGAGATATAAACCATGATCATCTGGTGATCCATGTGATGTAATAAGGAGT
Organism: Torreya grandis; assembly: GCA_037957365.1. Classification (NCBI taxonomy): domain Eukaryota; kingdom Viridiplantae; phylum Streptophyta; class Pinopsida; order Cupressales; family Taxaceae; genus Torreya; species Torreya grandis. The sequence goes on along the minus strand of JARHVA010001295.1, from coordinate 2,203,716 downwards.
CTTTTGTCACCTTTATATAAAATAAAAATTCCTATAGTAGATCGATGCAGGGCATAACATTAGGTTTGGCTATTGAAAAATATAATCCTTATCTCTTAAGAGAGAATAGGTATGTTACGAATTGGCATTGTGCTAGGGATACATATCCTTCATGATAAAATGTGTCAACAAAATCAATGGAATCCCATAATTTTGAATAGTTAGCATACCTATTATTTAAAATTATTACATCAAACATAGTGTCTTTATACTCTATGTAATCCTTAATGGATAATTAGGATGGTGATAGTACTCCTCTAAAGATCTAAAATGATGAATACATTATAATTTTATAATTTACTTAAAATTTATTTCCTATAGTATGAAAATTATTTTTTTTGGTTACTTCTTTATAATGGATTCATAGGTGGCTAGGGCCTTTTTCACAAAGTAGCAAGTGATCTCAAATTTTACTTGTGATGAAATGAACATGTTGATAGCTATAGGTCACTAATATAGTATTTTGTATTCAATTATAGATCATGCACTTTTAATGTCCAACATTAATATATTCGATTTACCTACATAATTCAAATCTAGTTATTTTAATTGGTGTAGGGAATCCACATCTTTACATACTTTGGCAAGTGTTGCGAAGTATTTTTACTTTGTTGGCTATGTCTTATATGGATTTTGATAGTTAAGAGTCAGGAGTCAGGGTTTTTGTTGGGACTGAGCCAAAAATTATCATGAACTAAATAATATGAACACAAACCTAAAAAAAATGTCCAAATATTAAATGATTTGGAAAAAACTTCAAACAAAATGTCTAAACAAAACCTTTGACATGAAAAATCCAAAAGTAAATTTTGATGAACAAATCCTAAACACAAGTTTCAGAGTACAAATTTTCCAAAAATAAGTTTTGAATTTTTTTTTATGAATAAGTTCTAAACAATTTCTCTGATGAACACAATTATGAACTTAAGTGTTGACCAAAAATCTTTAAAATTAAGTACTGAACAAAATGTCTGAATACCAAAAACCTTGAATAAATTAGTTCTAAATAAAACCAAGTCCCAAAATATGTATAATAAAAAACTACCAAAAGGTATTAATAAGTTAGTCTGAAATGTAAAATATCATTATTTTTAATTCTGAGCATTGACAAAACTACAATAAAACAAAGAAGAAAACTTAACAAAAAAGGTCAAATGAAAATAAAAGTGGGTCCCCAATTTTTTTAAGAAAAAGGGGAATGTTGGGTATAATAATTAAAATGGAATTATAACCTTAATTTATAGGTAAAGAGAGTATAATAGGCCATAATGGTCATCACTCACTTTAGACAATAGTTACAAGAAGCCTCAATAGCCCCATGATCTCTCCATGTGTTGCCTTGACTAGTTGATGTCCTTTAATGAGAGTATGACATAGAGATGGAGTTGTAGAGGATAATTAAATATTTTTTAACCTCATAAAAGGAATTTACATGTAAAATTTATCAACCATATCATCTCATGATAGTTACAAATGTAGATAAGAGGTCTAATTTGGCCTTCATGAAGTATTAAGTAGCCTGCCCTTCCTCTTATGCATGTTGACTAGGCTAAAAATTCCTAATCCTCCATAATGGCCATGAAATGCAAATGTTCTATTCAATTTATTAGTTAAAAGTCTGATCATTTCCTTTATTTACTCACCTATCATCTCTCCACACCAAGAGACATCTCCCTTAGCTAACAAAGTAGGCCTATTAGGAAATTAGGACTAGTTACCTAGTGTTAACTATTGAGATGACCATGCAACTCCTATAGAACCTTGAAAAATTGAGAATTTAGTATGTATCAAGTTTTAATAATCATATTTCATCATGAATTATACATTTTAAATAGTACACATGTCTAATTTTATGCGTCTACGTGACTAGGTCACCTCTTACTAGCTTTTATGGACTAACCCTTTTGTTTCGACTTGTAAAAGCATGTATAGGAAGATCTGTAAGAATTTTGTGGTGATATGAAAATATGGAATACACTTCACACTACCCTCATCAATTGTCTAAAAATTTCTATCATGATTATAACCCTGTTTTATTCCTAAAACCTTGAAAAAGTATAATTTCTAATGAATCTGTACAAGTGTTCATATAACTACTTTCATGGATGGTACCTCCTTAGAGTGAATCATGAGTTCCAAGTATTTTTAGGACTAATTTAAGGCATTTGAGTGAAAATATCTCAAGTTTTCCTCCATTGGGTCTCTATTAGGGTTTATGCAGGTTTTAGTGGCCTACAATATTAATGATGGTTCATAAATTATAAGCCTCAAAACCAATTTTTTTTCAATGTATGTCTATCCCATAGGCCTTTTCAAAAATATTGAACTAATCATTGTTTCATACACTTTGTACAGTGACTACTACGTGAAAGTTGGAAACCTTCTAACTCTTTACTAAGCATTTTATGTGAGTTATAGTGTTAGGGATTGTTCATAGATTTGAGATCTTAAATTTAACTCTTTCCTTCATGTATATTGATTATATAGGGGTCCCCAACTTCCCCTAATAACATTGGGATTGATTCATCTCTCCATATGAGATATGAGTGTTGGAGTTGGCATCTTGACATGGAAGACTAGGGTAGTAGAGCTCAATAGGGATAATGAAACCAAATTTGACAATTTATTGCCTTCCTCTATTAAATACATCTTCCTTAGGGCCTATATCATCCTAATATGTATTTTTAAGGCCTTAAGTCCAATTTGGGTTTTAGATATTCTAGAAGGAGGAGGTTGGGGTCCTAGGGTGGTTTTAGGCCTTATAGCCTAAAGTGAGTCTTGGGACTTTGATCCACTTATAGGTGAATTGGTGAACTCAATGTCACCATAACACCGCTTTCTATCTATTTTCAACTTTTTTTTCTTGTCTCTAAATTCCTATAATCCCATCTCTATCCCTTTCTCTTGTAGGATTTTCATGACCATCACTACCATGCCCAGTCTAAGTGTTTGACCAGTTGGTGTTAGAGACCTGATTAGTCTCTTTTTATCCTTATACAATGATAATGAATCTATAATATCTTATAACATGCTCTCAATATCTAACAATAACCTTTATTATTATGCCTCCATTTAATTCTACTCTTTATAAACATCTCATATTCTTGCTTAGGGTTTATAAATAAATAGGCCTGTGTAGCCTAATGGCTTAGTTTAGTGCCTTCTTTCCTCATCTTGATAAACTTATCATCTTAGAAACCCTTGTTATATCTTATCACTTCCCTCTATAATTATTTCAACATTTAAACACCCCATAAACATGCAAAAGTATTCAACTTTATGCTAAATGTTTTTACTATTTGAGAGAGTGGACTTTTATATTCATCACAATATTCTCTCTATTTATTAATATTGATAATCCTTTATATTGGGTTTCTATTTTCAATTCACTCTTCTCATCTTGAATACACCCTAAACAAGTTTGATGTTCTACTTGTTCTCCATTTACAATGAGGCATATAGGATAAAATTGTGTATCTCTAACTGTGTGAACCCATATGAGAGGTGATTAGGTGTTCTATTATATCCTTGGGTGCCCTCAACATGTTTATGATCTCTCATTTCTATTTTTAAACTTTTAAACCTCCTTTTTATCATCACACCATTAGTGTTTCTCCTGCTCTGTAGTCACAGTCATATTTACATGGAAGCCTTGATTGAGTTTATCTTCTTGGGATGATTTGATGACATTAATATTATTTGACCATGATCCTTAATTTCCCATGATTTTTCATTGATGTTTATTAATCCGCATGATTCCTCAATACCTTTTTCACCCTTCCTAACAACCAAAACTTAATGTGCTTAGTCTACTTAATAGGCATGTAAGTGCATAAATGATAGCTTTTATATCAATGGATTAATGATGAGAATGGGTTTTGAGTACAAGGTAGTGAGGGGCGTGAGGGAAAAAACATAGAGTATGACTAAGAGGTGAAGTACATGTATTCTTTTTTAAAATAATCTTGATGGTTCTCTACATATATTATGTTTATACTTGCAAAGGAGATTACATTACATGAATTAAAGTCACCTTAAAAACCCAAAAAAAACACCATCCACTTAAAACTATTACTCAATTCTATATCTATGTATTGAAGGGTCTAAAATATGAAGAAACACTACTTACAACATAGAAATATGATAATATGGACGTTTATTTGATTTCTAGGGCTCACACATGTGAAGTGAGTCATGAGGGTGGTGTATAACAGTTGTGTAGATCCCTGAGAAACCACCCAAATTTCCATTCCTCTTTCATCATGCTAAAAAATGGATAAAATGAAGTAAACTAGAACCCTATTTGGATGGAGAAAACATAGTGATTACCTCATCTTCTTAGAGATTGTTCATAAAGTAGGGAGAGTAAATTTGAGAAAAAAATACATAATATGTAATTCAACTAAGGGCCCCTCCTCTACCAAAAATCTTAAGTCTTTATTTTCTTTTTCCTATCCATATTGAATAGAAACCTGATTGGCTTTTATGACTTGCAAAGGAGCTTGATGGAGGAAGGGGGTTGGTTTTTTACTTTTTTTAATTTGAAACTAATATATTTACTTAAATAATGATTGAAATGATTCCCTGTGAATATTTATGAGTCCCTCTAATCTTGACATGTCCATAGAAGTTTGTAAAATCATGAAACACATAAAAAACCCCTTTTATTCTACATTTTTTCATGATTTAGATATTTAAAATCCATTGAGGAGTAGAATAAGGGAAATATGAGGTCACAAAACATTTCAAAACATAAGGTGTAGATGGTTAAGTTTAAAGGTCACATTCCCAACATTTAGGACCCCCTTTTAATTGATAGAAAGATGTGTTTGACTTTTAAAAGGACCATTTTATGCATAAAAACACCTTATCATGAAATTATGATGGAAATGAGACCATTTTGGATACAATGTGACATGTAAACATATCTTTTCCAAAGGTTTACAATGTGGATTTTGACTCATATGATATTTTAAGGGTCTTTTGATGAATTAGAGGGTTAATTAAAGCTTGAAATAGTCTTGGATAAGTATACAATAAAATACAACCTTAGATGCATCTTTCATTACCATTTTTAGACTTAAACAAGACTTGGACACCCTTCAAACCTGATAGCAATGTCCCTCCTATAGAAGTGGATAAAACAATCCTAATCACTATGAGAACTAGAAAACTTAACATCCTTAAATAACTTAATTTATGCTAAAGAACCTTTATTTTGTCAAATAATGTTTTGAACCATATTTAGGCCTTGAAAATCACTTTACATCCCTACACTCACCCATGGACAATCATGAAAACTTAACACATCCTACAAATTATAAAAATAGATACTACATTAGGATTTTTCAAGCAAAGTTTAACACATACCATGAAACCTTAAACAATGCTAATAAGGGTTTCATGAAGCATTTGGAAGACCATGACAAGCTCTAAACCACCATGTACAAGATTTATTGGATTTCATGATTTTTTTTTTATTATAACAGTTGAAATTTGTCCTAAGAGGCCAAATTATCAAGATCTTTGGTGACTCACAAGGGATGAATAGACCATTGGTCAAGAGAACCAATTATCTCATCATGAAAGACACAAGATTGACACATGATAATATGAATTTAATGACCCTCTCATTAGATTTTGAATCAAAATTAGCACCTTATAACACATTTAAGGTCTTCAATAACCTCTGAACACAAAAAGAAACCAATATAAAATAACACCTAAACACATAAGAAAGCATCAAAATGGGGGAAAAAGGCAACTAAGGTAGCTAACACAACACACTTGTGTTGACAAAACTTATTAGAATCAAGAAAAAAACCTAATAGAAACAACTAACCTAAACACAACTTCTTTATCCTCTAAGAACAAATGTGAATCTTATTTGATCACCATTGCACCATGAGGTCATATTATCATGTGTTGATTGGATTCTAATTAGGTATTGTTAATGGAATGAGAACCTCCACTTGAATATGGAGATATTGTCATGTTCAAATCCTCTTACAATAGCAATTGGACCTTCTTGATCCCTCTTCAAGTTCATAGGTTGGATATGTGAATAAAGTACCCAATCTTATTCTTTACAAATGTGTCTACTTTACATGAACAATCTCATGTTTACCACACACATAGGTTACACTTGATGAAGCTGAAAAGTTTGAGGTAGATATTATGGCATGTTTATAGGGTTTAACTCCAAGAGATATGAATCTTATTTCATGAAAGCTTAATGCCAATAGAGTTTAGTCTCATTTTTCAAGAGTGAAGAGACACCTACAAATGGAATGAGGGGATGATGACCATGTTTGAAGACCTCAAAAAAGTCACCTTCTAGTGAAACAGACTCTTAGAATGGCATGGTTGGAGGGATACCTTCCTCTTATTATTTAAGACTACCTTATTCAATTTGAACTAGATCATGACATGGTTCAAGAAGAGAATAACTTGATCTTATGATGTCAAACAAGTCTTTTTCTTGATCTTCACATGGTTACATTTTTATTGGGATTTCTTGTTTCATAGGAGATGATGTAGGAGTAGGTATAACACAACTTAGGAAATATTTGGAAACTATACCCCCTTGACCATAATCATGGAAATCTAAACAACTTTCTACCAGCTCTAATGGATCATTATAAGCTCACTTATCCATCATCAGTATTTTATCATATTTATATTATCAAATATACCTTCCTCTTCAACCTCAAAATTTAGTTTACACTTTTTTTGACCAAGTTAAATATCTTGAGGGCTATCTTCTTGTTCAAAAACTATTATAAGTTGGAAAAGTGATCCACTTTCGCACTCCTTAGGACTATCATGAAAGAGAGTACTTGTCATGTCATCAAATAAATATTCAAGTTAATCTTCTCCTTCACCAATGGGTATGCATTCTTATTTGGGATTATATTTCTCACCTTGATCTTCTTTAATTTCACCATCTCTTGTGTTGTTAAAGACTTATTTGTGTTTTTCCTCACCAAGAGGTGTCCCAATGGAAATTTCTTCCTCAAGTTCACTTAAATCACCTTCATAAACTACCACCACAAATTGACCTTCTTCACTTTCCTCCCCAAGGATAGGATCCTTTTAAAGAAGTGAAATGGAATATCATTGGAATAATTCTAGAAGATAAGTCAAATTTAGTTGTGTTACGGATGCTTCATTCTTATCATTAAGCTACTCACTTTTGATAATCAACACTTCAATCTCCTTCTACATATTCTATTGAATGGACCTCCATGATGGGAATGCTTTGGACTCCTGAGGAGGGAGGGATGGGTATTAAATGGTTTTAGATTTCTCTTTAGCTTTATTAACATGGTGTAGGCTTGACTGATCTTCCTTTCCCCATGACTCCACTACTTATTTCTAGGTTAGAACCTTAGATTTAGGATATTATTCTATTTAATGTGTTTTAACTTGGGGAATGAATGAAGGTAGCTTATCTTAATATTTCATTATTATTTTTTCTACCAATTACTAAGATATATGTTAATTTATAATTTCAACTTCTATATCTAGGTGAGCTTCAAATTCAAGTCTCATCTGATCAGAGATATGCTTTGGATAATTAAGAAGGGGATGGATCTACCATGTCTGATTTGAACCATGATATTCAATCCTCTCAACACACACCTATTCCCTCTTTTGTATATTCTTTTTAATAGACTCCCAAGTAGGAAAGGATTGATGAAATTGTGAAATAATTGAGAAGTTTTGAAAGTCACTTGAATGGGTCCTTTGAGGATGGATGGGTTTATCAATAGAGGACTAATATGGAAAGGGGGAGGGAATGCTAGTCTAATAATATTGGTTCTATTTCCCGTCATGAACTATTAGCTTCTCCTTTATGATTTAAATTAGAACACCCATGTCTAACATATCACTAATGGGCCTTGAATGATTCTCCCTCATAATAGATTCCCATTCTATCTTTATTTACTATAATGAGTTTCTCACATTCCTAATGAGATGACTAGGAAACTCTTGACCATACCCTCTTTTTGTATCAATCCCAACCATATATCTCTCATATCTAAAAGTGTATGCTTAATGCTTGAAATAGAATGATTTAGAACATGACTATGTTGACTAGGAGTACCATGATTGATCAGGTGGATAGGTAGGCTATCAAGGAGGTGGATATGGGGTGGGGAGTGACACATAGAATTGATAATTAGGTTTAAAAGGTTTAACATAAGACTAGTAAGGTTCAATGTATTGTTGGTGATAAGGAATATAAGGATAGTATATGTTATGATATGTCTGATAGGGTTTACTATAGAGATGATAAGGAAGTTTGACATAACAACTATCTCTATATCCAACCATAAAAAATTATGAGATAAAATAAAGAACAAAGTGAACTATCAATAATAAAATGTTCTTACCCTTGGTTAGAGACCTTATGATGACCCTCGACATGAGATATTAACTGCAAATCTACATATTCAATGTTTGTATCTACTTGATATCACCAAATAATGATGAATAGTGATCTAATATTTTTGAATCTAGTCAAACCAAGCATGCTAAACTATTAACTCCCCAAACTACACAATTAGGAGAGGATTTTTCAAACCTCTCCATGTTTGGGATAACATGGGATTAGTCCAAAGCTATGGGTGAACTATGGATGGACTAATCTTCTAGTTTATGGGGATAACTCACCTGGTGGATCCATTATGGCTCAGTTCCTAAAATCTACTCACATTTTAATGAAAAGAGATATATAAATGCATGAAATTTAAACCTATGATACTAGAGGTGATGCACCAATATGATGTATCCACTATAATTGACATTTCAAAAAAACTAATGAATAAGATAAGTAAATAAATCACCCTATCTAAAGGCTTATATGCATAAGTACTTAACATGAAAGTTATGGCAGTTGGCTACAACTTGAATGTGATGGATGAGAGGTCTATCTTGAGACACTACCAACCATATTTTACTTCAAGCATAGTCACCAACACTTTGACACATCATATTACTTGCATACAATAATATTCTTTAAAATAGGTGAGAACAAGGACCCATAAAGGGGAAGGAGACTTAACCACTTTTGAAAATAAATACACATATTGTAGACACTATAATTTTTTACCCCTAGGGATGATTAATTATGTTTCATAGGTCCTATTTATTTAAATCTCTTAAATAAACCCTATTATAAAATTTAGATTATATACCATTTACTAACTTTGTAAATAGACTATACTTTTACCCCTTTACCACTCCCAACCTCCTAAAGGAACTTATAACCTAATAATCTACCCCTGTAACCAATTTACCCCTATGTGGAGTAATTACCAACAACTCCAACCATCCCTAAGATACTATCACCCATGTTTGAAATAAAGTCACTATTTTGGGTGAATCATTGATGATTTGCTCATGATCAATGCCAATTTTCTAGATCAACTTTGATCCATAAATATGCAGTCAGCCTTTACATTCCAGACTAGAAAAATTAGAGCCTTAAATCATTGTTAGAATTATTTGAGATTTTGGTGACATTCCTAATGACACTCTACTATATTTAATCATATTTTAATCATATATTTTGTGCTACTTGAGTAACTACTTGCACCTATTGAGGAATTACATTTGGCTCAAAAAATGATCAAAGGTAAGTATCATATTCTATTTTGATCATTCTTTGTCAATTAGTATTTTATTTATACATTTATTTAATCATTAAAATACTAATATCACCCCTATGTATCCATTTATCAACCTATTAGCAAATCTATCTCATTTTTGCTCTCTATTTTATTAAACACAACCAAAAGAAAGAATTAATGATGATTCATTTTGAATTAGCACTGATTCTACTAATTGGCACTGATCTTATTAGGATCAACATCGATCTATGGGTTTAATACATAGGATGTAAGACCTTATCCTAATATTTCACATGCAATTCTTTTCTAATCATTATTTTTACAACATGGTCTTATACTTTTAGATGACTCTATCTAGTTTAGTTCATGATGTGACCAACATCAATTATCTCCCCATGGTTTCCCAACCATTATTTGTGGATAAGAGTGATATAGCCTTTGAAATAGCCCTCTATGCTATCATTTATTCACCTTATCATGAAACCACTAAAGAATCATTGGATATTATTCAAGATGATGTAGATTTTGCTTCTAATTACTGGGAAGAATATTTCATTTACATTGTCAAATTAATTGAGGAAGAAAATCTAAATTAACATTGTTATCTTATAATTAATCTATTATAATTTATTATTATTTTCATTTTCTTAATTGTATAATTATTGGATTGACATCCTTATAATGAATTGTAAAAATTCATAGAACTGATCTTTGATCAAGCAATCCACCCATCTTTTTTATTAATCAATTTTTGTTAAGTATTCACATGTGTGCAAGTTAGCCTTCCTAGCCGAAAATGAGTTCTCCCTATCACTAAATTTAAAATGGTGTACAATGTATTTTGATCCATATTTATCCACATAAAACCATATTTTATTTTATTTTTAGTAACATATTAATTTTAAATAAAATTAAAAACTATTTAAATATTTTGGCATGCCTGGTAGGACCCCTAAGGTTTCACTCTTCTTGTTAAAATTCATTTCTAAATTTATTTATCTTTCTACCCTTTTCTTTTGTTTGTTTACTTAATCCAAATAAAATCAAAAGTACATTTTTCATTTTTAAAGGTTAAATAATCTACATCCATTTTGACTACTTGGTTTACTCATATAGAATAATCTAGGCAGTGAATTTATCATAGTTGTCACTTTTATCACACACAAACCAAATCACATTCACAACAAACTCATCAAAATATCTGATATAAGGGAACCAATAGGGATTTCATCACCTCAAAACAACCTTATTCCTAGTTATCTCACTTGTATTTCACCACCAAGGGGAGGACCAACTCAATTCTCTGGATGAGTAGAAAGTTTGGTCTATCGGTATATTCTTGCTAAGCACATGACACCATTACACTGTGGTATGTGAATTGAGGGGGTAGGACCCAAAACCAAGCCAAGTATCGGTGCCTATATATAAATCATTGAGCACCAAAATAAAACATAATACCATCCTTAGATTTTCATTTTTTAGGACCCTTAGTATCCTTCTTTTTTATTTTTTTCACACTTTAAAGTTAGTAAAGTAAAAACTTCTTAGGAACATCTTTAGTGTGTGCATCTTTTCAACCTCACTTAGAACAACACAATAAGAAAGAATATTTTTTCTTTAATTATTTATTTTTTCCTTTCTTATCCCTATATGTTTTGGATGTGACAATAGTTGTAAAAGAAAATCGAACCCCCATTTTTGTCTTCATCCATTAAAAAATCACCTAGTCCTCCTCCTTCCCCTAAGTCTATGGGGGAAGGCATCCCTCAGTATTACACCTAGGGTGATCCTAAGTTCACCATCCTACTAGATAGAAATTTCATATCTCTTAACCATTTTCTCACCTTTAGATCAATATGTATCCCATTATCCCCCCATACATAGTTCTCTCAACATCCATATGGCATGCCCTTTGAGGAGGGTGAAGGATTTATCACTGTTAGGATAAATTCCCATGATAATCCCCTTATCACTAGTTATGATACCAATAGAATACAACCCTTAGGCAACCCACATATGGTGACATCTAGTGTTCCATCACCAACCACTACTTAAACTCAGAACATTACCCCTCATTAACCAATAGTTATGCAACTAGTTACTACCTCATTTTAAAACCTAGTCATATTGGTCCCAATGATGCTTCTACTAATTCAAACTAGTATACCTTTAGGTACTAAAATACAAGCATTATAGCATTCCCCTATGAGTCAGCCACCTCAATAGTATGTACCCTTGACCAACTAGTATATAAAACCAATATAAGCTATTAGGTCTACATATATCCCTTTACAAGATCCATAGTACATGTTGGCTTCTCAACCCATTATAACCTCATTGATAAATTATCCATTATCTTAGGGTTTTTCCATGCCATTACCTATAACCAACTATCATAATATAATGTTTTTAGAGGAATCCCTTAACATAACATCCAACCTAATCATGTAAGCATCCTCATGAATAGGTTGGCTAGCTTAGAAGCCTCTACCTTTAGGTAGAATAACATGATCACATATGAATAGATTTATTATGAGCCCATCAACACAATATTTCCTATCAGACCTTATCTTCCATAATTGTAACTCCATAATTTTACCAAGTTCCATAATAATCAAGACCCATAATAAAATCTTTGAGCATTTTGATAAGCTTACTACCTCATATAAATTGATGATGCATTTATTCTTAGGACATTCCTTATGTCAATATATATACTTCACCTAGATTGGTACAACTAAATACCCCAAAATTCACTCTTCTCATTTGTGTATCTATCTCAAATAATCTTAGAACACTTTTCCATTAATATAGCAAGAAAATTTACCATTATGGACCTTTACACCATTTGGTAGTTTGATGATGAGTCTATTTCTAGCTTTATAGATAGATGGAGAAGTTTGATCAATCAAATCACCTTATATTTACCATACCCTAAGTTAATTGATTTATTTATGAGAGTGTGTGCCAAACACATCTTGTCAACATTATGGGTATAGTACTATAAAACCTTTTATGAGGCCTTTTCAATGGGCCACAAGCTTGAAATTAGATCCCTCAAAGAAGGGAAGGTTAATATAAAAATAAAAACATTAAATTAGATCCCTCCAAAGGAACCACTAATAATAAAAATAATAAAACCAAAGGGGATGCCAACATTGTAGTAATAAATTCAAAAACACCTCAAACCAAAAAATAATCTAAACCCTGTACTTCACAAGAATAATCCCAAAATACATTAACATGCTTTCCCCCATGATAATATACACCTTTAGGAGAATATTATGCATCTATTTAGATAAACTCCTAAAGGTTTCTCCCATTTAATTCCCTCCTATTAGACCACTTGATGAGTTTCATCCTAAAACTGATTGGTTTAGGGAAAATGAATTCTATAATTTTCATTATGTGATAAACCAAGACATCAACAAATGTCATTATTTCAAAGGATTAGTACAAAATCTTATATATCAAGGATAATTGATATTAGATAATCCTAATATAGCTATAAATCAATCTATAGATATATTTAGGCAATCATTCTTAAATAATGCATCCACATCAGATTTTGTATAAACTAAATCAAGATCCACATTAAAACATGAGACTCATGTAATTAACACCATCCATGACCATCTTCTACCTAAAGAAGTTGATTATGCCCCTATCTGTGATCTCCTCATAGGAGACACTTTTGAACCAACCAGAGCAAGTGAAGACCTACTAAAAAATTCCTCTAATTTTTTTGATCTCAATGTTTAGGATCCATTGGAAGAATCCATATCCAAAAGCACTCAAAACCAAAAGAGGACTATATTATTAAAGAAAAGGTTTGTCTAGACATTCTACAAGATTCCATTCCTTGCATCATTTTGATACGTATATCTCACATACCTATTCCATCTAGCCTATTACTCCTTGAGGAAACTATTATGTTACCTCAAACTATATCTAGATAATTTTATCCCATTGATATGGAGTCACTAAATCATAGATAGAATAAGGGGAAAGTTGTAGATATTATAACAAAAAGATAGGATCCCCAAGGGGAAAATCTCTGCAACATCCTCATGTTAGGATTGAACTCCCTAAGGAAGACATCCCCGTAACCTTTGAGCATATGTAAAAATGAAGAGCACCACTACCCCCCATTTAGACTAGAGCATCTATACTAGGGCCCCATCCTTTAGCTAAATTAAAAGCTACTATTATAGAATATACCACTAAAACACATGTACCATCACAATGAAATATCCCCACTATGGTCATGCTAATACATAATCCACTAAATCCTTATTATCCATAAGGTTTAGTGTTAATACTTATTATCAATGCAAATTACCTGCATTAGGGACTATACAAACAACTAACTCAATAGGCCAAGGTTTAAGGTCACGTACCTCTCCTCCACTAGTGCCTCGAAGTATGGAAAAGATGAGTCAAGACCTATTGAAGGGATTTTATTCTAAGATCATTGATCAAATTATCTAGGCCCCTTAATCATGCTACCACCTATAAATATTATCAACCCTCATATTCAAAATTTGTCATGGTATAGAGAAAATAGGACATGCACATACCATCGAATAGTAGGGCACAACACACAAAGTTGTATGTGTTAAAGGTCATAGTCTAAAATTTGTTAGATGAAGCTGATATCTTAATAGAAAAATTATATCATGCCCATCCCCTTATAATTACATCCACCATATAAATTAACACATCAAAATAATATATAAATGAGGAGATAACCTCTAATTAGGTTCAGTGCCACTCTTTCCCCATAAATGAGGATGACTCTAAGAAAACAATAAATCCCCCTCTCTTCTAGACAAATGTATTTTATAGACACATAAGCCCAAGCACAGGGTCATAAGACCCATAATCATGAGAAAGCTTAAGTGACTACTGCTAAATCATTGGATCCTTTTGAAAATAGTCCAACATTACTTGCCTCTAAACCTAAAATCTCCATTTTAAGAAAGGCACAAAATAATAACACTTTATAACTCATATAAATATATATTATAAAGCAACTACATCAACTACCAATCAATATGTCCTTATACAAACTCATCCATAACTCTCCACAACACTAGGAATCCATGATAAAAGCATTATGATATATATAAATATAATTAGATAAGCCTCAACCATTATCAAATTTCATTGCATCACTTTAAGAACCCTTGTCTATAACATTTCATAATTAAAATATACCACCTTTACAACCAAATGATCAGGATCCTACCTTGTTTATCACTTCCCACATAGATAAAACTTGAATTAAAAGAGTCATGATAGATAATGGTGTTAGTATAAACATAAATTATTCCCATGCATTTAAATAACTATAAATTCCTGAGATATTGGTATCCCAATCACCTACTATTCTACAAGACTTTAATGATACCATTGCTCCTACATTTTGAGTTATGGTGCTTCACATTCAAGTAGGTGATTGGGTTCTCCCTAAATTAATATATGTAATTAAAGATATATTCTAGTATAATATTCTGCTAGGACATCCATAGATATACACTATGTATTGTATCCCCTCTACATTACATTAGTGCATTAAATTTAAACATGAGGGAAAAATCCATAATGTCCTAGGTAACCCCCATCCCTTAAAAAAAACCTTACCTTTTAACCCAATGAGGTCCTAATTCCATTACAAAGTGCTACCCTATCATCATCTCATAAAACATCCACTAGCACAACCATCCCTACATCGAGACTAGGTAAGGAATCCATCGATTGTGCCTTTTAATAGCTTTAAATTAGATAATACCAATTACTGACACTTTATACCCTTCCTACTCCAAAATAATATGGATGTTTTGGTAAATATCTAGATTTTTGTTTGAATCTAGGGGAAACTATTCCATTTAGCCCACAATTATATTTTACCCACTAGTTTATGGTGGAATTAACCATGCTTCTTTAGGACCTTTTAGATAAACTCATGCTAAACCATTTACATATAACTTTTCATTCCCTGATAAACCCCATTTTGTAGAGACATACCTATAATGGTTTGCCTAGAAAGGTTTTGGTATGGGACATTATGAATAGTACCCACATGAGGTTGTATTTGGGTAGTTTAGTAATCACCATGACAAACATGGCCTTGGATTCAATAAAAATCACAAATTTTCCCCAAAGCTTACTCTTTCCCCATCCCTAAAGAGGATACTCCATCCTCTCCATCTAACACCCCTTTTTGACTACTAACATCATATCCATTCTGCCTAAATTTTTTTAGTCAATACCATTTTAGTAGAGCTTCTCATTTATTAGTGTGATGGTGAGGTATGAACCATTCCTTTATCCTATGCTAACATGATATGGAAGGATTCTCCCACCATCCTTGTTATTCAATGCTAGTATGATGAGTCTATCTTAGCTCATGTAGGCACTAAGAACTCCAATCTACATAAATATATTCCATCTAAACCTCTAGTATTATAAATGAGTCCACTATTGATGTTAACAAGGGTCCCTAAAGACCCCACAAGTTGTTAAAGCTTGTAAGTCCTTAGATCCCCAAGATTACTAGGATTTCACTACATTTCTAGATGATCATAGTGAGGAATTCACCTAGTCCTATAGATATATTCCTAGTATTGATCCTACCATCATCATCCATAATATTGTTACATTTTTTGATGCTAAGAATATCAAGCAAAAGCTCTAGGAAATTCATCCTCACATTGATCTCTTGGTCAAATAATAGTTATAGTGCCTCCTAGCTATTAATTTTAACCAACCCATGGATTACCCTCAATGGGTATTTAACATGATCCATGTAATAAAGCCTATAGGGGTACTTTGCTTTTATACTAAGTTTCAAGACCTCAATCTTGCATATCAAAAGGATGACTTGCCTCTCTTCAATATTGACTAGTTAGTAGATTTGACAGCTAGCCATGAGATGTTGTAACTAATGGGTGGTTTTTTGGATATAATGAAATACTTGTCATACCAAAAGACCAAAATAAGACCTAATTCATTACTCTTTGGTGAACTTTATAATAATTTATTATTCCATTTGGCCTAAAAAATGTAAGATCTACCTATCAAAAAGCCATGAACTACATTTTTCATGAAATTATCCATAATATTATAGAGGATTATGTATATGAACTCCTTGATAAATAAAAATTATGAAAAGATCACCTTTCCATTATAAAGATTATTTTTTATAGTCAAATACAATTTTACATCTATATAAATTTTAAGAAATGTATTTTTGGAGTAATGATGGGTAAACTCGTAAGATTTATTATCTCCATACATGGGATAGAAGCTTACCTCACCAAAATCAAATCCATTTTTGAAATGCCACCTCTATCCAATCTCAAGACACTATGTATTTTCAAAGGAAAATTGTAATTTAACCATCATTTTATCTCTTAGTTATTTAATCATTGTCAACCTTTGTATCACCTTTTAAGGAAGGATATCCATTTTAAGTGGGATTCTAATTATCAAGAGGATTTTGAAGCACTCAATAGCTACCTTCTCTTACCATTAGTTCTCACTCCTCTAAAGGATCAACTATTAGTGTAGGTTTTTATTTTTCCCTATTATTTAATTAGGGAATATTATATATTTGTGCATACTTGGATTTTTCCTACATTTGTGGGATAGGCTAGCTTATGTGGAGATGTGTGTCATAGGTGTCATAAGAATGTCATAAGTAACTCCTTTAACTGGCTATTCTAGGTATGAGAGTTACTTCTCTATTTTTAGCACCTTGTCACCACCTTTTATGGAGGAGTTATAGTCTATTCTTCGGGTGATTTGACCAACTTTTGTGGAGGAGTTACTTACATGCTCTCCTATATGTATTCTTCACTTTGACCATCTTAAGTTAATCAAATATGTGGTTTTGCTCCTATTTGTCTTTTGCAAATTATCTCTTTAAGTGATTTCACTTTGCTTTAGCTTCTTTGTGGTGTGCATCAGCTTCATCTCATGTGATCACTTGACTATTGAATTCACATTATTCAAACCCTAGAAACAAATCTGATATGGTATCAGAGCCACCCTAGTAATCATGTGTCTGGTTATGCTATTAGTTTATTCTAAAATCTTGAGTTTTTTGCTTGTAAAGGATCTTAGATTTTGTTATTTACATGCATTATGTTTGTATTGGCATATAAGCCTTGATTTAGATTTATAGGTTTGACTCATTCTCTATGTGAAGTATATAATCATACCTGCATGAAAATAATCTACAAGTTTTCTTGGAACATTATTGATGTTATTGAAAAACTAGTGTGTTGGCATTTGACATGTGGAGAGCCTCTTAAGCTTTCTTGAATGTTGCATGAGCCGTACGGCCTGGTGTCTCCTAAAAACCCCTCTCTTCCACTTTAGCACTTATCTCCTTAACTAGGCATTTGGATATGTTGTGAAACATATCTTAAAGTGTGAAGTTATTTTCTAAAATCAGCCTTAAAGACTAGCATGGACCGTACGGTCTGTACACCTGTGCAGTTTTCACTCATCTCTCACCTTGGCATTTTAGATTAACATTCCAATTTGGCTTTAGACAATAGAAAAAGGAGGTGTTGGAGTTTTTTTTTCTTCACCAAGCTACTACGTGGAGATCTGCATAGTCTTTCTATTGATGCACAATCAAAACAACAAACAAAAAGACCAAACCCTCAAAAATGGTTCCCTTTTTCATTTTGGTGCTCCATGTGGGCCCTCACACAACCTTTATTTGGTAAAATCTACCTTTATTTATTAAATTCTTAGTCAAATTTGACTTTTCAAATATTAAATTAGTCAATTTGGTTAAAAATGAAGATTTAAGGCTGTATTTTACATTGTGGGAAATTTGGGGCTTTTATTTTAAGTTTGAGTTTTCACCTGTCAAAGACGAAGGGTGAGGCCAAGGTTGGCAAGAGGCCAATTCCCCCTCACAAATACCTCTTATAGATTCCTCACTCTGTTCTAAGTCTAATGAGTGGTTGAAAGGCCACTTTCTTTCTCAAATTAGGCATTTTTTTAATGTTTTAGTGTTGTTTTTTTTGCAAAATTACTAGTTTATGAGAAATTAAAACTTTAAAATATTGCAAATGATAGCTTGGATTCAAGTGCCATATTTTAAAAAAGCTCTTAGTTTTCAATTTTTCACAACTTAGGCTAGATAATTGTAAAAAATGCACTACTTTATAAAGTGTAAAAAATTTGGGTCTCCAAAGACGCATTTTCAGCTGGGTCTGATGTCCTATTTGCTTGCGTTATTAACTTGACTTGTATAGATTGCTCTAAGATGAATTTTTAGCTAAGTCTGACATCTTTTAAGTGTGTACTTGCATATTTTTGGGGGGCTCTACATTTCAAGGGGTGTGATTGTCTTTCAACAATTTGTTTACTTCTATTATCTTTCTCCTTTCTGCATACTTTCACAAACTTGAAATCAACATAACTTCACCTAATTTTATCTTAAAATGGATTCTTTTCAACTTAAACCCATAACACCCTTCAACTATCAGGAATGGAAGGTTAAAATGTCAATCATTCTTAAAAGCAAAGGGTTGTATAGGATCACCATGGGTACTGAAGTAGAACCTAGCACTGATGTTGAAAAGGTTGAGTGGTACAACTATAGTGATGAAGCCTATGGATTACTAAGCTTGTCCAGGTCTCTAGAACTTCTCTTCCATTTAGAAACCACCAAGACTCCCAAAGACATGTGGGACACCTTAGAAGTCTTATTTGGGAAGCTTGATGAGATAAGAGGTCATGAGCTCAAAAACAAACTCATAAGTCTAAGTCCGAGCAATTTTGACACCCTACATGACTTCTTCACTAAGTTTAAGGCCCTAAGATTGTAATTGAAAGAATGTGGGATAGATAAGAAAGATGATCAACTCATACTTTCTATTCTCACTAAGTTAGGTCCAAGCTATTCAGTCTTTGTCTCCACTTTCCATGCCATAAAAAGTGCCCTTGGCGCTACATGGAAAATGCCTTCTTTGGATTCATTCATTGCTAACTTGACTAGGGAGAAAGATAAACTAATCCAAATGGTCACAATGAAGTCTACTCCATCCCAAGCTTTGATAGCTAGAAATGGTAAGGATAAGACTTCAACAAAGGAGAAGAAGAAAAAGAACAAGGACCAGGAGAAGAAGAAAGAAAACAATAATCCTGCCAAAAACAACAATAAGTCTTCCTCCTCCAATGCTAAACCTAAGAAGGAGAAGGTTAAGTGTGCCTATTATAGGAAGACAGTGCATGATGAACAAAAATTCATGAAGAAACAAATAGATCACCTAACTCATCTTCTAGAGAAGCACAACATAGGTGTTCCTGAGTCCATCAAGCAGAATTCATCTACCCAAGATTCTACCAAGGCAAAAGGCAAGGGTAAGGAGAAAGAAAAGGGCAAGGCCCTTGTAGCAACTACATCTTCTACATCATCATGGTTCATTGATTTGGGTGCTTCTCACCACATGGACTCTTCACTAGTTGAGTTTTCATCTTTATAGCCTTGTAGCATGACTTCAATTAGTTTGGGTGATGACACATCAATTTATATTGTAGGGAGAGGGTCATTTGAAATGGAAGGAGGAACATTCAATAATGTTCTAAGTGTTCATTCTCTTTCAACCAATCTCCTATCAGTAAACCAAATCACTCACATTGTTTGGGGCATGAGAGTTGAGTTTTTACCAGATTTAGTTACTATCAGGGAATTGCATAGTGATACTACAATGGTAGTGGGTAGGGTAGAACACGAAGCAAGGTTATACACCTTGTCACATTTTACATTAGATTCTTATCCAACAGCATTGTTGACTCATTTAGATGAAGTTAGAAAATTATGGCATGAGTGGTTTGGACACCTTAACTACTGATACCTTGAACAACTTTGCAAAAATGACATGGTCATTGGCTTGCCTTGTGTCTAATTTTCAAAAAAACTTTGCGAGGGGTGCTCCCTTGGGAGCATCCTGAAGAAAAATTTGACAAAGGCAAAGCTTAGAGGGCTTCAAAACCTTTGGAGTTAGTCCATAGTGATGTATCAGGACCCTTTCCCAAACCATCTTTCACAAGGGCCAAGTACATCCTCACTTTCATTGATGACTTTTCTAGGTAAACTTGGATATATTTTCTCAAACAAAAGTCTGAAGTGTTTGAAAATTTTCTAGACTTTAAAGATCTTGTTGAGAAATAGAGTGAGAAATCCATCAAGGTTATTCAAACTAATAATGGAGGGGAGTATGTCAGTAACAGGTTTGAGCAATTTTGCACCATAGAGGGGATTGATTTGTAGCACACAGTCACTTACAGTCCTTCACAGAATGGGGTTACAAAACACAAAAATAGGTTCTTAAAAGAGATGGGTAGCTGTATGATTCACTCCAAATCCTTAACACCACAGTACTGGGCTGAAGCCATCAATTGTGCTTGCTACATTCAAAATAGGGTTCCTCACAAAGATTTGAAAGGGATAACACCCTTTGAAGCTTGGCATAAAAGGAAACCTGATGTTGAGCACCGTAGGGTTTTTGGATCCCCAGCCATGGCCTACATATCAAAGAAGAAATGCAAAGCTATGGAACATTAGTCCAAGCCTTGCATCTTTTTAGGATATCTAGATGGTGTTAAGGGGTATCACCTTATAGATCTGACCACTCATGAGTTGTTCATTGATAGAAGTGTCCACTTTTAGGAGAGTCCTAGAGACTCAACACTTGGCACTTCTTCTCCCTCATCGGATCTACTTCTTCATGATGATTCCTCAGATTTACATCAGCCACAGTAGGTTTTTGAGCCAAAAACATCTTCTTATTCAATTTTAGATAGTGAGGATAGTGATACAGAGTCATCCACCTCTAGTTAGTCAAAGGATGAGGAGTTAACACCTAACTCACCCACTTCTAGGCCACTTTAGGCCAAACAGACACTTGAGAGTGCTGGCACTTGGGTAGGAGATCTTGTAGATGATAGATGCACTAGGGGGGATTATCAAAGAGATCCACATGCCTTCTTTGCTTTACTTTTAGATCCATAGACTTTTTAAGAGGTATTGAGGGTACCTGAGTGGGATAATGCTATGGAGAAAGAATATTCTTCCTTAATCAAAAATCACACTTGGGACTTGACTTCACTTCCTAAGGAAAGGAATATGGTTCGATGTAGGTGGATATCTTAGACCAAGTTTTCAGTAGATGGGTCAGTTGATAAGTAAAAGGTGTGACTAGTCACCAAGGGTTTCTCAAAGGTGGTAGGCATTAACTACTCAGAGACCTTTGTACCCATTGCAAAGATGACTTCTATCTAACTGACCTTAGTTATTGCCATAACACATGGTTGGGATGTGCACCAAATGGATGTTAAGAGTGATTTTATTCACAAAGACCTAGAGGAGGAGATCTACATGGAGTAGCTGCCAAGATTTGTTTAGGATTCTTCCTTATTATGTAGACTTAGGAAATCTATATATGGCCTCAAACAGGCCCCTCAGGCTTGGTATGCCAAGATGGATTCCTTCCTTCTCACAATGGGTTTCACTAGGTGCCATTCTGACCCCAATGTCTACTTCTTGTGGTAGGATGATTCACTCCTAATTTTGGTTCTATATGTTGATGACCTTTTGATCACCGAGACTTCTTCATCGGCTATTGTAGTGGTGAAGGCATCTCTCTAGGATAGATTTAACATGACAGACTTGGGTTTGTTTCACTACTTCCTTGGCATTGAGATCTCATAGTCAAATTTAGGGATTTCTATTACATAGCCTAAGTATGCTCTTGACTTATTGGGTCAGTTTCAAATGTCTAATTGCAAGCCATCTTTGACTCCCTTTCTATTAGGAGTCAAGCTTGAGGCTAACTATTATTCACCATTGGTTGATGCCACTTCGTATCAACAACTTGTTGGTAGTCTCATCTACTTGACTCACACCAGGCTCGACATATCATATGTAGTGGGACTTGTCTCCAGATTTATACAAGAACCTCATGAGCTAAAATAGAAAGCAACTAAGAGGATCTTGCATTACATATAGGGTTCACATAGATATGGGATTCATTATAGATTTGGCATAGAGGTTAACTTGGTTGGATATATAGATTCAAACTGTGCTGGTGATTCATAGACTCGTAAGTCCAATTCTGGTTATAGTTTCTCTCTCAATTCTGGTCCTATCAATTGGTCTAGCAAGAAGCAGAATGTTATTTCTATATCATCCATAAAGGTAGAGTATATGGGAGCTATTAATGTAGCTACTGAGGCTATTTAGCTTTAAAGGATTCTTTTTGAGTTTGGCATTCCCATTTGATAGCCCACCATCATTTTTTGTGACAACTAGAGTACCATCCAGATTTGTAGGAATATAGTTTAGTACCAATAGACCAAGCACATAGAGATTCACATGCACTTCATTCAAGAGCTTATTCATAGTTAGGTCATAGACTTGATATTTTTCCAATCTTCAAAGCAGGTTACAGACATCTTCACCAAATCTTTCACTAAAATCAAGTTCATTCATCTATGAGCTCTTCTTGGGGTGCAGTCCACATCTATAGTAGCATCATCTTTGGGTGGGGCCCACTTACCTCATCATTTCTTTTATGTCTCTCTTTTGGGGGGGGGATTTTTTTCCTATGGGTTTTCTCCTTTTCTCTATCTTATGGGAGATTGCATTTGTACATGGGTACCTCATCAGGCCTAGTTGCTGGGACACATTTTATATTTCCACACTACCCACCTAAGCTGTGCTTATGGGGGGCTGTTATTATAGGTTTTATTTTTCCCTATTATTTAATTAGGGAATATTGTATATTTGTGCATACATGAATTTTTCCTACATTTGTGGGATAGGCTAGCTTATGTGGAGATGTGTATCATAGATGTGTCATAGGTGTCATAAGAATGTCATAAGTAACTCCTTTGACTAGCTATTTTAGGTATGGGAGTTACTTTTCTATTCTTAGCACCTTGTCACCACATTTCATGGAGGAGTTATAGTCTATTCTTGGGGTGATTTGACCACCTTTTGTGGATGAGTTACTTACGTGCTCTCCTATATGTATTATTCACTTTGGCCATCTTAAGTTAATCGAATATTGGGTTTTTCTCCTATTTGTCTTTTGTAAATTATCTCTTTCAGTGATTTCACTTTACTTTAGCTTCTTTTTAGTGTGCACCAACTTTGTCTCATGTGATCACTTGACCATTGCATTCACATTATTCAGACCCTGGCAACAACTCCAATAAGGATAAACATTATTCTTGTATATTTCATCTACTAATCATGCCCTTGGAGCTATGTTAACCCATCATGATGAGAAACATAAAGAGTAAGAAATGTATTATATTAGTTATACACTTATTGAGTATGAGATGTGTTATTCTCATAATTAAAAGTAATGCCTAGATTTGGTCATCATCATTACTAAGCTACAAAATTTTCTACTCAAACATACAACCTACATCATCATGAAAACTGATCCCCTAAAGTTTGTGCACTCCAAGCCTTATCAGAATTAGTGAATGGCCAAGTGGTTTATGCTTCTAGTGGAATTTTATCTAGATTTTATCCATTAGAATTTGGTTAAAGTTCAAATTATTAGTGATCATCTTGTTGAATCACCCCTTTCTGATAGTCAACCACTTAACTACAAATTCCTAGACAAATCTATAACCTCCACATCTCAGCTAGATCCACAATATCAAATGACTCATTTCTTTGATGGATCCAAATGTGAATGTGGTATGGGAGACAAAATTATCTTAATTCCTCCTATGGGACACCTACCCCTCTATCCTTTAAAATTGAATTTGACTCTGCTGATAATATATTTGAATATAAGGCTTTAATTATAGGCCTTGACTACCTTAACATTGAGTGTTAAAACACTCAATATCTATGATGATTCCCAAATCATGGTTAACTAGATCAAATGCATCTATTAGTGTAATGATATGATGATTCAACTAAATCAAAGGCATATATTATTGTAATGATGATAATAATAATAAGTATAAAATATTAGCTAATTATTTGTTAGCCACCTTTGAGAATTTTGTGATCTAAGCCACCCCATGTTCAACTAAAAAAATTTTAGATACTATGGCCGCCCTGGCCTCTTTTATCCCATCCTCATCTCATAGTTCAAATTTTTTTATCCTTATTCATAGGATTAATCAACCCTCCTTCACTAAAATTGGCCTTTTGTTGATCTATATTATGGATAAAAATCCCTTAGATCTATGGTATTTATAGATATTTTATTATTTATCCATGAGGATTACTCCTCCAGATCTATCTAGAAATTCTAAGTGAACCAATCAGCATTGTGTCACCCATTTTGTCATAATGGGGGTGTCCTTTATAAGTGTGGATTTGATGTAATTATTCTTCATTTTTTCATGAGGCTACCCTTTATATCTAATAATCCCATGATGGATCATGTGGAGGAAACTTTAATGTCCATGTAATCTATAAAACAATCTTATGGTTGGGCTACTATTGGACCATTTTAAATCAATATTAATGTTAGTATGTTAATAAGTGCATAAAGTGTCAACATCATACCATATTATCCTATATCCATAACTAAGAATTGTAATTTAATCAATATTTTTAGCCTTTCTTCTAGTGAGGACTTCATCTTATAGGTTAAATCAATCCTAAATTGTCCCAATGTCACAGGTTTATCATTATCACCATTGAGTATTTTAATAAGTGGATGGAGGCTATCTACCTTATCTTAACCAAAGCAAATAAAATTATTGAATTAATTACTCAACATATCATTTTTCACTTTGTCATCCCTCATAAGATCATCATAGATCACAAGAAATATTTTAAGAATAAAAAGGTTCAAGAGCTATATGATTCTTTTATCATTAAGCTCAACTCTTATTTGCCTTAATATCCTCAATATAATGGTCAAGATAAGGTATCCAACAATAATATTCTCAAAATCCTAACCAAATTCATCAATGAAGTAGGCATGAATTATCACTTACATGTTCCAATGCCTTATGGGCTTATCAGACTACTATTCGAACCCCTATAGGTGATACACCTTTTTACCTAGTATATGGTACCAAAGTTGTAATTCCTCTTGAAGTTTAGATTCTTCCCTTGTCATGTCCTTGAAAAATATTATTTTGAGGATTAATTTCATCAAAAAATATTATCCCAGCTCAAAATCTTAGACAAGCATCACTCAACTTCCCTTGACCATCTACATGTATATCATGAATGAATCAAATGCACCTATAATAAACATTTAAAATAATTTTAATTTAACATTTGTGTTTTTTTCTTAAAATAAAATCAACATGTAAGTAGTATGAAAAAAATAAAAAGGATGAAATTTTCTCTAAATTGGATTAGACCATATATCATCACCCATAAATATGGATCTAGGGCATATCACTTATCTTATCTTGATGGAAACTTATAGTGAGAACTACTAAATGAATTGGATCTATGTCCTTTCTACTATTAATTAATATTAATCACTTTTTTTGGCTTAATTTAATTTATAGGTTTCATATCCCTATTACTATTATATCATGTAATGATATCTAATAACATATGGTCATCTAGTAACATGGCATATTATTAACTTAAATATGAATACCCTAGTTCTATTCATAGCATGCTCTACTTGGATAAGCTTCACCTATAATAGGAAGGATCTCCAAATCATTATTCCCTAAATTCCCTCCCTATCCCTAAATTCATTTTTATAATAAGTGTTTTATCTTGTGTATCAAAGGTTTAGAAAATTATCCTAGGATACTTGAGGCTAATACATAAATCAAAAAGAATATTAAGATCAAAATCAAAAATCAAAACACCTATAAAATCAAAATTAAAGAAATATGAATGGAATAATCCCTCAAAGGATAACTATATAGATTCAACAATCTACAAAGATATACAAAATATCAAAAGCACAGATTACTCCCTTGAAGGATAACTATTTCAAAAGACATATCTTAAAATATAGACCACTCCCTTGGGGGATGGCTATCATGCATAAAGTATCCCTATAAGGATTTTCACATCGATCATCTTTATTTAATTTATCAAACTTCCCAAATTGTCCATTTTACATGGATTAGCACATAAGGATACTAGGGTTAACCCTTAGCTTTGGGTATGCAAGATGGAAACATCTTATTTTTAAAAACTATTTTTTATCACATCTTAAAAGTAAATCAATCAGATTCTAAACTTAGTTGACCTAAATTTGTTTTGAATTTTATTTAACAATGGGTTAAGGACACATGTGCATCACTTTTAAGTGGTTTTCCTTGAATCATGGTACAATCCAATAAATGAGAATTAATCCTTTTATAAAATTTATTAAAAAACTATATGCATATATTAACAAATATCTAAAACATGCACATTAGTAAGTTATAATTTATATCCATCATAATCATAATCCATAACCATTAAAATCATAATCCATAACCATTAATCATGATGCATAGTCCATAATCAAAAATCCAAATTTTAAATTTTAAATCCATAATCCATAAACACATTGCATAAAATCTACAAATCCATAATCAAATAATAAAACTACCATCTATAAATCCATAAAAAATCCATACTCCATAATCTAATTAACTCTTAATAACATAATGATAATCATATCCATTTTAAACATAAGTATTTTTAAGAATTAATCCATCACATCCATATACATAACCCATAATCCATGAATAATCAATAATATAAGCATAACCGATAAAACATTTCATAACATTTAAATCCATCATTACATCACATACAAATTCATAATAATAATAATAATAATCTAATCTATTCCATAACATTAAATAATCACATGTAAAAACCCATAATCTAATTACATCCCGTATGAATCCATAATCCGTAATATTCATAAACATAACAATCCATAAACTCTAACAAACTATAATCCATTACATAATCCATTAAAAATGTAAACATATAGTGTAATCCATGATATACATAAGCATAATAATCCATCCATAAACATAATAATCCATATATCCATCAATAAAAACATAATCAATAAACATGAAAGAAATAAATAAATATATCGAAGATAAATGTACATCGAAATGCTTATATATATGTCCATGGCTCTTTGGCTAGTATAAGTGTGTGTGTGTGTGTGTGTGTGTGTAAATATATTAAGTAAAAGCTAATTACTCATATGGATACTCAATAAATACCCATCTCCTTTCCCATATCCATCCCCATCTCTTCTCTAAGTGACACTCCCCATGTTAACTAAGTCTATGTTTGTTCACTTGGAAAACATACCCTATCTAGACAACTAGGTCAAATAGCAAGGAGTCTCTAGAAGCCACTCTAAAATAATCCACTCATAATATCTCATCTCTGCCACTACCTCCTTATATTAATCTAAGCTGACTATCCCTATTGGCCTCATTTTCGGCTCTTCCACCTCTCCAACCACTTATACTAATGAATCCCTCTCCTCCTCCCTCTTCCTCAAGGTTTCCATCTCCACCCTATACCTATCTCACTCCACCACCATGTTATGACTCAACTATAATAAGTCAAACCCTACCTATAAGGTATCCATTTAGGTCTACACTATATCCCACTCAATCTCTATAATAGTTAGTGCCCCTACAATATATCTAGTTATCCCTATAAAAATGTACACTAATCCCTCAGTGTATCTCCCTCTATGATTAGCTTAGATACATCTATCTCTCCTCCTCTATCTCCTCCTTTCTCCCTAACTCTCCCTTGATCATCTCATCCCCCATCTCCTCATCTATCTCCTCCTAAGAATTATCCTCCTCTTTAGCCTCCTCCTCTACCTCCTCCATCTCCTTATCCCCTCTTCTCTAGAATGGATGTACCACTTTATCCTGCCATACCACCCACTGTTACACCCACTAGGTTGTATATGTAGGATTACACCATACATCCTCTATGTCCTCCCCTATTGGTACCTACTCCTCATCTATAAGGACCTATCTGATAATGGTTCCAAGTAGTTCTTTTCCCATTTCATATTAGTTGTATATATGTGGGCCCATGGTATATCATATATAGGTCAAACTACCACCATACATAGCCAAAATGGATATACTCCTAGTGATCTCTCCTTATCCCTATAACCCACCACTCCCTCCATACCTATATCAACTCTAACTTTACCCAAATCCACTTAGGAAATCATAAATAAAGCTTCTAGATAATGCTTGTAGCCCTCAAACCCTCCAAAATAACCCTATAATAATCCAAATATCTAACAACACCATCTATGAATCCTCATATTATATTATACTTTCACCATAGGAAGGCCATGTTGTATTCCATATCATACCACCATATCCATGGGGTACTAATGGGCCACACTATCCAAATATTCTTTTAATCCCAACACTATAGTATCACAATCACATTTAGACCATAACATCTTTGGTTCTTCCAACCCTAGATTTCTTTGTAAATCTACACCATTAAATTAGATGCTATACAAACATGGTATGGTGTTTTAACATGTTAGCCAAAACACTAATTAGGCTCCATGGAAATCTCCATCCCCCTAAGTCTGAGAATGCATAGCATGATATCCCTAACATAATGATCATCATCATTCCTCTCCCTACTATGTCTCCTCTATAGAGAGGCTCGAAGGTGAAGCCCTAAACAAAAAAGATAATCCCCTATACATCATTTCCATATAGGAATCTCAATGTTTTTCCATAAACCTAATCATCCATGGGTATTATCAATACTCCCTATACCATAA
This sequence comes from Torreya grandis, assembly GCA_037957365.1. Lineage (NCBI taxonomy): Eukaryota > Viridiplantae > Streptophyta > Pinopsida > Cupressales > Taxaceae > Torreya > Torreya grandis. Next base: position 2,174,252 of record JARHVA010001295.1, on the reverse strand, counting down.
GTCACAAGATTTGGTAGATATCCTCAAGGGTGATGGTCATCTCAATAGTTAGTAGCTAGAAGGTCCCAATCATGACATATCACCACTCTATCAATACCATCAATAATATTGTGTCTCTATGGATGTGTTAGTAATTATGCACCCCTCCCAAGCTTATGACTTCTAGGTGGGCCCAGTTGTCATCATTAAGCTAAAATAGAAGTCTCTTTAGTAGTAGTAACATTTGATCCCACAACAATAATAGCCTCTATGCTTATCATCAATATCCCCTATAAGCCTAAAAAATCCTAAAACCTCTAACTTAGCCTAAAACCTATATCTACCCTAATCCCTTAACATTTTGTGTGAATCAAAAATGATCTTTTATGGATCAATGCCATTTTACCTAGATCAACACCATTTCATTAAAATGATGTCGATTCCTTATGAAATGCCACTGATTTGATAGGTATTGATCCTAATTCCTAAGTTCCATTATTCCATAAACTTAACCTAATTTAGCTCCCAAAAATCCTAAAAATCTTTGAAAATAAAAATAACTCAAAAAATGTATAAAATAATCAACCTACTTCATCCTAAAACCATCATCGACATTATAATCCATTGCCACTAGCTGTCATCTCACCTCATAACACTCTCATCATTTGAAGTCTCAAGTGTCATTTAGGTCTCTAAGATAGAAAATGAGCCATTTTATACATTATAATTTATTATATACCTAACTATGGATCGATGCTAATTTATTTTGCATCAACATCATTTTAGTGGATTGTCACTAATTCATTTTAAATCAACATTGATTGGTCCCTTTTTTCATTAATTATAATCTCACATATATCCAGCCTTTTTAGATCAACACTGATTGGTCCCTTTTTTCATTACTTATATTCTCACATACATCCAACCTTACTCTTTAGTCATTCCTATTTCCTTTTCACATTTAACCTATTATTTGACCTATACCATATTAGATTTATGTATTTTGACCCCTTGATAGTCCCACAACCTACAAAAAGAATGCAATATTTTATGTATCTCTCCTCAGTAGGTCTTAATAATACATTATCCCTTAATAATAACTATCTATAAGTATGATTCACAACATATAATGCACTAGATGATTTGATCAGCCAACCCTATCACTTGTTCTCTTATTTAGCCTCTGTTAAGCCCAATTATGCATAGTTGTTCCATCTAATTATAGGATTTGCCTTGGGGCATCTCTACCTATATTATATTCCATCCTGCTAGTGCAAAACATATGCTTCATGTTATGCATCCACATTTATTAGAGCCTATCTATTATTTATCCATCCCATCCTTTTTTCCATTTTTCAAACATGTCACCTAATCCCTATTCTTCACTATCTCTTAGTTGAGGGGGGATAAATCTTTAAATAAACCTGGGGTAGTGAACCTCTCATAGTTTTTGTTTCATGGCATGAATTCTATACTAATCCACTAAAAGGGAAAAATATAGACACTATAATTTTTTACCACTAGGGATAATTAATTAGGTGTTATAGTTCCTATTTATTTAAATCTCTTAAATAAACCCATTCCTAAAGTATAGATTATCTACCATTTACTAACTCAGTAAATAACCTTTAATTTTACCCCTTTACCACTCCCAACCTTATAAAACCATTTATAACCCAATAATTTATCCCCATAACCAATTTACCCCCATGTGGAGTCATTACCAACAACTCCACCTATCCCCAAGATATTCTCACCCATGGTTGGAATAAAGGCACTATTTTGGGTGAATAGGTGATGATTCACATATGATTGGTGTCAATTCTCCATATTGGAATGAATTCTTAAATATGCAGCCTACCTTTGCATTATGGAACAAAAAATTTAGATCCCAAAATCACTATTAAAATTATTAGATATTTTGGTGACATTCCTATTTACACTCTACTATATTTTTTGTCTCAATAAAATTATATTGTTTATGCTACCTAAGCAACTACCTACGCTTGTGGAGGAATTGTAATATGCTCACAATATAATTAAAGGTAAGTATTTTATTCTATTTTTATCATTATCTATCAATTATTATTCTATTTATGCATTTATTTAATCATTAATATATTATAAGCACCAATTTATATCAATTTATCAACTTTTTAACAAATTTGTCTCATTTTTTCTCTTCATTGTATTAAACTCAACCATAAGAGAGAATCAATACTAACACATTTTGAATCAACACCAATATTTTTAGGATCAACATCTATATGTTGTGTTTAATACATAGGATCCAAGACCTTATCCTATGCTTTCATTTGTAATCCTTTTTTATCACTATTATTTGAACATGGCCTTCTTATAGATGGCTCCACCTAGTTTAGTTCATACCATGAATAATATCATTAATCTCCCCATAGTTTCACTACATGTATTTGTGGATTGGAGTTATATAACCTTTGAACTAGACCTTTGTGCCATCATTTATTCACTTTCTCATGAAACCACTAAAAAAACATTAGATTTTCTTCAAGATATAGTAGATTTTACTTCCACTTATTGGGAAGAATATTTCGTTTACATTGTTATCTTATCATTAATCTCTTATAATTTCTTATGATTTTTATTGACTTAATTTCACAAAAAATGGACTAACATCATTCTAAGTAAGTGTACCACTTCTTGGAACTGATCTTTGATCAAGTAGTCCACCCATCTTTTTTATTAATATATTTTTATCAAGTATTCACATGTGTGTAGGAGTCTTCCCAACCAAAAAGGAGTTCTCACTATAATAAGATTCAAAGTGGTACACAAAATCTTCTAAACCATATGTATCCATATAAAACCCTATTTTATTTCAATTTTTTATTATGTAACATTTTAATCTAAAATAATATTAAAAATTACTTAAACACATATGACACACTTGATAGTAAGAAAATATGAAACAATCCATATATCAATTCAATAGGATTATGAGGTACAATGTGGGAATAATATATTCATACCTAGTATAAGGATGATTATAATGGAATTATAGCCTTAATTTATAGGAAAAGAGAGGAGAAGAGGAGGATAATCTAGCATGAAAGTGTGGATATTGAATAGGCTAAAAATGACTAATCCTCCATAATGTCCATAGAGTATGCATGATTTATTAAATGTATTAGTTAATTTGGTATTAATTTCCCTTAATCTACTCACCTATAATCCATCCATACCAAAAAACATCTCCCTTAGCTTACCAAGTAGGCCTACTAGGTAATTAGGCCTAGTCACCTAGTGTTAGCTACTGAGATGACCATGAAGATCACATAGAACCTTAAAGGATAGATAAGTGAGTGTGTCTTACATCTTAATAATCATATTACATCATTAATTATACCTTTTTTATATTACACATCTACAACTTTGCCCATCTAGGTGACTAGGTCACCTTTTACTAGCTTTTCTAGACTGGCCCATTTTCTCATACTTGTAAAAGCATTTACAAGAGGATCTTAAAGTAGTTTTTGATTTAAAAATATGGAATACACTTCAAAATACACTTATAAATGATATAAATATATTAAACATGATTATAACCTTATTTTCTACCCAAAACCCTATATAAGTATAATTTATGATGAACTTTTATAGGTGTCTGCACAACTACTCTCATGGATAGGACCTCCTCAGAGTGCATCATGAATTATAGGTGTCTTCAAGGATAATTAATGGAATTTGAGTGAAAAAAATATATAAATTATTCCTCCATTATTTATATCTTAAGGTTTATGTAGGATTTTAATGGCTTACCATCCTAATGATGGTTTAAAAATTAAAGGCCTCAAAAACAAAACTTTTTTCCATGGATGTTTATCCCATAGACCCCTTAAAATATCTTGGACTGATCCTAGTCCCATACACATTGTGTAGTAAGTAATGAGTGAAATTTGGCAACCTTTGAACTCATTTGTAAGCATTATATATGAGTTATAGTATTACATATTATTCATAGAGTTGAGATCCTAAATGAACCTCTTTACTTCATGGATATTGAGTGAATAGGGGTCCATAACTCCCCCTAATATCACTATCCTAAATCATCTCTCCATATGAGATATGAACATTAGAATTAGCAGTTTGACATGGTAGATTTGGATAACAAAGCTTGAGATGGATAATGAAACCAAATTTGACACTTTATTTCTTTCCTATATCTAAAACATATTCATCAGGGCTTGTGCCATCCTCATATGTATTTAAATACCTAAAGTCTATTATGGGGTTATGGATATGCCACAAGTAGGTTGTTGGGGTCTAAGGATGGTTTTAGGCCTTATAAGCCTAAACTAAGTGTCAAGAGTTTGAGCCACCTATAGGTGAAATTGTGACCTTAGTGCCACAACAACACCATTTTCCATCTATTTTAAACCTTTTATACTTGTATCTAACTACATAGACTGCCATCTTTATCCATTTCTCTTATATGATTGGCATAACCATCACTGCCATGCCCAGTCTGAGTGTTTGACCAATTGGTGTTAGAGACTCGAGTAGTTTATTTTATCCTCATATAATAATGATGGAGTTTTAATATCTTGTAACATGATCTTAAGATATTAAAATATACTTTGGTATTAGGCCTCCCTTCTATTATGATCTTTGCATACCTATCATACTCTTGCCTAGGTTTTATGAGTAATTAGGCCTGTGCATCCCAAATGGCTTGGTTTAGTGACTCATTTCCTAAAATTGAGAATCTTATCATCATAAAAAACATTTTTTATGTATTATATATTCCTTATTATATGATTTAAACTGTCAAACACCCCCAAAACATGCAAAATTCTTCAACTTTATGTACATGCATGTACATGTTAGTTTAGACCTAATAGGCCATATCAGGCCATTAAGTTATCTATATAATATTTAAATGGAAATAAATATTAAATTAAGTCTAATAAAACATTATAAAACATTGTAATATACTTACTTACCTTTATCTCACTTTACTAGTATGCATGGTCCATCACCTGTTCACATTTTAATCTAAAGATCCTACCTATAGGTGGCATTCTAATTTTTTGACTATTTGAGAGAGTGGAGTTTTATCTTCATGAAAATATTATATAAATTTATCAAAATTGATAATCCTTTATATATGTTTTCTCAATATCAATTCACTCTTCTCACCTTGAAGACACACTAAACAGGGCTGATGTTCAACTTGTTCTCTTTGTATAGTTAGGCTTATAGTATACTATTGTGTATCTCTCACTATGTGAACCCATTTGAGAGGTGATTATGTGTTAAATTATTTAATTAGGTTACCTTATAATTTTTATTACCTCTCATTTCTCCTTTTAACCCTCTAAACCTCATTATTCTCATCACACCATTGGTTTTCTCCTACTCTACAGTCATAGTCTTGTTTGCATGGAATCCTTGATTAAGTTTATTTTATTGGGATGAGTTGATGACATTAATATTTTTTGAAATTAATCATTAATTTTAAATTATTTTCAATAGATAATTATGACTCTAAATTATTAATAAATACCTTCCACACTCCATCCCAATAGCCAACACTTCATTTTCTTAGTTTGCACAATAGGCCTATATGTGCCTAAATTGGAACTTATCTCTCAAGGGATTAAGGATGAGAATGGGTTTTGAGTATATGGTAGTGAGGGTAATGAGGTAAAAAACATATATTTTTAATAATATGTGAATTATATGTATGCATTTTTAAAATAATCCTAATGGTTTTATACAGCTACTATGTTCATACTTGTAAAGGAGATTACATTACATGAATGCCAATCACCTTAGAAATATGAATTTTAATGATTTAGGGATTATAATTATTAAATAAACTCTAATTATCTCACCATATAATTAAAACTATTACTCACTTCAATATCTATGTATTTGAGGTTCTACAACATGAAAAAACATTGTTTGTAACCTAAGAATATGACAATATAGAGGTTTTATTAATTTATAAGGATCAAACATGTGAAGTGATTCATAATTATGGTGTATAATGGATTTTAAAACCTTTGAAAATCCACCCAAATTTCCATTCCTCTTTCATCATGCTCAAAAATGGAGAAAATGAAGTAAACTGGAAACCTACTTGGATGGAGAAAACACAATGAGTCCCTCATATTATTAGTGATAGTTGGTAAAGGAGGGAGAGAAAATATTATAATAAATTAAAAAATATTTAATCTAAATAAATTACCCTCTATCCAAAATATTATGTCCTCATTTTCTCTCTCTTGGCTATACTGAATAGGAACCTAACTAGCTTTCCTGAGCTATAAAGGAGCTTGATGGAGGAAAGGGGTTAGTTTTTGACTTATTTGAATTTAAAACTAATATATTTACTTATATAATGTATATATTTATTCATTTTGAATATTTATGAATTCTTCTTATCTTGGCATGTCCATACAAGTCTCTATTATCCTAAAACACCTGTAAAACCCTTCTTGTATTTTTTCATAATTTAGATCCTTAAAAGACATTAGGGAGCATAAGGAAGGAAATATGAGGTCAAGAAACATTTAAAAATATAAGGTATGGCTAGGTAAGTTTAATTTTCACATTGAAAATGTGTGGGACCCCTTTATAATTGATATAAATATGTGTTTGACTTCTAAAATTACCCTTTTATGCATAAAGACACATTGTCATGACATCATATTGTAGTAAAGTTCTACCTCAGTGGTTTCTATGCCCACTCCCATGATAATTATCAAACCAAGTTGGTTCAAGACTTGGAGAGACTAATAATGAGGGTAAAGGGTTCTGATGTAAAACATTTAATTAAGTTTATTGTGCTGTCATCAATTCCACACAAGGTGGTGCACTCACCCAGAGTGCAATAGAAAAAGGACCGAGGTTGTGTTGGGTTAGTCACAACATGGCATAACCTTAATCTAGATGAGTTACTCAATGATATGGTTATTTTTTATTTAGATGTTAGTTCTTTCAATGGCTGATTTTGACAATGGTAAACCCCCTTATTGGTGCTAATGGTTTTCCATATGGTGTCTATAGGGCAATAGAAGGCATGACAAGGCATGATGGTGCCACTACTAACTTGATTAAGTCTTTATATTTATTATCTAACATTAATTTTCTAGAAAAATTATAGAATATATACAAAAATCCATATAATTCATATGTAATCAAAAATTTAATCCATTATTTTAATGTTCATACTTCATTACTTAAAATAACAAGAGTTTTTAGAAATACAATATACATGCATGCTAAGACTTTACTCATACCCAATGGCTCACATGCAAGCTTTAGGCCATAAGAAAGGAATTATGCATCTCATTGAATATATCCATCTCCCTTTCTCTATCCATTTTCCTACTCTTTTCATTCAAGACCATTCTCCTTATATAGAGTGAGTTGTTTGATACTAGATGTTAGGGATCGAGTGTCAAGTGATGGGTTTCCTTGAGGGTGCCAAGACCACTACTATTTACTAGTCAAATGTGTACATGATTTTCATGGATTTTTCTTCACAAATCACTATCCCACCTACCCCACTCTTTTAGCATTCATCTTTGTTAATCCACCTCATACAATATCTATCAAAAACATCTTTACACCAGTTAGTCTTTTTCTAACTGCATGCCGACTGGCATAGGATTCATAAGGACTTATCCAGTATGGGTACAAAAATATAAAATAGGATATGTGAGGCCATTTTGAATTTTTCCTTACAATGAGGCCCAAGAAGATGGCATACCCACGTAAACACCACAAAAAGCGGCCCAAAATCACCCCATACAAGATTGTTAATCCACCATGGATTAGTCCTTAATCACCTTAGGTGCATAAAACTTAGGTGCCCTTACCTCAAATCTTATTTTAAAGTTTCAAAGCTATACATGGTGCCTTTCAATTCTTCAATAGCACCATCTACCTTGGTTTTTGTAGATTCTAAGGCCAAAATGTCTGTACCTTCTAATTCTTTGTGAAAGGCTACCAACCTTTCCTTCTCCTTTCTTACCCTACCATCAAAGAATTCACCCTCATTACTAGCTTTTGTTTAGAAGGCATGGAACATAGCTTCCAATTATTTCTCTTAGATATTTAGCTGAGTACTCAATGAGTTGACCTTGGTCACTATTTACACATGGTCAATCTTGGACACCATGAAGGATTTTTGGAGCAGGGACTCCTCCTCCTTTATCTTCCTTAAGTACATGTTGATGACCCAAGATTGATTAGTGACATTGACAAAAATGTTGTCTAATTATTTATTTCCCTCTTCAATCTTGTAAAAAAGGTCATCAACCAAATCCAACTTCTTGCACAATTCCTCTCATAGGGTCTCATAGGGGTCTACCTATTCTTCTAGCATTGGCTACATCCTTGGGATCATATATTGCATGAGTGCATATATATAATCAAATTCCATCACAAAGGTGTCCATATTTTTTAGGACTAATGGTTATTCTTATTCTATGTGCTCTATCAATTTCCAAAGCTTAATTTTGGTTACCTCAAGCTCCTTCTCTATCTCTTTGGTAATCTTTCTCCAACTACTAGCATAAACATCATTGATGATTTTCTTTCATGCCATTGAGGTGGCCATCTTGATAAACACATTTGATAATCACACTAGGTTCATGTCCTTGGGTTTTAATAAATGATTAAATGATAATCATTACCCTCCTCTAGATTCATGGCATATCTTATTTCCTTGGAAGGAACCTCAAAATCAAGTTCATCTATAAATCAATCCATTGCCTAGGAGACTTGGTGGTAGGTGAGGGTTTTAGTGTCTTTCAAGGGGCATGCAGTTCATCATATAGATTTATTCACCATATTGAAGTTCATGTTTCACCATTTCTCTATTTCCAAGATTATAATTCCCATTTTCCCCTAGCTCTACCTCCTCACTTGTAATGATGCCTAACCTTGTACTATCTTTATTATGTTATCTTTCTTCTTCTTCTTCAGCACTAGAAGCATCATCTGGATATCCTTATAAGGGTTCTTCCATGGAATTTTCCCCCTCATTCCTCACCTACTAAAATCTAATCTCTATTTTTGGTTCTAAGGTGCTAGTGTCACCTTTCATTTCCTTAGGTGCTCCCTCAAACGTAGGGTGTTCTTGTTGTGAAACTTCTTCTGCTATGCTAGTGGTGGCACTGGGTACTTCCTTTGCTAACGCTTCCTTGCTAGGTTCCATATTGAGGGGACTCTTTTTTTTTTCTTCCATCATACATGCCCTCTCAGCTTATTAGACCTTCTCCTCTCTTTTATGCTTCTTGGCCTTTTCTAGTTTAGCCTTTCTATCTATGGCTTGCATGACACATTTCTTTTTTTCTTCTCTTATCTCTTTAGCCTCTAGCCAATCAATATCAACCTAAGACATACCTTGGGCTTTCATCTCCTCATGATTATAATTAAAATATAGCACCTCCTCAATGTGACCTTTTTCTAGGCCCATATTCTCCCATTTACACCTTAGATCCTCTTTTGATTATGATTTAGAGTGGGTTTATTAACTAGGTTATTTTCTCTTCTCCTTCACTCTATGTTCCTCTACTCTTTTACACTCCTTGACATCTACCATTTTAATGACCTTAGGATCAATTCATAACTTGGACATTTATTCTTTCTACTCTTTTAATTCTTTTTCTCTTTGAATGTGGGCCTCATAAGAGCCGAGTCTTCTCAACTTATGCTTGGGTTTTTCTAGCTTTGGCTGGGGTGGTGGGGAAGTGGTTGGCTCACTTGATGAGGAATCCTCATCCTCCATCATAATAATAGTTATTTTCCCCCATTCCTTCTTATATTCCTTAGTCTCTTCTTTTGAAGTAATTACTTTAGGTACATGAGAGGGGACCTTCACCTTCTTTCATTCCTTTAGGTTGGAAGTGATTTTGGAGGTGATGTGCATGCACTTCTGATAGGACTTAGATGTAGATGCCTCTTCTTATAAAGTAATTTTCACCTTCAGGCACTCTTCAATATATTCCAAAGTTTCTCCCTCTTATTTTTTTGGGGGCTTCTTCTTCTTCTCAAGGGGTGTAATGGTTCCTTTATCATAAATCAATAATGGGGGGTCTCTTTGACTTTTAGTACTAGCCTTAATAATGGAAAATTTCCTCCTAGGCTTCATCTCATAGTAGATCCTATGGATGAAACCTAGTATAGTAATGTCCTAAATTGGATGGATGCATATTTGATCCAAGGAATCTTCCTCATCTTCAGTCACCCTTTTATTTTCACATAGAAACCTATGTCACAACTTCTTGCTTTTTACATCCATTTATTTGACTAGGATGTCTAGTCTTTGTACATTTGGAATTCAGAGGAGCATGTCTTGGAAATAATCAATTGAGAAGGTGAAGGGAAGATTCATCCATCCTGAATTTTTCCAATCCATTAGTGTGAGATAGATGACATAGTAGTGTTATATCATGGAAAAATTATCCATCCCTAACATACTCATTTAGATCCCCTAGGGGATGTGTCATTCAAGTTCAAAGGCCTCGATATATCACTCACACTAGCATAATATGCATGTCTTGTATTTTGCATCGATAATGATTGGGTAGGTGTATTCCCTATACTTATGCACTAGGGATTTTTGGGGTTATAAAAACACCCACATCTTATCTTGACTTCCATCAAGAATCTTGATTTCCTCTATCATAATCAGGATCAGTATAGAACCCCACCTAAAATTTACTTTCATGTTGTGACATTTAAGCATGTTATTTGTTATCTCAGTAGAAATAAACTATGCCATATTAAATTTCTCTCTTAGTGCTAAGTGATATGCCAAGTAGACATAGGTTTTAGACACATCTATAGATCACCCTCTAAGACAGAACTTGGAGCTAACAAGGTGTGCCACTACCCTCATGCCTATGTCTTCACACATATATCCCCCCTTAAAGTAATTAAGGAGCTTGGAGATACATTCAACCTCTTTATAACCTTAAATAGCTAGTGGATGTCTCTCCCAATGTCTAGTAACCTGATGATTTTCTTTATGAGGCATGCTAAAATCCTTACACATTGTCCTAAAAAATACATGCAGTGCTTATGGACATGTGAGAGAAGTAACTATATCAACTCCTCAAGCTTCCCAAATTAGGGAAACTCATAGATCTGAGTTTCACCTGATGCTTTAAGCTTGTCTCTGATCAAGACATCAAATATGGTGTCACTCGCAAGGGTCTTTCACCCCGTATCTATCATCTAATCTTGTTCCATGTCTTGAAAGTGACTTGAAATTTGATGGTTAAATTCCCTTAATTGACAAACATTCATGAAAAATCACCATGGTTCCCCTATTAATATCTTAAGTGAGAATTACATTTATTGATAGGACATTTTAGTTAGTGCCTCTATCTCTACGGTCATGATGTTGACTTCTTCCACTTCTTATGCCTTTGTCTTTGTGATAGCTGCTTCTTCTATGAACTTAACCCTCTTAGGTTTTATCTATGCCTCTAAGTAGTGTAATGCCTTTCATTTCCTTACCATTTTGAACCTACTAGTGTTAAACCTTGATAGGTGTAGCTTATCATATCCTTTAATGGTGTTTGGCATACCTTAAGCCATGGGATTTATATCTATCTCTAAGATTCACTAGTCATTAATGGTGACCTAGAAACAAATTTTTCTTTTGGCTCTCTACACTAATTACTAGCATCTTCTTCACTTTACACCTTATCTCATTATGCATGCACTTTTCACTATGTTTCTTCTCTCTTAGGTATTTAGCTTCCTTGCTTCAGCTCTCTAGTTTCCATTGCATTACACTTAAGGTTATAAAAAAATTTGTCACTTAATCATGGTGTTCATTGTGTAATTTATACCACCATGCTCTCTAGTTTTAACTACCATTATTAATATAGGTGTGATGATGACAGTTCCTTTATTTATTGGGAAGTACAAAAATCTTCAAGATATTCAAAAATCCCCTCATTCCTTATACCTTAAATACATATCTTCATAATATCACCATATTGAATGTTCCTAACAACTTTTTTGATGAAGTGATGTATGGTTCAAATAGTTACTTCCCATTTCTTTCTAAGTGGATGGCAATTTTTTATAATGACTTCTCTTCTACACATGTCTCTTTGGCATGACCTTCACCTTTATTATAGTAACTTGGGTGCATCACTTCACATGTGCACATTTTATCCTCCTCACATCCACTTCTTCTAGTTTTTATCTTATTTTAGTGCACTCTCTTATCCTACAAATTCCACCTCATACAATTCCTGGTGGTAGACCTATCCCACCTCATACAAATTCCTGGTGGTAGACCTCTAGTGCCTTGCCTCTTTTTGATACCTTTACATGCATTTTAGAAGGCATGTGTTCATTTTATGACTTAGTCTCAACTTAATAGATCCTTCCTTTTGGTCTTACACTCAACTCATTTGAACATCTTCTTATGTAGTGCTTATTTAGTGCTAGATCAAAAGATGCACCTTTTTGTCATATGTTTATCTAGTACAAATAAGTTATGTTAGGTAATCATTACATGCCCATAACTTAGATGTCTAGCCTCATGCACTTGGTGGCATAAGTGCCCAAATCACTCAATTATAATATACATAAGGCATGGATCTGAGGTTCATTCATCCACCATGCATCACTTACTGCTTCTATACAAGGGGGGTTTATCTTGTGCCAAACTTTTTGATGATCAATTTTCTTCTAAATTGACTACTGACCAAGAATTTATAATTTCTCTATAATTAATGTGCCAAAATACTACCTATAGGTCTTAAAGTGGCAGCCATTGAAATGCCTAGGAAGCATTTCTATAGACAATGGGTGTAACTTGCATGTGCCTATTTCCAAAATGTGGTGGATGATGTATGGACCTATCCACCAGATCTACAATTTTCCTAGGTGCTTAAATTATTTTGAATAATAGATTATCACCATGGCTCCCTCAATTATCACTTTGTACTTGATGTGATTATCATGCCATCACTTCTAGCACTCTTTCTCAATCTGTTTGCTCCACTTAGCCTAGACATGTGTCTCATCCAAATGCTTCAAATATTTGAACCTTATGCTTAGATATTCTTGGTCATATAAGTGGATAACTCATTTAACACATAAGGAAGGCACTAAAATTCTATGGGTAACACTACTTCAGCTCCAAACACTAGTTAGAATGGTGTATCCTTATCTAGGCAATTGTAAGTCATGAGGTATGCTTAGAGTACTACAATGACATGGTCATCCCAATCCTTGTGACCAACATCACATATTTGGTGAGGCACATTCCTAATTTTTGTTAAAATGGTTTAGCTATGCCATTGTCCTGGGGATGATATGGGGTGGTCTTATGGTGTGTCACCATATATTCTATGAATAGGATGTATACCATCTCATTGATAAAATATGTGCCTGAATCACTAGTCAAACTTAGTAGACACCCATAATAACTTATGATTTTATACCATATTAAACATGTGTCTATTATGTCTCTATAATCCTTATTTGATGTGGCTTCAGCCCACTTTGTGAAATAGTTTATGTCTGCTAGAATGTATTTGGCACTGATGCGCCTTACTACGAGAGTGATCAACCCAACAACATTAGTGGCCCATTTTTTAAATGGTACATGGGTTTGGATAGGATTAAGAGGCATCTCATCCTAGTGGTTTTGATTCTTTGTGCACTAACATACATCACATGCCTTGGTGTACTCCTTAGTGTTATTTAATAGGTTTGGCCACCATAACCCTGACTGCAATACCTTATGTGTCATTTTATTGCTAGTGTAATGAACTCTTATGATTCCTTCATGTGCCTCTTGAAGGATAGAATCCATTTCATGTTATAAAACACAATATTTTAGGATTTCATCCCTACTTAGAACATAATTGTGTAGGATTTCATCCCTACCTAGTTTATATAACTCCCCTTCAATAAGATAGAAGGGGGAGGTGTGGATAAGTTGTTTCTGTTCCATAGTGGATATGGTTTGTGGCACAAGCCTTTATGTGGAGAATGTGGAAATATTTTCTATATCCTTAAGAATGGATTAAACCTGTATAGCTATGTGTCTAGCATGTCATCCTTGACTGGTTCCATCATATCACCAAAGTTGATTTAGGACAAATGGTCTAGGCCCAAGTTATATTTTTTAGGTTTAACCATAACAGAGAATTAGAATTATTGAAAGAGAACAAACCATCTACATATGTACCTATGTAAATATATCTTGTTCATGAGGTACTCTAGTATCTCTGATTCATGAAAAATGTGAATTGGGTTGCCATCAAATATTGTCCAAATTTATACATGGCATAAACCACTGTTAGGGCCTCATGCTCAGTTTTGGTGTAATTCTACTCAACATGTTTTAACTTTTTGCTTACAAATGAGATGGGATGGTCAATATTTCCTTCTCCTAATTGCACCAATATGGTGACAATAACAAATCTTGAAGTGTTGATATGGATGTAGAAGGGAGTTGTCTAGTTGATAAATTGGAGAATCAACATGTTAGCTAATTTTAGCTTTAGTGTATCAAAATCCTCCTCTTAAACCTCACCCTAGTATAATGGCTCATCTTTACACAAAATATCCTCTAGTGGAACTATGATTTTGGAATAGCTTCAAATGAACTTCCTATAATAGCCATAATGACCTAAGAAGGTGTGCACATCCTTTTATGTTGAAGGTGTTTGGAGATAAATTATGATGGCTATCTTTTGTATGTTAACTAGAAATCCATACCTACAGATGATGTGCCCAAGTAATGTCCCAAAAATAGTTGTAAAGATGCACCATTTTAGGTTCAAAAAAATTTGGAGTTGTCTACACCATTCAAACATGAGGTGCAGATTATCATAGTGGTCTCTTATACGACCATACCTAGTCTAGTCATTGAGGTACACCTAGATGAATTTATAAATGAAGTCCTTAAAGGTGTTGGTCACTACCGTAGAAAATATGGTGGATTAATTTGTGATACTAAAGGGAATCATGTTATATGTAAAACAACCCCATTTAATGGCAAAGGTTGTTTTGGGCTTATCTTCCTCCTTAATTTGCACCTAATGGTAATCTGAGAATCCATTAGTGAAAGTATAAATCTCCTTGCCTATGACTCCATCCAAGACCTAATCGATGAATAGGGCCAAAAATGGATCATTAACATAGGCAGCATTCAACATTCTTTAATCAACACAAATTCATATGTGCCCATCCTTTTTGATACTAATGACCATCAGGCTTACCAATTCAAATTTCTATATTGGGTAGATAATTCTAGCTGATAACATCTAATCAATCTCCATATTTACTTTGACATAGAGGTTTGGGTTCATTTGATATGTTCACTTCTTATCTAGTCTTGCACCATCTATTAGCCTTATGTTCTTTTTAGCAAGTGAAGGGTGGATGTTGTTTATGTCTTTATAGTTATGTAAGAAGAGATCCTATAATTCCCTTAGAAGATCAACAATTCATGCCATTTTCAACTCAGACTAATAAGTGCCTATAGTGGTGATCTTGGGTTCACCTTTTACATTGATGTCTACTTTGGTGGTCTTGAGTGGTGCATTGTAGGGTTCATTCTTTACTTGATGTAAATCCCCAACCTACCTTGTTCCCTCAGTTGTCTCAACCCAAAGATGTACTGAGTCTATGTCCTCTAGGGAGTTATCATCTACAAGGTGCACAAGTTTTTGTGTTCTTATTAGAGCCTTTGAATTGTGTTCTTTCTAGGTCTCATCATCTTCTTCACTGGAGTCACTATTGAGTTATTTTTCTTTAAAGAAGGTGGGAAGTGCTAGTCCCTTCTCCCTGAATATTTCCCTTATGCACTCTTCTAGGATTGTAGTGTCCTCAAACAATAACCTGTGAATGACTTTTAATGGTTATAATAGCTTAAAATTATATGAAGATAAGTAAAAAGTGTGGACAAACCTTTCCTTAAGTAATTACTAGTTTCATGCCTCACGGTGTGTCTCATTTATAATGTACCATGATCGTGCCTATGTTATTAGGGTATTTTAAAAGGCATGCATCCATAGGCATATTAGCACATTTTCTCCATAGACTACCCATGTTTCCTTGCATAAGTGTACATATGCAATTAGGTCTGAATAACTATTTTAAGTAGGGATGTCTAGATCTTCTTTAATTTTTCCAAACTTGGTACATATTGATACTTTTACATCACATTAGGTGGCTAATTTGGGTCTTTATGTCACCCACCAATATTACTCTTCAAGGTGTACACTAATGCACCCATCTAATCAATTTCTTTTGGGATGAAATCTTTAATATCCTAGACATATATTTATATGGGCTAGTACCCTTCATACTTTGGAAGTGTTGTAAGCTTCCCCTTACTAAGCTAGAGTACCTTATTTTCCCTTGTTTTGGAATGAGGCATCCATTTCGTTTAAAGTCACCTAACTCTTATCATCCCTATCCTGACTAGTCTCAATGATACTATATGTACTAGATGACTTCTCTACCTAGTGACTTTATAAGCCTTTTCAACCCATCACTGACAAGCTACATCAATTGTATTGAAAGATAACTATCCATCTTCCCATGTGAGTATGATTTGGTAGTTTGGTTTGAGTCTCTCAACACCTTGCATCATGATATTATAGATGTGGTTGATCTCATCCTCTAGGTCAACACTTTCCATGTATGGAGGTCATTAATCATCTGAGAGGGGGATCACCACCCTTTCTTTGCCATTCTAAAAAGTCATATAGCACTTTTTGAAGTACATATATGAATTGTTGGTGTGCCACCATGGTATTCGCAATAGTAATAGGTAGTTATCCTTCTTATCTAGCTTGATGATCTCAAAGTCAACATGGAATTCAATGCCCATGATGTCTATAATATCACCCTTTACGATTCTAATAGGTTATGTGTGAGTATTTTTTGCCATGAAAAACATTTTTGGATATGGCACTAAGGGGGCTCACCCCATCCTTTCCCAAGTATTTTTGTCAGGATGTTGACCTTTACACCTATGTCCACCAATATATAATAAACTAACCATCCATTGATGGTGGCATTTATCAATAGGTATTAGACATAATCAAAATTATAAGTATGTCTTACCTCATGTACCTACTCCATATGTGGTGTTGTAACCTATATCATTTGAGGTATAGTTTCCCATACTAAGTCTTCCCCTACATGATTCTTGAGTAGGTCCCTTAATATGGACAACACCCCTTCAATTTATAGCAGTTGTAAGATTTTAGTCAATTCCTACACTTTGGACAACACCCCTTCCATGCTTTGATGCATCTCATAAATGACCCTATAGTCTATTGTATAATTTGTGTATGCATCACACATCTTACAATAAATCATGGTATTTACTTGACTAGCAAGCTAAAATATGGGATAATTCTAAGAGTCATGTGCTCTATGATAAACCTCATAAGTTAGAAGTAGTGCATAGAAATTTTTATGTAAGTAGTTATTTTTATTATGCCCCTTAATCTCATATTTAGTTCACCATAACCCACTATGATTTTCATGCACCTATCTCATGTTCAATTTTTACAATTGAGAGGCCATTAAAGCAATATGTGCCTCCATGAATGGTTGACTCTAATATCAACACTTCCTACTACTTCAGCCTTGAGCATGAATTCAAGCACTTCATGATGTTTTGTGAAATCCTTCATGGATAACACATGTTTTAATGGTACCAATATACCACAAATAAGCTATTATGTATGGTATGAGGGGTGAATGTCATACAGGAGCTTCAAGAGTAGAGTTTTAAATTAGGCATCATACAAGTGCATGCTCTTAGTTAACCCTTGGATGATATCTTTGAGCATTTCAATGATTTGTTAGGGATGTCAAAATCCTTCAGGAAAGCCTCCTTTAATACATCATAGTCAACCATGGCCTAACTCAGATCAAAATTTTGATACTAGCTATGGGCATGATCTAATAGAGTGGTCATGAATTGGGTTATCTTATGCTCAGGTTGAGTGATGCCTCAAGAATGCCATTATAATTCACACTTCAACACATGTTCCAAAACATTTTCAACTCTATGATACTTAGGTAAGTACATGGACATCCCATAGTAGATCTAATGGGGAGGTGGCATGGGGTTTTGATATGTCGATCCTCCTTATTCCTATATTAAGGGTGGCCCCTCAATGCCTCCACTGGTAGGTTTGAGAATTGAACTTAATGGGGTAGGCTATGTAGTGGAACCTAATGCTGCTACCCTGCTTACTTATGGTGTAGTGCCACTTCTTATGGGCTGATACTCGGTTGGCATAGACATCCTCTATATCGGAATACTTGTGCCTATATTCATGTCACTTAGAGTGTCACTCTCTAGGTTTCCCATCTTGTTACTTAATTCTTTATATGGGATTACCTACTCAATAACAAATTCCTGGCTCAAATTTTGGATACTATCAAAGTCCAAGTTGATAACAAGGTTAGTTATCATTATTTTATCTACTATTTGAGGATCTAACATATGAACATGTACTTCTAATTTAAATGGGGTAAGTGTTTCAAGCATATTTTAAAGTGCCACTTCTTGTAGGAACTTACTATATCTTATACCTTATGGATGAGTCTTCTTCCTTGCTTCCTCCTCTCTCTCTCTCTCTCTCTCTCTCTCTCTCTCTCTCTCTCTCTCTCTCTCTCTCTCTCTCTCTCTCTCTCTCTCTCTCTCTCTCTCTCTCTCTCTTCACACTATTATAGCTCAAGATATCCTTCCCCATGCCATTATCACTTATTACGGGTCCTCTCAACATTTCTAGGTTTTAGGTCCTTCACTAGTTGGCACTTGTAATTTTCGTATTTCAATCTCTAAAGCTCTCAAGTGTTAGGTTATTGTTCCTCTTCCATTGTAACTTACTTATTCATCCCTTTATTACCTTTCACACTTACTCATATGTGCAAGGACATTAGCCTTCCATTTTCATGATCTATATACCATAATCCATAAGTAACTTCTTCAATTTGGTGTTGATCCCTCATATGAATGCACCCCTACGTTTGTAAAGAAACTCATACTTGGATTCTTTAGGGCATGATAAGGTTGACATTATAAATTCTAGTATGTAACTATATAGCGTGCCATTTCACCATTTGTCCACAATGTGCATCTAGTCTTCATTTAAGTTTTCTAGCCTTTCTTGGTGATTTATGGTCCACTCAAGGCACTGGCCATAGCTATTCCTTATAGTGGTAGTGTAGGCCACTAACCACCAATACACATTTTCAAGTAACTCATAAAATAACACCTCATAAAGAGAATTATACAAGTTTGTTTATACCCACTTATGTAGCACCTATCCTTCACATGTAGGATGCTTTTTCATGAAATTATCTTCAATTTTCTCTAGCCAATGCTTGATATTATTGAGTGATAGTTGAATAATATTTTTTTTACCATTGTGGAAAATAATTTTAACATGAGTCCTGACAATAGAACCAAAATGTTGTAGTAAATTTATACCTCATTGATTTTTACACCCAGTCCCATGTTAACTATCAAACCAAGTTCATTATAGGCCTAGGGAGACTAGGTGTGAGGTTAGAGGGGTTTGGAGCACAAAATTTAATCAATATTATTGTATTGAAATCAGTTCCACATAAGGCACAAGCCTTGTGTACTCACCTGAAGTGCAACAATGAAAGGATCAGGGTTGTGTTGGGTTAGTTGCAACATGGTGCAACCTTAATCAAGATGATTTACTCAATGGTATGGGTTGTTTTTCTTTAGATGTCACATCTTTCAATTGGGAATTTTGACAAGGGTACACCCCCTTATTAGTGCTAATGTTTCAACCTATGGTGTTTATATATTGATCATAGTCATGAAGAGGCATAATGACACCACTAGCAACTCAATTAAGTCTTTATATTTATTATCCAACATTCCTTTTCAATAAAATTTATAGAATATATAAACAAATAAATCTAATTCATATCTAATAAAAATTTTAATCCATTATTTCAATTTTCATTCTTCATTACTTAAAATAATAAGAGGTTTTGGAAATAGAATATGCATGCATGCACTCATACCCAGTGGCTCATATGTGAGATTTGGGCCATACAAATGGAATTATACATCTCCTTATCTATATTTATCTCCCTTAATCTATTTTTTTTATCTATCTCTCTCTATCAATTATCCACCTCTTTTCATCTAAGACCATTTTCCTTATATAGAGCATGTTGTTTGATGTTAGATGTTAGGGATTGAGTGCCGAGTGATGGGTTGCCTTGAGTTTGTTAATGCCACTACCATGTACTCATCAAATGTGCACACACTTTTCATATATTTGTCTTCATCGATCATTGTCTTAGCTACACCACTCTTTTATAAATAATTTACCTTAAGCCACCTCATACAACATATGTTAGAAGCATCTTTAAATCAGTTGGTCTCTTTCTTACTACACATCAACTGGTGTGGGATTCATGTGGACTTATCTAGTATGGATTAAAAAATGTACAATAGGAGATGTGAGGCCATTTTTAAGATTACCTTGCATCGAGGCCCAAGCAGAGGGAACACCTATCTAAATAGCACAAAAAGGTGGCCCAACACATAATAATGATAATGATACCATTTTAGAAGCAATTCTAAAATAATGTGACACCTAAACATGTCTTTCCCAAAGTTTTATAATGTGGAGTTTGATTCATATGATGTTTTAAAGGTTAATTAAAGCTTTAAATAGTCTTGGATAAGTATACCATGGAGTACAACCTTAAATGCATCATTAATGACCATTTTTAGACTTAAAACAAGAATTAAAAACCTTTCACATTCTATTAACAAGGTCACTCTTACACAAGTGGTTAAAATAGGCCTAATAATTATGAGAACTAGAAATATTAACTTCCCCAAATACCTTAATTACTGTTGAAGAACCTTAATTTTGTTAAACAATGTTTTGAACCATATCTAGGCCTTAAAAGGAACTTGACATCCATAGACTCACCTAAAGACCATCATGACAACTTATCACATCATCCAAAGACTTAAAACAACTAATATATGTGGATTATTTAAGGAAGGTCTAGCACATAGCATGAAACCTTAGAAAATGATAATAAGGCTTTCAAAAAGCTTTTAGAAGACCATGACAAGATCTAAACCACCATGTACAAGCTTGGAGGGGCTTCATGAAAAGTTTTTGATAATATGGGTTAACTTAGAAACCTTAACTTCCCCAAATATTTTAATTAATGCTAAATAACCTTAATGTTGTCAAACAATGTTTTCAACCATCTCTAGGCCTTAAAAGGCACTTGGCATCCCTACACTCACCCAAAGACCATCGTGATAACTTACCACATCATCTAAAGACTCAAAACAACTACTATATGTGGATTATTCAAGTAATGTCTATAACATACCATGAAACCTTAAAAAATGATAATAAAGCTTTCAAAAATCATTTAGAAGACCGTGACAAGATCTAGACCACCATGTACAAGCGTGGAAGGGTTTCATGAAAAGTTTTTGATTATAAGGGTTGAAATTTGGCCTGACAAGCCAAACTATCAATAATTACTATATATATATTTTTTGGACCTAAGATAGTTGAAACATTATTATATGTCAAGCATACTCTTAGATAATTAAATTTAATACTAGGAAAATCATGGTCAAGATAAATTGATGAAAAATTAGATAGAATTAATATCATTACTTTATTCAAATTCTAAGGTTGTTTGTTCACATATAAAATATATAAAACATTTGAAAAGAGGACTCATATTAAGAGTACAATTATACCTCACAACACACATAAATGGATACCAAAGTAATGTAAATAAATTAAAAATCAATGATTAAAAAAAAATATTGCTTCACAAATAGAGCAAGAATAAAAACAATCTTATGCTACTATAATTTTTCAAGTGACAATTTGTGTATAATTAAAGAAGGTATGTAATGAAGATGAAAATTATCGATTAATATTAATGTTACATATGCATATAAAGGTTTTTCTTACTTATGAGATACATCATATCTCTCCACATAAGAGAGTATATAAAAAATATCCATTAGACACACATAGTTTACTAGAACAATTTTCCCAATCAAATAGTTTCATTCAATGCTAAAAAATGCATATATATTTATTAATAAGAAATTAAATATAATGATTCAATTCCAAAATATAGTTTAGTTGGTCATGCATACCCTACTATAAATACAGATGGTGATTACGATGATGTATATAAACAAATGAATGGTAAATTGGTAATACACATGGTGATTATGATATACTATATAAGATAGGTCTATGAATATTAAATTTATGAAATCATTGGTTAGACATAACATAATCTATTCTAAATATTTCATTTATGTTTAATTAATTTCATAACCCATTTATTGTTCTATCTTGACAACTTGTACACATGATTTTTCATGGATCATTATTCTAGCATTTGGATTTATTTTCACTTAGACCATGTATTTTGATTATTTATCCTAATATAATGATATATTAAAATTATCCTATTATGACACATCCTTCATAGTAGCCTCATCTAAGTGTATGTTTTTTTTGTGACATATTTATTTCTAATCCTTGTTAATGAAATATTTATATTTTTTATTATTATAAATTACATTAAGCATGCATGATAACACATAATTTTATTCATAAATATTTTATTATTATCTCATACACTTATTATTACCCACAATGGGAATTATTCCTCTTATCTACACATAGATACAATGTTGTGATTCACATATATAGTAGGGGAATATTGCTTGACTTCACTTCCTCTAAATTATTGTTTGACTACACTTGGTGCATATTATGCCTTCACACATGACACAAATATTTTGGATCCCTTCCATTATTATAATTTTTTATCCTTTCCACTTGTCCTTCCTTGAATATACAAATGACTATTTAATATTTCAAAAATATAAAAAAATCAAAAGATTTGAAAAAAAAGCTATGACCTATGCATGACATGTGTTATTAGTTTACATGATTCATTTATGAATTATCACATAAGTGGTAGATTATATATCTAATTTATTTATGCACATGCATTTCATAGTATATACGAGTGAGATGTAGGGAATACATGATATATATGACATGGACACACAAATACATTACATTACTACACTTAAAGGCTATATTTCTACATTAGGGGTATACTTAGAGAATCTTGGTACATATTACATAAGTCACATCTTTCTATTACCATTACATTGATCATATTGATATGTTTATATTGATTGCACATGAATTTATCTTACACATATTACTTAGAGCGTTATAGTATATGAATTCTATACTTTTTTTTGTAATGATGTCATATTACAATCTTGTATATTAAACTTAGTTATTCTATGCATGATTGTTATTATTATGTGTTACATGGTGTGATTCTTGACTGTATATTACATTATGTGACTTCTTATCGATTATGTGAAATTGATTGTTCTATGTTTGGATATATATCTATGTGAATCTTATTTTATGTGACATTAGGTTTTCATTGTGTGACTCCTTTTATCTTGAAGTCTTTATCTGTGACTTTGTGTGATATGATTGTTCATTGTGTGATTCCTTTTATGTGTAACTAGTGATGACATATAATAATGTTGTATATTAACCTTAGTTGTTTCATGCATTATTATTGACTATATTTTAAATTTTTTGACTCTTTATCTGCATGGCTCTAACCTACTATGTGACATCAATTGTTATAGTTGGGATCTTTCTCTATGTGACTCTTATTTTGTGTGACGTTAGGTGTTCATTGTGTGACTCCTTTTATCTTCAAGTTTTTCTCTTTGAATTTGTATGCTATTGGTTTTTCATAATGTAACTCCTTTTATGTGTAAAATGCGACATTTTATGTTATCACGTATGTTTATATGATTGCTTTTTTGTGTCATGGACATGACCTTACATGTGACTGTATGTGTTATGTGTGGATATATATAGGATTATCTACTAAGATTATGATGTCATGATTTATATCATTCATTATTATAATCAATTTTGATTCCATGATACATATCATGCATCTTATGCATGCCTACTACTCATTGCTTCTATGATTATTATTATGATGACTATTCATTTCATGCCTCATTGTTATATCTACTTGACATAAAACTTGTATTTATTCATATACATGTTTCATACATGCTTAGACAATCCAATATTTCTATGAGGAAAAAATCTAATAATACTAGCACATGCCTTATATGAATACATATTTTTATATATAACATGATGCATATAACTCTTTTATTTTGACATGATTAATTCACAAGCTATGTTCTTTAGCTTTAAAAGGGTGCATATAAAATAGGGTTATCTTAGAAACTATGCCCCTCACAAAAAATATATTTTAGGCACATATTATTACATATTTGACATATATTGGGGGAATTTGTGAGGCATATATCAAATGTTATATGGGATTATGAGTGATAGTTCTAAGATTCTATGATATTGTGTAATTCTTATTTTTATTTAATACAATAAATAAACATTAAAAAATTCAATATTATTTATATTTATAGAATATAAATTTTTTAATGTAAAATAAAGTAAATTATAAAAATTGGAAAGAGATAAATAGTAACTTTTAGTGAAATATCCAAACCTAGATTAAATATATCCTATGTTGACTATGTAGGTAGATCATTGATGTGGAACTGACTGGAAGGATCTTTGAAGCATGTCACACCTAGAAATAAAATTGTTAAATGCACTAGGATAGGGCCACACTAGGGTAGATATGTGATACTAAAAAATCATCTATTTGACTATAGTCATCTATACATTGATTATGTGGGTGATTTTTCTAATTAGGTATCTAAACTTATCAATGGTTTTCTATGGATTATCTGTGTGTGTTGAGTTATCACTCATAATTACCTACAATGTTGAAACCCTATTTCATGCACATAAACCAAATATACATAAAATGCAAAGGGAAGAATCATTTAAGGTAAATAAATGGGATATCCTTATAAAACCCTATGTATTCTAAGTGTTTCCTACATAGTTAAAGTGCCTTAGTATAATGAAGTTCTTCCTCCTATAGTGAGTGTGTGAACTTTGATATTTGCATTATATGGATGCATCTCATAAATTAGTTTGAATTATTGAAAATGAATACCCTTAACATATATTAAAATACCTTACAACTTGGCCTCTGACTACTAGGATAAATTATAACTGAAACTAGAAATATTACTACCCTTTTACTCAATGTGTAGTAGCTTGTATAGAGAGTGTTTTTGTAAAATTTCCCATATGTGTATTGAGTGGACTTGATGTGTTTATATACTAGTAAATTTTAAATATTTATGTTAATTATATTTTTTTAAAGCATGAGAGGGACATCATGAAACTTATTGAATTTTAAAAGTAATGATTAGAGTGTATGAAACAAGGCTACACTAATGGGGAAGGTTGGTTGTGACCTTGTAAAACCTCATGCAGTCTTATCCCATAAGGATAAAGAACGTTGGAACATAGCTGACAAGAATTTTTAAGTATAGTAGGAATGTTTGAATGATTTTGTTAGTATTTTAAAGAAAGTAAGTATAATGGTGAAGGGTATCATAACTATTTCAAGTTCGTATAATTTAAAATAAATAAGGTGATTAAACATTGACAATCACTTAATGGTTAAATATGAGTGTCTACATTATCCCCCATTCTAGTGATGTAATGAAATGAAATTAATAAAGTGAAGGAGATGCATGGCTAAGTGTGTATACACACTTTATCTTTTGATGTGCATCTTGAATGTCCAAGGTGCCTCAATGAAAAATATGAAATGGTACTACTAAAAGAATTTATTATCCATATCTAAAAATTTAGAATATAAAATTTTAATGTTGAAATTTGAAAAGAGAGAAAGGAAATAATATATAGTCTAATTATCCTTTAAATTAAAAGTGGATAAGTGTGTGTTCCCCCTTGTTGAAACATTTTGAGAAATGTTGAACCAATCCTAAAATAAAAGTGATCAAATCTAAATTATGAAAATGAATGAAAACCTTGAGTTTGAAATATTATATGCTCCAAATCTCATATAAATGTATAGAGTACTCTTTAGAATAGTTGTATAAGAATAAGGGTGAAACCACCAAATGTGGCTTGCTATAGTGAAACCATAAATTTTTAGTGTCACTAGAATTTAATGTTTCCAAATTATAAAATGAGATAAATCAAACTTATACAAATGGATCTAAATTATATTGAAAAATTATATGTTTGAAACTTTTTAAACTCTAAATAATTTTTTTTTATGTAGTACCATGAGTATGAATGAATATCATGGCCCCTGTATTTGTAATATATTAATATAGAATGTAAATTAAACTTATAAATTTTTTGAAACCTATAAATTGTAAATATTTTTCACATGACCAAGTATATGCATAAATTTTATGTGAATTTATATTTAATTAATTGTAACAATGAGTGCACATGTATGTCATGTGCCCCATAATCTAAAACTTTGGAAGCGTAATGTAATTTTGAAAATTGTATGCTATCATAAATATAAAATTTATTCATGAGGGATTGAATTATTAAGGAAATCCCATTGTGATTCCCCAATTTTTGGATGAGGGAGGTATCCTAAAAGCCATTAATATCAAAATAAAACTTGTATAATATGTGAAAGATATAATCATGTAGTAGTATGTGAACATTTTAGATGTATTGCATCATAGTATTGAACATAACACTGAGTTTCATATGAAAAATGTGTTAGATACATATAAAATTAAGGCATATAAGAAGGCATAAGATTAAAATTATAAAATATAAGTGATGTGTGATAGGAATCATGGCACCATAGCAACAATAAATGAATGTACAAGTGATGTCACATAATGTCATGCAATTTTCATATAATGTCACACATAAGGCTAAAACACAACATATAATGGACATGGATACCACATACACACACAAGGTCATGGTACAAAACCAAATTTAATGATCATGCCATACAAGTAAGAACACATATATGTTAAACACATAAAGCCAAACACCACACACAATAGGAAAATAATTTTATAACTTTTCATGTAGTAAACTAAGAATTTGAAAAGAAGCATAGAGAAATTGAGAGTACTCTAGATCAACATATGTATCAATTTCATTATTATAAAATAGTGTATCCATGTAACATAATGTAAAGTATGAGTGAATAGAAAATCACTTCTGTGATATATAGTTCATCTTAGTATAAAGGTTGTGTATAGATTCAACATGTTTAAATTTTCATAGACAACAAAGAGTTACCCCTAACTTAGCAAGGCTATAAGGTAAAAAGATAATCAAAACATAATAAATCATGTAATATTACATCTTGTATCACACTCACATACCCCATGAAAATTATTGTGTATTTAAATTTTATATATGTTGATTATCTAACATAAATTAAATAACATAAGAAAATTAGTAAATTAGCAACATGATAAAATGCTTGGAGGTATTCCTCTTTTATTTTTTAAATATTTTTATTTTTTTATATTTTTTAAATATTTTTTTTGAATTTTTTAACTTGAAAGATTTGAAAATTACTAAGAAGCAAGGATTAGGAAATAGAATAAATGGGATGGATTAAAACAATCCATAACAAGGTGTTAAATCATAGTGTGTTAAGAAGTAAGGCAATGAAAATACATCCAATTATGCATAAAATATTTATATAAATGTAAAATAAATTATTGATATAGATAAGAATGTACATGCCCCATAATGGGAAATGGGATACATGTGCTCATTTAGTGTGTAAAAGTAAAAAGATGTGATCATGTAAGTGCAATGGAATCCATATCATGATAGATATTTAATAATAATTAGGTGGAATGCAATAAATAATGTGAATTGAAAGCATCATAAGATAGTTATTTTAGATTATTAAAATAAAATTAAAAATTTGGATGGAAAGTACCCAAAAGGAAAATAAATCAAAGGTCTAGAATAAATCTTAGAATTGGTGATAGAATAATTAGTAACTGGATAAAATCAAAGAAGCTATGTAGAAATAAAATATGATAGTACATAACCAATTATGTATATAATAAGAAGCATATATGCATAACCTATAACATGATATGAAGTGAATATATGTTAAAAGTGAATGCCAATTATAGATGTTTCTAAAATTTGAATAGGAATAATATGATATAATATGACCATCTGAATCATTAATCATATACCCATGTCAACTTGTATCCTCATGTTTAATAGGATAAGTTGTAACTACATGTATCTATGGTGAATCACTATGAATAACTTGTGGTGTCTTATGATATAAAGACCTATTTTTTATTTTATAGGGTAAAACTAGCTTTTAATGGGACCTAGAACAACTAAAGTGAAGTACAATAGAGTTAATAGGCCAACAATAGGGCTAATGGACCAAAGGAGAAAGGTATATAGGATCAAATTAATAACAAAAATTTGATGAATTGGAATCAAGGAGGACCTAGAAAATAGGGCTCGAAGGGTGACCCCCCTTCATTGTGTCTTCAAAGAGGGCACTGCACATCAGGAGATCCACCTGAGAGAAGGATCTAATACCATCAAGATCATCCATGAAAATAACATATAAAAAAGAAATAGTTAGAGGGATTATCATTTTAATCCTTGGCACAAGGGAGCCAAGGTCCCCAAATACAATCAAAATATTTTTATAAGGGACCCTCTTATGAAGTCCAACAAAGAATATGTGACCAAAAACATCCCCCAAAGAAGCATAAAAGCTAGATTTTGAAATATTGGAATCGAAGTCCATTAGAGAAGGAAAAATGACCCAAAGTCCAGAGGTTTGGACACTACTAAAACTGAAAATCAATTTAGTAAGTTGGAACAATCCCATCATTCTAATTTTGAAATTTAAAGGCCTGATTTTTTCTAGATGGAGATAGCATGAAAACTCAAAGGGACATATAAAGATAAATTTGAATTCTTAGAGGTGATGCCCATTAATGAAGGTAAATCATACCAATTAATGTAAGACCAAATATTATGGGTACTAACAGTCCAAAATTGGTAGTATGGAGAAGTTGACACCCACTCATCGATGTCATCCATCCACTAGGACATCCATCTTGGAGGTGGTAGGATCAAACCTAGGGTTTTCTCAAGAGCAAAAATATAGTATGAGGATTTGATTTTCCAAGCCAAGGGGAAAGAAACAATCCAACCACTTAAGAATTTTAAGATAAGGTGAATCAATTAAATAAACACATAAATATTTTTGTAAAAATAATGTCTCATTTCCATGGTTAATAAATCTTGGTTTAAAGTCCTACAACACCAAATGTGCATCCTAACACTAGAAACTAGTTTGTGAAAGGCCTAAATCAAACCCAAGTCCATCCCAAGAATAGAAAACAATTGAGAATCATGAAGGATCTGGTCCATGGGAAGGATGACACTCCTTTCTTCCAAAGATATGCAGTCAACTTTCCAAATAGGAAAAAATAGTGGACTAAAATTGCATAGCCTACAATAAATATGAAAAAAAAAATACCTAATTGGGAAAGATTAGTTTGAAACCTAATAGTTATAGTCACACGTTTTACCATTATAATCAATTTTAAAAGGAGCCTAAAGAAGATCCCAGATCTTCCAACCATCAGTGAAAATAGTAATTCTCATATCCCGATAGGACAAAAATAAAACAATAAAGTCAATTCTAATTGAGGTGTTTAATCTAACCTATCATTCACTTGAAATGACCTTGGATTTAATACAAACATCAAAAATTATAACACCCTAGTAAAATATCTAGATCTAACCATTTTGCTTTAACTAAAAAGTTCTAAAATGAGCCCGATAATAAGAATTAGGTAGTCTTAAGGCAATGGTGAAAAGTGGGTAGAGGAGGGTGCTTTTGGGAATACTCCTAGCCAAAGACATAAAATTAGGATGTCCAAAGATCAGTCCTCCCCCAAAATTGGAGAGGAATGTATAATAGGACAAAATAATTCCTAGTTCCCAAATATACTTTCTATTCAAGTGCTGAGAGTGTTAAAAATCTTTTAGAGACCAGTAAATCTTGGATAAACCAACCAGAAGATTTGAGTCCTTGATAAAGAATGCTCTATCCCAAAATTGGACTTAATCCTTTGGTTTCTCCTCCCATCTCCATTTTATTAATTTTTGAAACACTTTTGCATGTTCAATTCCAGTTCCATCAACCTCTTCTTCCAAGTCTAGTAGATCCTTCTCAAAAACATCTTCCTCATCACCTTTTGAAACCTCCAAACCTTATAGTTTGAGGAGATCCTCCTCAAAACCCAGTAGGTCCTCCTCTAAAAGTAGTAAATCTCCTCCCAAGTCTAGCATATCCTTCTCTAGATCCATCTTATTGACTATATCTCTTTACAACTAATTACCATGTACCATGATCTATATAAAGACGTCTTTTTATGTGAAAATTTATACTTAATTAAATGCACTATTGTCTTTGAAACTAACTAATTGTGCTCATGTGTAACTGTATCATGCTCATAAATAGATGGAGGAACTAATTTTGTAATATTTTCATGTGTAACTAGATCATGCTCATAAATATATGGGTAAATTGATTATTTAATATACTTTTTAATATCTAGATCATGTTCTTGAATAGTTTAGTAGACTATTTCATTACAACTTTACTTAATTTATGTGCCAACCAACTATTTTCTAAGAGTAAATATAATTGAGTCCAAAGGTATTCATATTAGATTCTTAGAATTATGACTACCTGATTACCATGCATATATTTGATAAATTTATGAATTGTATAAGGTATTTCTCTAATTTTTTGTATTCAAGGGAATCATAATAACATATAAAAGACATATGTGCTTAGTATAATAATAATGGGGTAGGCACTATGAGAGGTTCCACTTTAAAAGCTAGTAATATATGAACAATAGTATCATGTGTATAACCATTAAGTGATTTGAACATTCTATAAGTATCATGTAAATATTAATTTCTATAACCAAGAGAGAAGAGGAGTGTTATGGTGCATGAATTTTTATTGGTCCATTATATATCATAATATTATGTATGTATTACTTTTCAACATACGCGTAAATAAAGAATGCATGCTTATTTGAATCATATTCAACAACTTCACTATCATGAAATGTAATCATAAGACATGATGATTGGTTTCTTGTAACTTTACCAATCATTATATCAAGTGGATGCCAATTTTTATAAGGATGAGGTTAAACATTGTATGTATTATGTACTTTATAATTAGGCTTATTTATTGCTTCATGAATTGGAAAAGGATATTTGAAATATTTTATCTTTTATTTATTTATTTTAGTGTGTTTTATACTCTTCAATAGATGTGCTAATATCTATAATATTCTAATCAATGAGATCTTTAATTTATGTTTGAGATTGAAACATCCACTTTTGTAATGTCTAATACATCGATGGTAGTCATAATATGCATTGTTATTTAAAAAAAATGATATGGTTTAGACATGTCTACTTCCAATGGTGGAGGAAGAGAGATGAGATTTCATTCAAGTAGATTTTGAAATAGTACATCATGAGGTGATGGTAACCTTTAGAATTTCTTCCTTGATGGAGCTTATATTTAAATTTTTTATGTTGGTTGTGAGATATAATTATCTATAATCTTATTTCCATTATATCTTTCATTGGATTTTATCTTACAATTTTTCTTGGTTTGAAACTTAAAATTTAAATAAGGAACATTTCAAGTAATTTGAGTTTGTTTAAAGTAAGAAATTTGTCCTCATACTTTTTTATATTATCACATAACTCATCAAAAAAATTGAACTTATCAAACATAATTGATTCTTGGAGTGGATATAAAAAAATTTGATTGAAGATAACTTGAATGTCATTATCAACAATTTCATTTGTAATTTTTTCCAACACAGACTTGTATCTTAGAACATATCCATTGATTTCTTCATTGGACCCTTGTTTGAGATTTACAAATTAAGCATATGATAGATTTTCTCAATTAATGATAAAAATTTGTGATAAAAAAATATTTTCAAATGGATTTAAATAATTTATTGATTGAAAAAGATGATCATAAAACCATATAAGAGCATATTCTTTGGGATTTATTAGAATGATCTTTGTCAACAATTTGTCATTATATACATAGTCTAGACAAGCTACATGGAATGCACATAAATGTTGTTTAATATCACCTTTGAATTTATATAAAAGAATATTAGGAGCCAAAAAAGCAATTGTTAAAGGATAATATGAAATTTTAGGTGACAAATGGTTATGCAATAAGGAACATGAGTCCATGTAGGGATAGTATGTGAAAGAGTTTCCTCAAGTTTAGATAAACTATCTTGTAATTCAATACATATATTCTTAAGATTAGTATTTTTATTTATAAATGGATGAGTATAAGTATTGTTATTAGGAATATACATGGATAAATATTAGAAACCAAGTGATATTCCCAAAATAAGGGGCGATGTTATAGAAGTAACTAAATGTGTGAAAATATGAATTGATGCAATATTGGAAGTGGAAACACTACATGTAGGGGATTTGAAAACCCAAAAAGCCATGGATTGGGGTTGAGATTTGGAAAACTTAGATTCATTATCATATTTTTATGCTAGAATTATACTAATTACCTTATTCACTTCCTAGGTTTTCTCTTGAAGACCTTGACAAAATCTAGATAATTTTTGCACTTTGTTTTGATCTAATAAATTAATTTCTTATGTATAAATGTGAGTCATGTGTTAATTATGTACATGATAGTCATATTCATTATTTTTAGTATCAAAATCAATGTGAATTTAATTTTTAGTAGACCAAAGAATTTGAATAGTAGTATTATTAGGTTGAACAAAAAAATCATGATTTTTCATTACAAAAGAAACTGAGGAAGTTACATATATGAAAAATTAATTCCACTTAATCTATCACTAATCCTAAGATGAATACAATAAAATATGAATCAATCAAGCTAATGACTATGAATACAATACAAGTTAAAATAAAGGTATAAAGTGTGATATAAGTAAGGTTTTAAATTATTGTTTGGGATCACAAATATAATTACTCATTCATATATTAGTGTTGGTCCAATGTTTAAAATCACTAACTATAGATGTTAAAAAAATTATATAGTGCACTACACTATCTTTGGAGGTATGATGCGAGTAACTTCCCTAGGTGATATGATCCTATCAAGTGCACTAAAAATCAAATGGATAAAGAGGCTTCCTATGGTGTAAACAATGGACTATAGGAATTTCCAATATAATGTGAGTTACGAGTAAAATAAAATCCATGCATATAATTTTATAGGTCCTAAGTATTAATATAATATTCATTACTTCATGATGTTAATAAAATAGCTCATTGTCTAACCAAAAATGATAGCTCTCTATGTAGTTTTATGACTACTAAAACACAGTTACTAAAAAAGTATCAAGCAATAGAAAAAAAAGAAAAAAATGTTAATATTTTTATGTATCAAGATAAAAAAATATCAACTTGATGTCAAAGAAAATGCTTCAATTTTAAGATTTATCCAAGGTGACAAGATATTTTATTTAGTGTTGGATTAAAATATAAGTTTAAATAAAATTAGCTCATGGGATTAGATTTATATCCAAATTTAAAATATATTTAAGTTGTAGGAATTTAAATAAATGTTTATGAAATCCTATGATAAAATTAAGCAAAAAAAAAGTAGTGTTCTAATAAAAAATTACATGTTAATCAGAACGTTTAATGCTTATTTTGATTTAATATAATAGATGATTTAAACATCAAGTAAATATATATTATTAACATTTATTATATATAAAAAATATGAATGTAAAATATATTAAATCACAAAAATTTAAATGAGTTATAAAAAGTAAATTTCATTAAAATATGCAAACCTAGGTCAAATCTAACTTATACTAATTATGCAGGTAGATCGATCATGTGGAACTAGCTGGAAGGATATTTGAATTCTATCATACCTAAAATTAAAATCCTAAAATACACAAGGGTGGGGATGTGTTAGGTAAAATATGGACACATTATGGTCTTGTCTATTTGATTTCAGTTGTATCTGCATTGATTATGCATGTGATTTTCATACCTAGGTACATATGCCTATTAGAAGTGGTCTATTGATTATCTGTGAGTGATGATTTATTGCATGTAAGTATGTGTAAAGTTTAAACACTAGTTAATGCACATAAACTAAATATATATCAAATATAAATGGGGTAATTAGATAATATCTAATATATCTTCAAAAAACCCTATGTAATATAAGTGTTGCCTACATATCCAAAGGGCCCTAGGATGATGTATTTATCCCTCCTAGAGTGAGTGTGTTGATATGTATACTTGAACTACATGGATGAAATTAGTAAATTGATTAGAATTATTGAAAATGAATAGACTTAAAATTTAATAAAATAGCTTTAGGTTTGGCCTATGACTGCTAGGATAAATCAAAAATTGAATTGGAAAGATTATTACCCTTTTGAATAATGTGCAGTAACTTCTATAGAGAGTGATTTTATAAAATTCCCTAGTCGTGTATTGAGTGGAATTTATTTATTTATATATTGTTAGATTTTAAATATTTATGTTAAATAAAATTTCTAAAAGTGTAGGAGGGCCAACATGAAACATCTCATATTTTAAAATTAGTCATTGGATCATGGGAGACAGGGTTATACTAGTGGACAAGGCTATGTTGACGTTTTGTTTAGGCCTAGTGTAGTCTTGTCCCTAAAGTAAATAGACTATTGGAAATTGGATAACAAAAAATTTCAAGCATATTAGGAATGTATGAATTATGTTTTTATTATTTTGAAGACAATAAATATAATAGTTAAGGCTCTCATAGAGATTATAATTTAACAAAATGGAGAATAAGTAAAGTGTTGGGATATCAATATTAAACATTTCCATTTACTTAATGGTTTAATATGAGTGTCTATATATATTATTACATATATTATATGACTTATATTACACAATTTATTGTATTGGGAGCATATGTGTGGAATATATGGACATTTTACAAATATTATGATATTTTGGCATAAACTATATGACTTATATAAACATGAGCTATCAAATTTGGGGAATATGCATGGAATATATGATATATTTTGTGACGAAATTACTTATATTATTCACAAAAATGAAATATTTATATGATGTTGATAATAATGTATTACATAAATAAAATTATTGATATTAGACCAATAATAATGTATCACATAAATAAGAGCAGAATAAGTAGATCCACAATAATAATTGATAAAAGAGTAAAGTACTTGGTAAAATAATTTAATACAATAATATTATGATTCAAAATATGATATCAAAGTAATAACCACTACCTCCAATATATAGTTTACTATAGTCATAGTTATCTATATGTTGACCATAGTAAAAATATAAGAACCCAGATAAATCTAGAAAGAAAAGGAAAATGGTTATGGAAGCTAAAAGTTGGCCACACATATCCCTAGACACACTATAGGTTAAGGGAATAGCATTCCATATGCTTAAAAACAAAATTTCCCTCAACATTAAAAAATTATGGATTATATTGTATAAATGTTACATCCTTCCATGTTGCATCTTAACTATCTAGATTCTACCATTTGATCAAATAATCCTTAATATCTCATGTTCTTAACCTTTTTGTACATGTATAAAGTATATCATCATGTTCCTTAATTAATCAACATTACTCATCCAATTTAGGTAACTCAATCTATGTAGATTATTTTTGCCTTTTGACCTTCTTCAAATAAGAAAAATGACATATTGGATGGCTATGAATAGATTGGGCTAATCCATCTTGTATGTTACACTACCAATTTTATATTAAATATGAAAAATTCCATAATAGTTAGGATAAAGTTTGTAATAATTTTTTTCTTACTTCAATGGCATATTATTTTATGGTTTTAGGCATACATATTCCTAATCTCCCACTTCAAAATTCATCTTATTGTAGTGTTAATCTACTTGTTACTTAATTAAATTATGTGTCATTGTTAAATTATATTTAATACTAGATAGTAGTTCATTGTACTAATGAATGTGATATTCCACAAATCAAACCTTTTGTTAGACATTCAAGGATGAAGTTATGGATGGCTGCTGATACTCATAAAGTGTCACAAATAGAATTTTTTTGAAGAGGTATGAAAGGAAGTGTTATACCACCATTATAATAATGGAAACAAATGAACCCATCTCTCATGTTTATTTGATGAAAAATAATTAAGATAAGCCTTTAGGCATTTTTTTGATCAATTCTATTTTCTTATCAAATTAAAGATGATAAGATGAGCTATGACCCAACTGAGAACCCCAACATGAGAATAAATAAGTCCAAAAATTATAGGTAAATATTAGTTCAAGATCACTTATTATGATCTTAGGGGCATCATAAAGCTTTTGAAACATATCAATAAAAGAAAAAACCACCATATTATCTAAAAATGGTTATGACAAGGAGAAAACTGGGCATAATTTATGAGCCTATCCAAAACATTCAAAATTTAGAAAACTTATAATGAAATCCATATAGACTTATTACCACCTCTAGATAGGAGTGGATAAAGGTTTTAGAAGACCTAGAGTTTTAATAATTCCACCCTTCTTCTATTCAAATACCATACATTTATCCACAAAATTTTGTAAATCCCCTTGAGTCCTTCCCAAAATAAATCTTGTTTGATTCTATGATATGTTTAAAAAAATATTTATTGCCTTTCTATTATAAATTTTTGAATCTCTATAAGGATCTTATGTTGAAGGACATAATTCTTACATTGGTATAATTAATATTATACCATAAGTCATTCCATTTCCAATAATATTGTTATAGATTTTAAATTAGAATCTATGTATCCATACCACTCTCCTATTATGATCTTCACTTTCCCATCTAATTTTCCTACCAAATAGACATTAAAAATAATAATGCCTATGTAGATTCATCCTTCCTAGAAAGGGCATCTGATACACAATTCTAATTTCATTTATTAGAGATGATTTTATTGTCATATCCCAACATTCTAGTCACCTAATTTTGTTTTTCTTAAAATGAAAATGGGTGTTATAAATAATATTATATATTATTATGATAAGTCTTTGACTTAAAGTGTCTACCCATCATATAAGGTCTCTAGTGTTTGAATGTGTAATGAATAACCATCCTCTATTCTCATAAATTGGATTTATCATATTATTACTCTTGAGTTGATGAATATCAAATGTAAGGTATTCCTTCCTACATTAGTATTTATCCCATGACATATCCTAGTGCATCACATTTAACAATAAAATTATTTAAAAAATTAAGGGTATAAAAAAATGGAGTGGTACACATGGCCACTTTCAACTTCCCAAAGGACTTGGAAATTATTTCATTCCATTGTAATGAGTATTTAATAAACAAATTTTTGAGTGGTGTTACAATGCTACCATAATTTTTCATAAATTTATGATAATAAACTGCTAGACCAAAAAATCATTGAAGGTTCTTCAGGGTTTTGGAACTTTCCACTATTGCAACATAACTATCTACTAGGGGTGAATTAGTAGATTGATTTATAATTTTATTTTAACACTTGTAATGTAAAATAGAAATAATATGTCAATATAACACACTCCAAAATAGAACTAACATTAGATGTACATAGAAAACCCAATATGGGAAAAAAAAATGATGAGAATAGCTACTAGGATCTACTTTCCTAATCTAGCCTCAAAATAAAAACTTCACTAGTTACAATGTTTAAGAGCACCAACCCTAAGGAGGAACCAATCCCCTAATTTAAGAGCACCAATTCTAAGGAAGACCCTACTCCCTAACTAAGCACCAACTTACCTCTTCTAATGGCAACCACTAATCAAATCTATAATTAAAATTATGGAGTTACAACTCCTGATTATAAAGTGATTCAAATGAATCCAATTCTATGTTACAAACCTATTCTACAACTAGTCATATTATACATTTCTTATCTATTCCTCTATATTTTTCACACCGAGTGTGTATCCTAGATGATGTATATATGCATTAGATCTAGGTCTCAATTTTTCTCTACATTCAAACTCGGTCATTAACACATCACACACCACAGTTAGACTCATTTCATCTATATTTAACAATAAGTCTCCTATTTCTTGAAATTAACACCCACCACCATCATTATCTTACTTATACTATTCTTATCATGTATCATAATCTAGCTTTGATACACATTAAATGCCATTCAATATAATGTGGAGTAATTATAGTAATTTATGTCACTATCTATGTTATATACTATAGCTTATTTGAGTGTTTTTATACCTAACCATTGAGATAAATAGATCTTTAAATACTGGTCATATATATTCAAGTTTCATACCATGATCTAATGATCAAAATTCAATCATCTCAACTTTAAAATGCAACTGTTAGATTAGATATTTCACCTTTAATACAAACCTTTGATCTTCTTAGAAGTCTCTTGACTTTAAATCTTTAATGTTGACCACTGATCCTTGACATAGGCGTCTATTATTAAGATAGTTGGTACCCTCACATGAATTTTGAGCACATTTTTATCAATCCCTAATTTTGTGCCACTTGGTAGTCCAAAATGTGATCATTGACTATTTGAGTTTGAACCATGTTGTTGATCTTTGTCTATGTGATTTAATATGTACCATTAGATCTTTTGAAGACTCATGGTAAATATACTATTCAAGCTCCATGATCGTGATACATGTCATCAATTCATTCATTCTTAGGTTCTTTGACTTATTAACTTCACTACTCATCATATATGTTCATCATTTGATTAAATGATGATCATTGGATCTTCATCTACTAGTTTAGATGCATGCCATTGGATCTTCAATATATGAGCTCCACATTTGATCATACTCAGGAAAATATTAGGTCATGGACTTATGAATTACTAAATTATTCAAACACTCTTCAATTTAGTAATCACTAGGTTAAAGGTGCCAGTTGCATAATGATGAAGAAGGCTTAAGTTATCACTTAGGCAATTGGTTACCACCTATTTTAAGTCAACAAAAAAAATGCCTATGAATGCCATGACTGAAACCCTTAGGTTTTTATTTAGAAACCATATTAATGGTCGAGAGAAAAGATAATTATTTTTTGTGTTCATTTCTTATAATCAAAAATTATGGACCATACATTTCAATGTTCTTAAAAAACCCATAACAGATCTTCTATCTATTTTATTTGCAAACCTCTAGAAATAGTCTCTATAAAAGCATGAAAATTTTGTTTATGAAAATATTGTAACTTTTGAGGACCTTGCACTATGCAACTATATAACATGCTTTTATTTTCATCTATCCATCAATCCTACCTTTGACTGATCCTATGACACCAATGACATCCATAATCCTAACAATCTTCCTTTTGACATTAATGATAATCATATTGCCAACAATATCCCCCTTTATCATTGATGGCAAAATGAATTCTCTATTCTTATAATTCATTCTTTGCTCCTTATCCAAAACACAAATTGGATGCATAAAACATTATCATATCTCCCCCTTTGATAAAAATAGATAATTTGGAAAACTTTTACAAAGAGTGTTTTGACTTCCCCCCCCCCCCCCCCCGCCTTGACATTAATGGTAAAGGGACTCCAACTTTCTCCCTATTTGACCAAATTGTTCTCCCCCTTTATCAGATAAATGAGTTTGTCCATGAATATGAAACCATCAAATCATTAAAAGTTTTAAAAAACATACATACCTAAATTACCTTTTCTCTCTTCTTCTATGGATTAACAAATATTATGTGATCCTCCCCCTTAGACTCATGCCCTATTACTAGGATCTAGTGATGTGATGTAGAAGTAATTACTCTAAATTTATATCTCAAATACATAAATTATTCTTTAGGAAAAGGTTTATTGAATATGTTTGAAACTTGATCCTATGTTGGCACATATTCCATTGTGACCTCTTGCTTTGCAAACTTTTCTCTTAAAAATTGATACTTGATTGATATGTTCTTAGTTATAGAATGCATCATTAGATTATTTGATATGTTAATAACACGTGAATTATTATAAAGAATAGGGATAGGTGATTTTTATTATAGCTTGATGTATTTAAGTATTTAATTCATCCATAAGAATTGAGTATATCATGCCACTACTAAAACATATTTTGTTTCTATTGTAGAAAGAGTAACTGACTCTTGATTTTTGGTCAGCCTTGAAACAAGTTTTCTTCCAAGGAAAAATGCACCACCACTAGTGATTCTTCTATTATCAACACTTCCTACCCAATAAACATGTGTATATGCTATCAAATTGAAATCTTCACCTTTAAGATATCATAGGACATAGTCAATTATACTCTTGATATATCTAAAGATTCTTTTCACTACATTAGCATGTGACTCTTTAGGATCAACTTGAAATATTATAACCATGCACACTACTTATATGATATCAGGTCTTGATGAAATTAGGCATAACAAGCTACCTATCATTGATCTATACATAATCTTATTTGAATCAAGGGAGTCATCTTTTTTTCTCAACTTACATGTAGTTATCATGGGAGTACCTACAAGTTTGATGTCTTCCATTCCAAAATTATTGAACATTTCATTAGCATACTTGATTTTAAATGTAAATATCCATTCATCAATTTGTTCTATTTTTAGACCAAGGAAGAAATACATTTATCGAAACATGAAAATCTCAAACTCATTTTACATTCAAGTAGAAAACTCTTTGCACATTTTGTTGTTTCTCCCACCAAAAATGATATCATCTACATATACAACAATAATTAACATGTGCTTAGCTTCTAATTTGAAGTATAAATTGATGTCTACATATCCTTTATTGAATCCTAATAATTTCAATTACTAGTCTAATCCCCAATACCATGCTCTATGTGCCTATTTCAGACCATATAGAGTTTTCTTTAGTTTGTAAGCATAATCTTCTTTTGATAGCTAAAAGCCTTCAGCTTGTTCAATGTAGACTTCTTCTTCTAGGTTCCCATTCAAGAAAGTAGACTTAACATTCATTTTATAGACTTTTAATTCATTATAAATAGATAATGCTAGTAACATTCTTATGGACTCCAATCTAGTAAAAAAAGTAAATGTTTCCTCAAAATATATACCTTTAACTTGTGCATATAGTTTGCACACCAATCTGGACTTATTCCTTATAAAAAATCCATACTCATTGAATTTTTTTATAAAGACCCACTTTGTACCTATTATATTCTTATGTGAAGGCCTTGGAACTAATTTCCAAGTTTTATTCTTCTTAATTTAACTTAATTCTTCTTCCATGGATTTTAGCCAATTTTCATCCTTGCTAGCTTTAACATAGTTCTTAAGCTTAATTTCATATATTAGAGAAAAATTTACTTACTCCTTGTGCTTTAAAACTCTTCTCCTTGTCTAAATTTCTTTATATTTATTTCCAATGATCTAATCTAAAGGATGATTCTTTTGAAAAAATCTTACAAGTGCCTTTTCATTTACTTCCTCAAGCTCTTCATCAGCTACTCCCTCTTCAGACTCTAATTCTTATTTATAGATGTCTTTGTCAGGTTTAACATGTTTCAAGCCTTAATTAGCCTTGACATTGATATTATCTAAAAATTTTTTTATCCTTTTATTTTATAATATGTAGGATTTGATTTGGGTGGAATAACCAAGAAATATTCTTTCCTCACATCTTGAGTCAAAGCTTCCCAAGTTATATTCTTTTCTCTTGATGTAGTATTTGATACCAAACACCTTGAAATACTTAACAAAGGTAGGTATTCAATACCATAGTTCATAGGGGGTTTTCTCACTATTTACCCTTAGTTGAGCTCTATTCAAGGTATATACTACTATTTTTAGTACTTCTCTATAGTACCTATTAGGAATCTCGGCCTCTTTTAGCATTGTTTTGGTCATCTCCTTGACTATTTTGTTCTTTCTTTCAATAACTCCAACTACTGTGGAGTCCTTGATGTAGAGTAATGCCTTTTAATTCTATACTTCTCATAGTATTCTATAAACTCATTTAAGGTGATGTATCCACCTCTATCAAATCTTAATCATTTTTTTTTCCAATATCATTCTCAACCATGGCCCTAAAGATTTTAAATCTTTCAAATGCCTGAGACTTATCCTTCAAAAATGTTACCCATATCATTATTGAGTAATAATATATTATAAACATGAAGTATATTTATCTTTTTAATCATCTTGTCTTAGTAAGACCACAAAGATTAGGATAAACTAACTCTAAAGGCTCTATAGTTGCATACTCCTTTATTGGAAATATGACCCTTCTTTTCTTGCCTTGTTGACATTCTATACAAGTTGTTTCTATAGGTTTGGTTATCTTAGGAATGTGTCTAACATGCTTATTTGAGCTCACTTTTACTAGGTTAT
This sequence comes from Torreya grandis, assembly GCA_037957365.1. Classification (NCBI taxonomy): domain Eukaryota; kingdom Viridiplantae; phylum Streptophyta; class Pinopsida; order Cupressales; family Taxaceae; genus Torreya; species Torreya grandis. The sequence continues at coordinate 2,131,763 of JARHVA010001295.1, read as the reverse complement.
CAAAGTTTACATAGTCCATTCTTTTATGCCATAAACAACTCTCATCAACCTGTCCTATTAGATATCTATTACCATTCACTTCACTAGGATTATAAATATTTCTTTCACTTATTTCCCTTATGAAAATAATATTCTATATTTTCTTATCTTACAAAATTCTACATTAAATATCATTTTATATCCATTTTCACATATTTGGCTGACACTTAGCATATTATGTTTCAATCCTTCAACATAAAGGACATCATGTATATGCAAGTTTCCATCTATGTTTAAGGTTCCTATACCATGGATTTTTACTATAGTATTATATCCCAAACTAAAAAATCCTTCCTTAAATATACTCAGTTTGATGAACTTGCTTTTATCACTAGTCATGTGTTTTGAGCAACCACTATCTATTACCCATAAATTTGTCTCCTTGACATGGAATGCATTTTCAAAAATCATAGATTGTGTAGCTTTTTAATCTTTCACTTTCCACACATTATTAGATTTCTTATCTATCTTATTTTTATCCTTTCCAGAGACTTGTGAACCTTTGTTCACACTAGGGGGCATGCATTTCTTTTTATTTTGTATTTTTGGTCTTACAAAGTTTGTTCTACATTGTTTATCTATGTGACCAAAATTATTGCAGTTATAGTATATTACATTTGTATCTATCAAATGATAAAATTAATTTCTAATCACAAAGTTTGTTCTCCTTTTAGATATAACTCTACGTTCTCTAGACCTATGACCAAACTGATTATAGGTATAACAATAACCATAGAAAAATGAGGAATACTTGGTCAAAACATTTATTTGTGTAAGATGAGGGGGTCTTATTAGCTCTATATTCTTCAAGTCTCTCACCCTTATGTAACTATATGCATCATCTCCCTTTATGTTCTACATCTTCCTTGAGTTTTTAGAGACTGACTTATTATTCTTCTTCTTTTCTTTAGCCTTCTTTTCTCCTTTGACTTTCTTCACATAAGTAGTACTTGTGTCTATAATTTTATCTTTAGAGGCATTCTTGAAAGTTATTTATTTATTTATTCCTGATTCTCCTTTTGTTATCATATAAGTTTGTAGATGTATTGGTTATAGGACTTTTACCTTTTTCAAAACCAAGACCATATTTTTGTTTTGATATCTTTTGAGAGTTGGTCAACTCATCAAGAATTTATAAACATCCTATTAGCTTCAGACCTTTGTCTATTTATTCTTTATCTTTATCAACTTGTTTTCTCAAAGCCACTATTTATACTTATAAATTCATGCATTCATCAGATTTAGATTATAGTTCAAATTTGACTACATCTTCTATTATTTTATCCTCTTCAACTTGTGTCTTTAGGATAACCACCATCTGATCATATTTTTATAGATTTTTACATAGTTTTTTAATTTATTTTTTGTGCATGGTTCTTATACTTTGAGTTATCTTTTCTCATCCTTTAAATTTCATCTAGAGCACAGATGAGTTCACCCTCTAGATCCACTTTTCCTTTCTCTTTTTCATTAGAGTCTTTAATTTCTTTTTCTTGATCCATAGAAGTTGATCCTAATGTCAAGAATAAGAATTCATTTTCCTCAGCCAGAAAGTCAAAAAAGTGGTCATCATGTGAGCTATCAAAATCATCTAATGAATCACTATATTATTTTGTGTACATGCCCTTCTTATTTTTGAAGAAGTTATTCTTCTTGGAGTAGTGGGTTTTCATATTTTTACTATCCTCTTATTTCTCAGAGTTGTCCTTTTTATTTATAAGGGAATTTAGAATCAAAATTTACTATCTTATCATAGTTAAAACATTTAAAAGGTAACTTACCTTTATATTTTATATAACCTCTTATTAATTTTATAAAAAAATTGGCTTCTTCTTCATTAGTCTCCTCAGATCCAGATGTAGGTGCTTCTACTTTTACCATTTTGGCTACTTTGAATGCAAGTTCTCTCTTAAAAGTATCTATTTCCCCCAATCACATATAATAGGCTATGAAGGTTCTATGGAACTCATCAAAAGTGAGTTTATTCATATCTCTTTTTTCCTCTATTATATAAATTTGAGAGTCATACCTAGATGGAAGAGATCTTAGGACCTTTTTTACAATGACTGAATCTTTCATCTCTTCTTCAAGGCCTCTGATTGCATTGACTATTTCATCTACACTAATAAGGTAGTCTATAATTTTCTCTTCTTCATTCATTTTGAGACTTTCAAACTTGAGTTTGTATTTTTGTATCTTAGCTTACCTTACTTTATCATCACCTTCATAGATGATATTAAACATTCCCCAGATATCATGTGTAGTTTGACAATGCATTACTTTGACAAACTCTGAGTTAGATAGTCCACAAAGAATAACATTATTTTCCTTAGCATTTCTACCATATGATTTATTTGTAGCCTGATCAGTAGGTGCTATAGAAGGAATTTCATATACATTTACAATAGACATCCATACATGAAACCATAATGAAGATAAATATGATTCCATTCTAATGCTCCAAAATGCATAGTTTGATCCATCAAAGAGAGGTGATTTATTTTATGAATAGCCTTATTTACCAACCATTTGTGATCATTGTCCAAGATCTACCTGAGATAATTAAGCTTCTTCTAAGGAACCAATGTTCTTATACCAATTGTTAGAACATAACTATCTATTGAGAGGTGGGTGAATCAATTTATTAATTTATAATAGTCTCTTAACACTTTTAATGCAAACTAGAAAGAAAATGCAGAGATCATAAACACCTCAATAGACTTAATATCATTTGTATGTGTAAAACCCAATACGGGAAAAACCATAGTGATAATATCTACTAGGATCTACAATCCTAATCTAGCTTAATAATAAAAACCTCACTGGTTACAATGTTTAATGGCACCAACCCTAAGGAGACACCAATATCTTAATTTAAGAACACTAACTCTAAAGAGGAACCTACTCCACAACTGAGCACCAAATCAAATCTTCTAATAGAACCCACCTATTAGATCTATAATAAACATTATGGAACTACAACTCTTGATTACAAAGTGATTTAAGTGAGTCCAATTCTATGTTACAAACCTATTCCACAACTACTCATATCTACACTTATTCTCTCTTCCTCTCTACCTCTATATTTTTCACATCAATTGTGTATCTTAGATGATGTATATATGCATTAGATCTAGGTCTCACTTCTTCTCTATGATGGCACTTGGTTGTTAACACATCACACACCTCAGTTAAACATAGTTCATATATATTTAATAACAAGTCTCTTGCTTCTCAAATTCACACACCACTACCATCATTTTCTAACTTATATTATTCTTAAAATGTATTAGACTCTAGAATTGATATGCACTAAATGTCATTCAATAAAACTTGGAGTGATTAAATTAATCTATGTTATTAGCTATATCATATAATATAGCTTATCTACGTGTTCTACTTCTTGACCATTGAGATAAATAGATATTTAAATATTATCGATAGATTTTTGAGTTTTATATCATGATATGATGATCAATGCTCAATTCTCTCAACTTTTAAATGTAACCATTAGATCAGATCTTTCACCTTTAATATGAACCATTGATCTTATTAGAGGTATCCTAAATTTAAATCTTTAATGTTGACTATTGATCCTTAACACAAGATTTCATTATTAAGACACTTGGTACCCTCACATGCCTTTTGAGCACATTGTTATCAGTCCTCACTACCACTCAATAGTCCCATGTACAATCATTAACTATTTGAATCTGGATGACATCATTGATCTTTGTCTATTTGATATAATTCACACCATTAGATATTTTGAATACTCATCATAGATATTATACTTAAGCTCTGTGATTGTGACACATGTCATTAATGCATTCATTTTTAGGCTCTTTGACTTATTGACTTTGCTTGTCACCATATATGTTCATCATTTTATTAAATGCTCATCATTGGATCTTCATCTATTAGTTTAGCTAATTTATAATGGATCTTAAATATCTAAGATCCATCATTCATCATACTTGAGAAAATATTAAGTCATGAGCTTATAAATTACTAAAGTATTTAAACACTCTTCAAACTGGTAATCACTAGGTTGAAGGGACTTGTTTCACAATGACAAAAAAAGTCCTAAGTTATGACTTAAGTAACTAGTTACCACCTATTTACAATCAACACAAAAAAGAAATGCCTATGAATGCCAAGACTAAAACCCTTAGGGTTTTATTGAGAAACCCTAATAATGGATAAGAGAAAATATATTTCATTTTTGAGCTCATTTATTATCTAAAACTATGGACCATACATTTGAGATGTACTTGAAAAAAAAAGATATCTTTTATCTTTTTTCTCTACAAACCTCCAAAAATGATTTCTATAAAATCATGATAACTTTTTTATGACAATATTGTGACTTTTTATGTCCTTTCATTATGTAGCTAAAAAATATGATTTTCTCTCAATGTCTCCATCAGTCCTACCTGTGACTAATCCTCTAACATCAATGACATCCATAATGCCAACAATGTCCCTTTTGACATCAATAACAGTCGTATTTCTAACATCCACTCTATCATAGCTTTGATATTATGATGGTATACTTGTAATACTTCATGTGAAAAAATATTACCCAATTACTCCACCTCTTGGGCTCTAAAATCATATTTTAAAGGTTTTACAAAAATTTCTTTTTTCTCAAGAGTTAAAAATACATGCTACAGATCTTCTTGCCAAGTTATATTGTATATTAAGATGTCATCAAAAAATACCAAAATAAATTTCCTCAAAAAATGATTCAAAATAGTGTTCATAAAAATCTAAAATGTAAATGGTGCATTTATGAGACCAAAAGTGTGGCCAAAAACTCGTAATGGCCTTAAGAAGTTATGAAAGTTATTTTAGGGACTTCCACATATCTTGTTTGAATTTTATGGTACCTAGAAACAAAGATCTAGTTTTATAAAATAGACAACACCATGTAACCCATAATTAAAATCATCAACTACAAGGATAGGGTACTTATTTGAAGGTATACTTCTTATGTTGTTTTTAGTCAAGGCACATCCTTCAAGTATCGTCAATCTTACACACCATGACCACTAGGTATGAATATTGCCTTTAGTTATGTCTAATAATACCCACCTATAACATCTCCTATTACATGTTTTAAATAATGATCTTTTTAGAATTTGGGTACCTATATGATCTAATGTCTAGTGGTTGACTCCTAAAAATCATGTGAATGGCATGATCATGACCTTATTTTAGTGGTAGTCTTTTTTGTATTACCCCAAAAATAGTTGAGTGGTCATGAATAATCTATTGTAGATAAAAATGTGTAAAATCATTGGTTGGTTGAAATTCAATGGAAAATAATCATTCCATAAATCCTTTAGCCCCTTTTATGATAATATTCTACATCTAATGAGAACTAACCAGTTGTGGATATTTTTATCTTAATCCATGAAGTTTAAATGTTTTACTTTAGAAATGAAAGTGTATGAAAAAATATTGGAAATTCATCTCTATTGTGCCCAAGGTTATGAGCCATCAGACTCATAAAATAATGTCTACTATACCAATGGGAATAACCTGTAGTCTCCCATAGTATGTTTTTTATATGACATTTCCATAAATAACTAATTGTGTTGCCATATACAATCATAAATTGAGATTTTAGAGCTAGGTAAATAAAATAGTTCAAACATGATGCCAACTTATTATTGATGAAACTATGTTTACTCCTTAATTAAATAAATATTATCGCCTTTTTATTCTTGAGGGAACTTATGACCTTAAGGTTTTGTGGAGTAATGATACCATAAATTGCATGGCATGAGATAGTTTATGAGCACTCTTATGACTCTACTTTAGGTATCTCTTCTACTTCACTAGATTTTTCATCATCTTCATATTCCTCATTTTAAATTAAATTTAGAACAATTGCGTTGTGATTTTTATGGTTAGGAATACCTCAATGACTATAATATATGTTATTCGATGTTTGATTTATGTTTGGATTTGATAAGGACACTAAAATATTTTTCATTTGAGCATTCATAATAGACTTCATATCTCATAGTGAGGTCACTTCATTAGATATTTTATCTAGATATCCTTTTTTATCCATGGCTTACATATCACCCTAGAGTTATGAGTAAAATTCAATAGCCACTAAATCATAAATATCTAACTCCATGTCATCTTTGTTAGGTGTTTTTATTGGAGTGGCTTTCCCTTTCCTATGGCTTTAGCTGCTTGGTCCTACCATGCACAAAATCTAGGGTTTTAGGCTTGAAAAAAAGTAAACTAGTGGCTTATACCTTAATGATTATCTCATCGAGATGGATTCAATAATTAAAAAAGATACTTTTTTGGGGTCAGCTCATACATTTTGCATGCCCTTTTGGAGTAAAATTTCTTAAAGGGTTAATTATTTATAATTTTCAAACTTATCATGTACACCATCAAAGATAAGAAGGATGTTCCCAAAATACATAGAATTTAGCTTTGACGGTGGACTTGTTGAGTAATTTATAGTCTAGGAATAAAATATTCCATTAGGGTAACCATTACATTTTGTATGTCATTTCTATTGGTCAATTTATAAGACCAAAAATTGGGCAAGCCTATCGCTTAAGGGGTCATATCCAATGTTCAAAATTTGTTTGTTAGTCATGTTGAAGCCACTCAAAGCATGCATATTCAATTTTTTGTATAGTCATATTTAATTATTATCTTAAAAACACTTAAGTGAGGTATTACATGAAAATGATGTTTTCCATGTTATATCTTTACTTTATATATTTGGTGTTTTGATGTATTTTTTATCTATAAATAGAAGATTATAAAAATGATATAGCAGTACAAGATTACTTTGGGATGTCAAAATTAAGCCTCATAAAACATTCATTTAAATTTAAATGTCCCTGAGGATAAGAATGGGGATGAAAAATAACATGATCCTGAGAGTTAAAGTAGAAGATAAATGACATGTAGGGAGTTAATGAGTCTATGTAGCATGATATTGGTAGCTCAGGTAGAAGATCAATGACATGCAAGGAGTCAATAAGTCAAAAAGGTCCCTAAAGGAGAATAATGGTCAGTGTTCAATCAGATCAAATATCCAACAGTGTGTGGATGAAGCTTGAGTTAATGGTTCTAAGAATATAAACAAGTCATGTTCACTTGTAAAAAGTATATCTTATGTTTATTTATGGGTCAAAAGGTCAACAAATATTAAAATAAAATGTATGGGTGACAAGTGTTTTACATGCATTAAACTAACAAAAGATCTATGCATTGTATATATTTTTATAGAGAAATATCAATGGTGAGAGAAAGGTCAAGAATTTAATGGATCTTGGATCAATCTTGAGGCCACCAAGTGTCTTAATTTGATAGGCCCAAATTAATGATTGATGACCAATGAACAAACTCAAGCCCAGGGGATTTCTGATGAAGGTCAATGAGATGGTTTTTGACCCAAACCTAGGTAGACAAATGCATAGATCCAAGTTTGATTATGATCCTAGAATGAAATAGAATGGATATTTAAGGTTAAAATAATTCCATTGAAGCTTAGGTCAAATACCAATGTCCAGTATTGAAAGCAAACTTTTGGGAGCATTTGAGATGATGACATGTGTCCCAATATACATTGTGATCAAGATTCTAGTAAAGAGTGCATTTTGTAATGGGTCATGATCAGTTAAGAGATTTTAAAAGAGAATCAATGTAGGGATAAGTGGGAGTAGGAATGGTTTGACCATTATAACTATTTTTTGAGGTGATCTTGATCAATAAAGAGTTTTTAAGTATCATAAATGTAGGGTAGTTATAACTATTGTTCTATGTGGAATTGATATCATTAATGACACCTTCAGTGACCAAATTTATCCCCTTGGAATTTCTTTATATATATAAATATAATCCTTGATCTCTTAATTACCATCCCTTGTTGGGTATATAAAACCTCTGCTAAAATCACTTCGTAAACTCTTTATAGTAATATAATATAATTTTAGATTCTAGCTTAATGTTAAGTTTACTTTATTGATGTTTGATTTATAGAATGTATGCTATTTATTCATCATATATAGGTATTTCATGTACCTTTCATAAAAAATATTATTTTATTACAAGTTATATAAATTCTTAGCTAGTGAGGTTTCTATTGAAGTGTCATAAGTCCATAGTGTCTTACATAGACCTGTCTATTTTTGTCCTTCAAGTTGCAAGTCTATTTTCAAAATTCATACAAAATAATCATTTTTTGAGCCTTGTTATATAATCTAATAAATTTGTGTATCCATTGGATTCATTAGTAGTCATGAAAGTATCGAAGCTAAGAGTGGATCATTAAACATTTAGTACATCACCACACTTAAAGTAGGTTTTCATTCATGTATTTTCTCCCCTTTTCATCATAATAGATTAAGTATTTGAGATTAAAATTGTCATATCTAAGGATTTATCCTAATTAAAACCCTTATATGTTTGACCCAAAATTAGGTAACCCATAGCCTAGGGTCATTCCTATGTTGGACTAGGTTTGAGAGTAGGACTTGAACACTTATACTTTCAGCTAGGGTGTAGCCTAAGTCTAAAAAAATTAAGGAATGCTTGGTAGGACCTAATTCAAGTCATGTGGACATAAAATTGAGATAAATTGATAATGTAGAATAACATTTGAAAGTCTTGGAGCAGTCATCAACAAATTGAAAGGAAAATTCATGCACCAAATCTCCACTAGGTCTACCTTAAAAGGTTAGAAAGTTTAGTTCATTGAATTGCATTTATATACTTCAAGGATAAGAATTATACCAATTTCAAACCACAACCTATCACCTCCTAATTCCCCCACATCTAAAAAATCTACAAATTCTACTCATACTTAACCCACTAATGGTCCACCAAATCAAATACAGATGGTAAGGCATAGATTGTAAGATTTTATACCTTTCAATGGTGGTAGCCCTCTTAACATTTAGAAACATGATGGTACCCATAATTCATCTTTGAATATTATACCATACTTTATAGGAAAAAAATCTACCCCTTTTGTAGAGCACAAAACTAACATTATAAACCTTTGTTCAATGCGTAACATTATGCAAAATAATATAGCCATGAGATTACTAACCACATCCTTGAAAGGAAAAGAACTAAAATGGTATAGGGGTATAAATCCTACCTAAATAAATACTTGGAATGAGTTTTTTAAGTGCTTATGTAAATTTTTTGATCATATAAGTGACCATGTGTCACTTGTTGAATAACTCACCTCAATCATGACGGAGTCTCAAGAATCTATGGTTGATTTAAACTTTAGATTCCAAAAAACTTGGGATAGGATCTCTGTCATCATTCAATCCATGCCTAATTATGTTTTTATTTATTATTTAAGAGTATTGAATTCATAAATTACAGTCATGAACCAATCTATGGGTGTGACAACTCTACCTAAGGATTATGAGATATCTATAAGGGCAAAAAATTATTTGATAAAAGTACATAAACTCATGCCAAGACCTCTCATGTCATTTTTTCCTATGATTTAGTGAACCCCACCTACCATTTCTATATTTACCTCTCTAAACAATAAATCTCAACATGATAATAGTCAAGTGGACAAAATTGTAAATATTGAGAGCTTGTTTAAGGAACAAAACAACAAGCTAGTGGCTATAGAGAGATAAAAATAGACTTCATATAGGCCATACCAAGATCCCTTCAAAGACCAATACCCTACTAAATCCTACAATATACCCCCTTATCCATCAAATAAACAAACCCAAGGCCAAATTACTAAAGGTAGATCTCAAAAATGGTTACAATTATGTAGTTATAAGTAGCTCAAGATCCTTGGTCCTCATACAAAATAACATTTCACAAGAGGGTCAATGGAAATCAAGTGGGTAATATAATTAGATGTTAATGGATAAAATTGGAGAAATATATCAAGATCTTAGTTGGTAGTATGCTCCTTCATTCCAAGGCCATGACACAATGCTTCCTTTACCATAAGCCCTGCTAATAAATCAAGATAATATGTCTACCATAACAACATTAGAAGCTCAATTTTAAAATCAAGGGAACATGGTCAAGGCAACCAAATTACACCATGTGCATAAACTATAAATAAAGGGAGAATATGTTTGAGCATGTAGTAGTAAACATGGGGAAAACTACACAAAGGGTAGATGAATGAATTACATCTTAAACAAGGGCTAATAAGATGATATTAGGTGATAATTTGGGGTAACCTAGGGCTTAATCAACACCTCCACAAGATATTTAATATCCTACCACTCCAATTATATCTATTAAAGCTCCAATAACTCTAAAAATACCTCAACATCATAGGTAGCAATAGAAGTCTCCTTATGTTCCTCATATCACTAAAGTATCAAGTGATACTTCTACTTACAAGGTAAAGTTTAAAGGAATTAGTCTTCTTTTCAATATTATGGATCATAAGAAAATATTAATGTTAGTATGTCTATATTTGATGCTCTATCTATCCCAGGATAAAAGTGATCCTTCAACAAGAGCTCTCCAAACTTTCTCATGTGAACAAGATAGATGATAAGATGAACACTATTTTTAAAAATTATAGTCACCCTAGTCAAATTGAAGTTCCTATTCAAGTTCCTAGTCAAGATCAATTTCATAATTTTTTATATCCCCCTAAGGTTGTTAAGACCCGTCCATTATATGTGTCAGTCATCATAGGGGACTATTTAGTGCATAGTTATATGATAAATTTAGGAGCTTCAACCTTAGCTATGCCTATAGCCATAGAATATATGCTTGAGCTTAAGTATGTACCTAATGAAAAAAGTTTTATCTAGTTGGATGGTTCCCCCACTAAAATAGTTGGTATCTTTAAAGATCTTAAGATTACACTTGCAACTTTCCCAAATTATGTCATCACTCAAGATGTAATGTATGTAGACCTAAACCCATATCTTACCCTAATATTATCTAGGAAATTGAATTAAAAAAATGGGTGATATTTGTCCTCTGACTGGTCATACATGGTTTTCAGGACTAGATATGGTACTAGGGTTACTATTAGGTCAAAACCTATCTCTAGATTCTATCTAGAGCCCCATATGCCTACCCTTGAAAATGTTAACTATACCATATTTGATGAGGATAAAAATTATAGTGAAAAAGAGCCTCATGACCATATTGAAGGAATTTAAGACTTGAACTTGGATGAATGGGAAGCTAACAATCATGAATTTGATCCCTGTAGAAATACTAAAGAAGAAAATTTAGGAGTTTATTATATGCATGAGGAAGGTATTATTATACCTTGATTAACTAACACCACTCAAGATGAAGATGGTATATGGATATTATTATTTAATGGATCAAGGTTAAATAATGGTAATGGATTTAGGGTCATGTTGGTTTCACCCTCATATTATAATTACTATTTAGCTACAAGATTTTAATTGAGTTTCACTTCAAACATAGCTAGATATCAAGCCCTTATGCATGGTTTACAAGAGGAAAGAAGAATAGGTGTCAAAATTATTCAAGTCAAGGGTGATAGTGAGATTATTATGAAAAAAGTGAGAGGCATAAATGTATTCAATAAACATCATTTGAAATCTTACAAGCATAGTGTATGGGATCTCATAGAGGACTTCTTAGCATTCAATATACAGTCCATACCAAGAGAGGCAAATCAATGTGTAGATAGGCTTATAGACAATGGATCTTAGTATGATATTGAAAAAGGATTCAAAGGTAACTAGAGTTAAGATAATATCATGGTCATATGTAGGCCAATTTTACCTAACAATGAGGTGAATTAGTAGGTGTTTGATAATGATGACCAAATTATATGTTTTCTAATGTAGGAGGTATAATTCTTTCACAATAATCAAAACAAATTCCAAAATCAGTATGATGATCAGATAATGCAACTAAGATCTAAAAATCTACCTAAATATTTGTGACATTGTAAATCATCTTCAATAAAGATGACCAAGTGAGAAGAGGCAAAACATGTATCTCAACCAAGAAGGAAGATTATGAGAGGATAGAAATCTCTAAAGATAAATTATTGAAGTTAGGAAAGATCAACATGGTAAAAGATAAAGTTGCATTTGTTATTTTATGTCAAGAATTTTTTGATGTATTTACATGGGAATACAAAGATCTGAATGGATTTGATCCCAAACTTGCACAACATACCATTCAACTAGAGAGAAATATAAAACCAATTAGGAAGAAACAAAGGCCTATCAATCAAAAAGTAGAGGACTTAATGAGAAGGGATATATTAATGTTGATTAAATCAAAGATGATATTCCCCATTAAACATTCATCATAGGTGGCAAACCTCATTGCAGTGAGGAAGAAGAATGGGGAAATATGTTTGTGTGTTGATTTTAGAGAGTTCAATACGGTGTCCCAAAAAGACCATTACCCACTACCCTCAATGTATCATATTATTTAGAAGGTGGTAGGTTCTTAGAGTTTATCATTGATTTATGGATACTCTATTTATAGTTATATTGTGGTTAAGGAATAAGATAAGCATAGGACTACCTTCACCACAAAATGGGGCACATATGAATAAATAAAGATGCCCTTTGGACTATCCAATGTTAGGATAACTTTATAGAGGGTAATGGATGTTGCATTTGAAGTTTTCATCAATGAAATTGTGCTCATATACCTAGATGATGTCATTATTTTCTCAAAGGATCTAGTTGATCACATTTCTTACTTAAGATTAGTATTTGAAAGATGCAAGGACTTTGGTGTATCATTGAATCCTAAAAAATGTATATTTGGTGTTCATGAGAGCACCTTATTAGACCATGTAGTGTCCAAGGATATTATTTCCATAGATCCTAAAATATCTGAGTCCATTTTATTCTTACACTTGTTGAATCACAAGAAGGGTCTACAAATTTTCTTGGGAAAGATTAATTTTATAACAGTGTTTATCCTAGGCTTTGTGGAGCTGATCAAGCCTTTTACTCACATGTTAAGAAAATTCAAGGAGTTTACATGGAATTAGAAAGGTAATATGAGTATTGAGGGCATATCTCATGCCCCTACACTTCTTAATCCTAATTATAACAAGGAATTATATATGTATGCCTTCTCTACATTAGATGTAATCTCTACCATGTTGATGCAGTAGAACATACAAGGTTTGGAATAACTTATTTCTTTATTTAGTTAGTCCTTAGAGAGGTATGAGAAGAGGTATATATTTTATTAAAAACATGTTCTCATAGTATTGATAGTATTGAATAAGTTTAGGCACATTGTCTCCAATAGTAAGATCATACTCATGGTGGTACAACAAAGTATTAAATATTTTATACTCAACATAGACCTCAATGAAAAAAGAGATGGATGGGTGACACAATGTATGAAATATGACCTTGAGGTTAGATATATAAATATTTTAAATGAAACATTATAATGTGAGAACCTAGAAATAGAGGTAAAATAAGGTAAATACCAAGTGTTGGTAGTCCATGATAGCCAACAAACAACTACAGACAACACACCTTTCAGTTAGACACATGATATAATCAAATTTATTAAGTCAAGAAAATGTCTTATGGGGATAGATAGAGCCAAGATAAGTCACTTTAGGCTATAAATTAAACCTTATCTCCTGATATATGGAGTAATTTTCAAGAAAGACATAAGAGGCATGCTTTTGAGGTGTGTAGAATCATGTCAAGTATAAAAGCTTCTTGAATAGTTCCATGATGGTCTAGATGGTGGGAACATTTATGCCTAGACCAAAATCTCTAAGATAATTATATTTGGGTAATTTTGTACCAAATTTTCTATATATGCATACTCTTGGGTAAATAAATGCCCAAAATTTACAATGTTCATTGGCAAGTAGAAACTAAATACCGTTCCTTTGTAGCCAATACAAGTACAATAACCTTTCATGTAATGGGGATTAGATTTAATAGAGATGATACACACCTTTAAGTAAATCACATAAATTTACCATTACATATAAATATTACTTTATAAGATGGGTTGAAACAACTACCCTCAAGGAAGCTAATGAATATTTTGTTTTAGACTTTTATGATAGCCTTGTGACTAGATTTGGTGTGCCTTCTACAATAATTTTTGAAAATGCATTAGCCTTGAAAAATAACAAGGTATGTGAGTGGGATATTTTACATGTAATTTATCTCAAGGAATCCTCTAACTATTACCCATAGGTAAATGGACTAGAAAAGTCCACAAATAAGAACTTATTGAGGATTATCAAGAGAACTATGGAGGATAGTCAAAGAGAGTGGCATACTAGATTGAGGACTACCTTATAGGCAGATATAGTGACACTTAATAATTCTACTAGACATTCCACATACATTTTTTATATGGTATTGTTCCCAAAACTAGTCACTCATTTTTGTGGACAATCAGTTGACCATTTTGGTCCTATAGGCCACAAATGAGGTCCATTCACCATTCATCAATTAAATGGTGAATATATTTTCTTGTTGAAATATCAAGACAGAATGCCATTCTCACTACCTCATAGTCGGAAACATCTAAAGCACTTTAATCCTTGAAGTATCAGATAAGTTCATTTGTACATTTGTATAGTCTTTGTTTGTTTTGGGTTATTCGTTTAGTTTTTGGTGTCTTTCTCTTTTTTTTGGGTGGCTTGACTCTATGGCCCAATGGCATGGATGAAGGCACTTATAGTTTGGATTCTACTCCCTTTGATTGTTTTAAAATACAATCAATGGAAGTTCCCCAATTGGAGCCAGTTGTTGTTCTCAAAACTAGTTACTCGTTTTAGTGGACAACTAGTTGACCATTTTGGTCCTGCAGGACACAAATGGTCAACTTCTTTCTAAAAAATTCTTTGAGGAATCAAGTTATTAAATTTTATAAGCTTTTTAGGCAAAGGAAATCACTTGTTTTCAAAGGTTTTATAGTTGGCAAAATGAACAAGGTTCAAAAGGTGGGTTTTCACAAGAAAAGATTTCAAAACACTTGAAGGCATTTCCTTAAAAATTGATAAGGATGGTTCACTGATGGGGTTCAATGATATGAAATGAACCATATAAACCGACCATAGTCACATTAAAATTTGAACCATTTAACTCCACTCAAAAGGATCAAGTGAAAGATTCAAGTGGAAGGTTCAAGTAGAAGGTTCAAATAGTAGGTTCAATGATACTTTGAATTCATAAGAAGACTAAGTGAACATGGCTTTTTTCAGAACATAAAGTAGTGAACCACCGAACCATTGAACCATTGAACCGGTGAACTCTAAAAGATGGTTCAAGGTTCAAAAGGTTCAAACAACTAGTGACATCCCTATGGATGTCAAATTTAGGACAATGGAATAAGCATTGGTTTTCAAATGATGCAAACTAAAGGAAAAACTCAACGACCCACTGAGGAAGGAGCTAGAGAAGCCAGTAAAAAGTGAGAAGATAGCCCTGAGAGCTCAGGTCACTAGGAAGAGACAAAATATAGCAAGGAAAGAGGGAACAAAATAGAGAATATAGAAGCATCAGTAGAAGAGTTATTTCAATGGGTATAATAGTCCACCAAGTGGTTATTAAAGAGCATAAGCATTCAATGGTGCGACCCATTTTCTTCATTTGAGTAAAGATGAGTGGATAGTCATGTAAGTATCATAAAGAGGAGTAGACTTGTCTTTTAGAGGACTAGGCAACCCATGATTTCGAAGAGACATTTGATATGATTTAAATGCCAAAGTCAAGGCTGGTAATCTACTCCACCATGGCCCCTTCATAGGACTTCTTATTTCAAATGCATTTAAGGAAACATGGGCCATTTGTGGAGAGAAGCATCAAAGTCTATCTTTTAGATGATATCTATTGTAATCTCTCATTTTTGAGAGGAGAGGGGGGATCTCTTAGTTATTGAACGCAAAAACTCTACCCAAATTGAAAGGCATTAATGAGACTTTGAGCTTAGATTGTTAATCAAATTTTATCAGGTGAATGAGAAGGCAAGGGACATTTCAAACTTCGTGTTGAAATAACTTGTGTTATGTAAGAAATTGTTCTTATGTCTTTTTCCTAAATATTATCTTATCCATTTGATAAAATAAGTAGAGCGAGTGAAAATAATTTGGGAGATGTTATGAAGCTAATTATGTAGACTTTATGCTACCATAATAGTCTTTAGTTTGTGTTTTAGTGCCTTAAGATGAAGGATATTGGAAAGGCTTTAAACTACCTTTATCTTTTGTAATCATATGCTCTATTGTAGTTTTCAATGAAGACTTTGGGATACACCTCATTCTACTGTGATATAGGTCATAAATTAGTGAAAGAAGCAATGAAATACTTTTTCCTCTCATGGGTTTCATGTGGATTCATTTATTTTCCAAGAATTTTTCCTTTTGTTTTGTGAACATCATTTCTAAAAAAAGAAAAATGGATGATATAATCTCACCCCTGAGTTAGTATTTAGTATAGGTTAAGTTTGTGATAGTTTATAGGGAGACTCCCCTTACTGAGAGGAGAGATTTATCTCATTACATTGTGGTTGATATAACCATTTTGTCTTTATTTAATTGATGACAAAATATTCACCCAATAGTTATTTGGCAACTCTACTAGGGAAGAATGTGGAATTTGAAGCTTCACACTTCAAATTGAAGCATTTCTAGTTCTTTTCCATTCTACATTTTGGTAGATCCATGGTATATGTGAAGCCAAAGAGCTCAGGGTATTGTTGATCTTGTATTCAAGTTTGTGTAGCAAAATAATTTTGATCTTTCTCCTTGATGATCTCACCTTCAGTGAACTAGGAGTTTTCCTCCTACCAGCATCAGGTCTCCAATACCAGGCAAAGCTTCTCCTTTCTCTACTAGTAGAGCTTTATCTATACATACTCCACAAAGGTTTGTTATCCCTCCTTTCAATCACCATATCATGGCAGCCCAAGGCCCTTGGGGTAACACTTTTGGCCCCTTAAATCTAACCCCACCTTTACATAAACTACCTCATAATTCAAAAAAGAATTTTCCTAGGTTTTATGGTGATGGGAAAGTTGATCTTGATGAGCATATTGTAGCTTTTCACATAGCCTATGGTATGATAGGTGTTGCATATGAAGATATAGTGGTAATACTATTTGTAGAAACATTGTAATGCACTACCATAGATTAGTTTTATAATCTTCAAGCTCAAACTATAACTGACTAGAACACTCTCAAGGCCAAGTTTGAGGTTAGGTTCAAACCCAAAAAAGATGCCCATGCCTTGTTGGCTCAGCTTATGCAAATGAATAAGGAGCCTCATGAACCTATGCAAGACTTCATTGCTAAATTCAATAAGCTGAGGAATAGGATTCCTATAATTGCTCAGCCAACACCAAAAAATCTTAAGTGCTTCTTCATCAATTCTCAACTTCCTAAAGTGAGTTTTTTGTTAAGGTGGGCTGGCCATATAGATCTTTCTACAGCTCAAATTTTGGCTATTGAAGCCAAATATTATCTTATCCTTGTAGGTAAGATAAGAAGAGATCCTAATAGAAATAAATTTTCTTCATCTGCTAAAAATTATTCTATAAGCACCACTGATTTTATGGTGCAAAAGTTAGCAAATGAATTACTAGCTCTAAATAGGCAAATGTCCCAAGGTATTGTTGACCCAATTTTGCCCCTCAGGCAAAATCTCGATCACCTCCTACACCTGCTTCGCAGGCCCAGTCATTTCAGGTTGCAAGGTCCACTTTCAGGTTCTGACAGCGCCGTTGCAAAGAATAGGCAGAAAAGGATAGAGTCTTCAGACGTTCACAAGAGAAGAAGGAGAAAAAATGAAGTTTCGACACTTAGTCAAAAAAGAGGCAAAAAAAATGTAGAGGGCGGCAGATTCGCAGCCCACTACAAGGGCGGGTAAAATGAGCCCGTCTACAGAGAAAATGCAGAGGGCGGCGAATTCACCACCCACAACACAAATAAAAGCAAAGACATCGGCCGACGTCGGCAATACTGCCGTCGTCGGCACCATATAGAGACCGACGTCGGCAGAACCGCCGACGTCGGCAGCACAAGGGCAGGCACAAAAACCAAAAAAACCCACCCATGGCGGTGAAATGAAAAAGCTCGCCCATGGCAGTGAAATGAAAAAGCCCGCCCATGGCGGTAAAATGAAAAACCCCGCCCCATGGCGGTGAAACGAAAAAGCCCACCCATGGCGGTGAAATGGAAAACCCCGCCCCATGGCGGGGAAAGGGAAATTGCCGCGCAGAGTATAACTATACCGACGTCGGTAGCCTAATTTAACCGACGTCGGCAAGATTGCCGCCGTCGGTAGCTTATCGGCCGACATCGGCAGGTATTCCTACATGAAGTTCATGCAAAGGGCGGCAAAATCACCGCCCATGCAAAGGGCGGAAAAATTCCCCTGCAGTGCACAAGAAAAAACCCGCCCAGCTGCCAAAGGAGAAGACCAGCACACAAAACGAGGTAACCAGCATGGTCTTGGTAGACTGGTGACGTCATCAATAGTGTTTTTCACACTTTTCAATGAGACTTCTCTTGGCTCTTCTGTTATAAATACAAGGACTTAGTCATTTTCTAAGGATCTTCCTGACTTTTGTAAAGAGCACTGCTCTACAAATTTCCCACCTGAATCAATAAAAGATAGTTTTTACCTCTATTTGGATGGATCTATCAGTGTATGTATTGAATGTTAATCTGTGTCCAGTCATTGTCTCTTGATGCTCTCACAGGTTCAACACCAGCAAACCTGTGATCTACGAAGCGCCACTGTTTGCTGCTGCCAGGAGTAGAGTTCTGTTTCAGAGGTATTAAACAGGTGAAGTCACTTACAGTGTGTATTTCTCAGCACCTTGGTGAGTCCCTGTTTCTTGTGCTTTCCATAAGAACCTCCCTGTCATCCCAGAGACCTGGGCTTTTCTGCCAGATCTGAGTGTATGTATGTTTTTGTCTGATTCTGAGAGTGGATCTGGAAGGTGACTCATGTTTTTGGTGTATCACCTCTTTTAGAGTAGGCTGTTTGTTTTCAAGCTTTTCTCTCTCTTTTCACCCCCCCCAAGTGTATACCTATATATCTATATTTTGCATTACCTGAAACAAACAAGATACATTAGAGGGAACTAGCCCATATCTAGAGACTCTCCTCTCCTGCTTCGCCGTCCCACAGGCGAGAAAGGGGTTTCCATGTTGCGGGGAGAGGGCAGGAATCCGTGTTCCTGCCGCTGGGTGCACTTTCCAGCGTCAACAATTCTGGCACGCCCAGTGGGACTGCAATTTTATCAAGTTCTAACACAATAGTATTTCAGGATTGATGTTGGTCCTGCTACAGTGATTTTCAAAGATTTCCAGCATCTGACGACTCCACTGGTAAGAGCTCAATTCTTTTTTTTTAAAGACCAGTTACTTAGCTTATATGCCAAAAGTTACCACCAGGTCAGCTTCAAGAAGGGTCCCCTTTGAGTTCGTTGAACTACCTTTAAACTCTGCTAAAAGACTCAGGTTTGGAAGAACTCACCCTTATCCACTAATAAATCTTCCTAGACCTGTTGCTAGGAACACCAACCCAGCTCAGCCACAAATACAACCTGTTCCAGCCATGGCCTTGCCTTTTGCAGCTTTTCATGGTGAAAGCCCTTTAAACCTCCCACGCTATGATCCGATCCCTGAAACAACTCTAAAAAATGTGCCTTTTTTTGATGGAGTGGGACCTATTACAGTTGTTGAGCATATAAAAAATATTGCCAACCTTTGCAATATTCATAATATAACAGAAGAAAATATTGCCATCAGACTGTTAGCCTTGTCTCTGAAAGGGAAAGCTCTCGACTGGTACGGCACCTTGCCTGTGGATTCCATACATTCTTGGAATGAATTGGGCACTCGTTTAACTGATCGTTTTGGGGAAAAAAGTGATGGCCTCTCTCTTGCTGAGCAGCTGACAACTATAAAAAGAGCTCCACATGAATATATGCAAGACTTCAATACACGGTTCCAAAAGACTTGGGATAGAATTCCCATCCTGGTAAGGCCAACCCCCAGCTACGCTTTCTTATACTATCTGAAAGCATTAAATAGTGACATTGCTATGATGATTCAATCTATGGGGGGCCACATACTGCCCGCTGCGTATGACATAGCCATTACGGCCGAAAATTTCTTGATTCAAGCTGGAAAAATCGCCCCTAGACCTCACATGCCACTTTTCCCAGAACCGCTGCCCCCAATTCAAGCAGTCTCTCCTACAATTGCCCCCCTACCTGTCATTGAGAAGCCAACTGCTGTTCCATCCAATGAATTAAGTGAAGTTAAGGGCCTGTTGCAGAGCATGTCAAATGAACTTGTTGCCCTTAAAAGGCAGCAAGCTCAAAGCCACAAGCCAAACCAGAGTTATCAAAATTATGGCCATGCCCCTAGACCCCCCTTTCAAAATTATAACCAAGGTCAGGGGCAGCTCACTACAACTAGGCCTTATCAAAATTATAACCCTGGGCCTCCTTCGTCATCTAAAGCCATGGTACCTACACAGAACAATCTAGTGCAGGAGCAGCCAGGTTGTTCAAACATGGGACAAGGTCAAGAGCAAGCTGTCCACCCGAATGACATGATAAATTTTTCCAGAATTCGGAAAATCAAGGTGCTGATTTTTCTCAATTTTTTGAGTTCCCAGCTCAAACCAGCACAAGCAACAATCAGACTCAGCCGGATTCTACCCTGATAAATCACGAAGAGGGCGAGCTCTGTGTAATTAATCATGGAGGCGCTGCAGGCAATCATGCTGATTGCGTTGCGGCCAATACGAGATTTAAAAGAAGAGCAGTTGGAGAAGTGCAGGCTTCCTCTCGGGCAACAGTGAATCCTCCACCACACCCTTTTCAAAAGGCCCCAATTTCCAGTGAACCATCTATACCCCCAGCTCCTCAGTCTAAAGCTCCAGCCGGGATCAGCCTGAAGGAAAACGCGAAAGGAGTCAGTCCCCAAGTTAATATAGTTGATCAAATGAAGAAATTGCATGTGAGCATTTCTCTATGGGATTCATTGTCTCTTCCGGGACAAAAGGAGGTATTGAAGAAAGAATTGCATGAGCTAGACCGCCAGGCCATCCCAACAGACACTAATAATGTCCTAATGATGAATGGGCAGCCTTCTGCTCCAGGTCAGGTAAGGAAAGAAGAAAAGACTCCCCCTTTTTATGTATCTTTGATCATTGGAGATTTCTTAGTACATAATTGCATAATTGATAGCGGGGCCAGCACTTCAGTAATGCCTAAATGTATTGCTGATAAGATGGGGTTAAAGTACGAAGCAATGAACAAAGGAGTCTTACAACTAGATGGGACACCCGCAAAGACAATCGGAGTCCTGAAAGGGTTGAGTTTAACATTGCATGCCTGCCCGACATTCTCAATCCCTCAAGATATAGTGGTAGCAGACGTTCCTCCATATTTTGCAATCTGTTTGTCTAGGGACTTTACGTCCAAGATAGGTGGTTATCTAGCAGCAAATTGGTCATACCTGGTTTTCAGAACCAAGTATGGGACCAAAGTGAAAATTGAATCTGAGCCACTCTATAAGGACCACCTAGAGTCCTATTCACCCAAGGCAGTGAATGTCAGTTATACTATCATTGATCCAGAAGACTCTCAAACAGACAAGTCCTCATCTTCTGCTATTGAAGGAGTCGCAGATCTACTCTTGGATGAGTGGGGAAGCGATAACTTTGAACACGATCCTTATAAGTTTATTGAGGAGGCAGACCTTGGCATCTATTGCTTGCATGAAGAGAGTGCCGTCATGCCCAATATAATGAAGAAAAACAAAGAAGATCTTGGCCTGTGGCAGCTATATTTCGACGGTTCCAGAAGCAAACTGGGTGCTGGTGGTGGGGTAATGTTAGTCTCCCCTTCTGAAGAAAGGTACTTTTCAGCTTTTCATTTCCATTTCTCTTGCACATGTAACGTTGCAGAATATGAGTCTTTGATTCACGGACTTGAGTGGGCAAGAAAGAGAGGGATCAAAAAATTGCAAATCCTGGGGGACAGCGAACTAATAGTGAACCAAATCAGAGGCCTGAACCTGACCAAGAACTCTTTACTGAAATCTTACAAGCACAGAGTCTGGGAATTGATGGAGGATTTCCTTGCTCTTAACATTACCTCTATCCCCAGGGAACAGAATAAGCAGGCTGACAGATTGGCAGCTGTTGGTGCCCAATTTGATGTTTCAAAAGAGATAAGCAGGGGTTGTAGTTCACGCCATTTAAAAGTGGTGGTCCGGCCTTCAATTCCAGACAATGTTACAAACTGGCAGGTCTTCGAAAGCGACCAACAAATAGCCCTTTTCCTAAAGAAGGAAGCTGAATTTGCGGTCCACAATCAGGCAAAATTGCAGCAGCAATATGGAAATCAAATTGTTCAATTGAAGAACAATAAACTCCCTAAGGGTCTGATCACACTTGAAAGTATTTTCAACGGAGAGGACCAACTAAGAAATGACAAAGCATGCATCACTACCAAAGAGGAGAATTATGAAAAAGTAGAAATCTTCAAGGATAAGTTGCTGGCGCTTGGCAAGGTCTGCACGTTTCAAGAAAGACAAGCTTTCATCCTACTGTGCCAGGAGTTCGCTGATATTTTTGCCTGGAACTATAGCGACTTGAAAGGCTTCGATCCAAGGCTCGCCCAACACACCATTGAATTAGATGAAGACGCAAAACCTGTCACACAAAAGCAGAGACCTATTAACCCGATGGTCGAGCTCCTTATGCAGAAAGAATTGGCCAAGTTGATTGAGTCCGGCATTATATTTTCGATCAAACATTCCTCATGGTTGGCTAATTTGGTTCTAGTTAGAAAGAAAAATGGGCAGATCAGGCTGTGTGTCGACTTTAGAGACCTTAATAAAGTCTCTTTAAAAGATCATTATCCCCTTCCAAACATGGAGCAGATCCTTCAAAAGGTAATCGGTTCCGAACGCTTCTCCCTCCTGGATGGCTATTCGGGATATAATCAGATTCTGGTGCGTGACTGTGACCAATACAAAATAGCCTTCACCACTAAATGGGGAATGTTCACCTACCAGAAGATGCCTTTTGGGCTATCTAATGCTGGTGCTACTTTCCAGCGAGCCATGGACATGGCTTTCAGTGGTTTGATAAATAGAAACGTGCTGGTGTACCTCGATGATATAACAGTTTTCTCCAAAGAGGCAGGACAACATATGAAGCACCTCAGGGAGATTTTTGAGAGGTGTAGGGAATTTGGCATCTCCCTAAATCCAAAGAAATGTGTATTCGCGGTTCATGAGGGGAAACTTCTTGGCCACATTGTGTCCAAGGAAGGTTTGTCTATTGACCTAGAGAGAGTCCGCTCCATTCTGGAGATGTCCCTACCGAAGCACAAGAAAGCCCTGCAGAGTTTCTTTGGCCGAATAAATTTCATCTGGAGGTTCATTTCAAACTTTGCTGAAATAGTTAAACCCCTAACCTCCTTGCTAAAGAAGGGTGAAGAATTCAAATGGACAACACCAAGAAAGGATAGCTTTGAAGCTATCAAACAGGCTTTGACCTAGGCTCCCGCTCTGATCAGCCCCGACTTCAACAAAGACCTCAATCTCTATACCTTCAGTAACGGAGAAGTGATATCTGCCATGCTTACCCAAGCAAACAGTGATGACCTCGAGCAACCACTCACTTTTTTCAGCCAAGGGTTAGAGGACTTTGAAACTAGGTACACCTATGTAGAGAAGCAAGTCTTGGTAGTAGTGCGCAGCCTGAAGAAATTTAGATATATGTTGTCGAACAGCAGGATCCATCTCATGGTTCCACATCCTGGCGTCAAGGATTTCTTGACCAATCGAGACTTAAACGAGAAAAGAGCGGGATGGATCACGAAGGTAATGGAGTACGACATAGACATCAAAATCACCAAGTTGGTTAGAGGAAGGGGCCTGTGTGAACAGCTAGCCACAGATTTGAGACAAAGGGGTGAAGACAGCTGGCTGATCCATGACGCAGCCACTGCAGAAGAACCAGCTGTCGTAAGAGACTGGACACTAGACATGAGGCATTTCCTTCTTATGGGCGAATGTCCACAGGGTCTCGATAGGGCCGGAAGAAGGTATTTTAAACTTCAGTCCCTTCCCTATGTTTTGATTGATGGAGTATTATTTAGGAAGGATCTCTCTGGGGTTCTCTTGAGATGCATTGACTCCAGTCAGGCTGACAAGGTATTGGCTGAGTTTCACAATGGGCCAGCAGGTGGCCATTTCGCCCCTAAGACCACAGCAGCAAAAATAATGAGAGTTGGCTATTTTTGGCCCACTCTCTTCAAGGATACCCATGCCTGGGTAAGGAAGTGTCAGAAGTGTGCACTCTTTGACAGAAAGCAGCGATTGGCTACCATGCCCCTACAGCCCATTCAAGTTGAGCAACCATTCATGCAGTGGGGCCTGGATTTCATAGGGATGATCAACCCTCCCTCTAGCGCCGGACATAAGTGGGTCCTGACTGCTATGGATTATTTCACCAGGTGGGTGGAAGCCATTGCTTTGAAGGAAGCAAATGAGAGCGCAGTCTTGGATTTCTATGAGGACTTAGTGACACGTTTTGGGGTCCCAGCCACTATAATCTCAGATAATGCCTTGGATTTTCTGGGAACCAAAACTAGTGAATGGGCACTAAGGTATGGTATATACCTCAGCACTTCATCAAATTACTACCCGCAGGGGAATGGACTAGCTGAGTCTACTAACAAAAATTTGATCAAGATTATAAAGAGGACCATGGAAGAAAATCAGAAAACTTGGCATGCCAAGTTGAAAACAGCTCTATGGGCCGATCGAATCACTCCGAAAAGATCAATCGGAAATTCTCCATATACGCTTGTGTATGGAAGGGAAGCAAGGCTTCCTATCTCACTCGAATTGCCAGCACTAGACCTCACACATCAGTTGCAGTTAGAAGAAGGAAGCAGCATGGAGGTCAGATTATGTGAACTAATGGAGCTCCAGGAGGTAAGGAACCAGGCCATGGTCTCTATGATCAGTCGCTAGCATCAGGTGAAAAAGCATTTTGACAAGAAGTCTTCGTCAAAGAGTTTCATCGAAGGAGACATTGTCTTAAAATGGGATGAAGATAGAGCTAAGCCTAGAAAACATGCAAAATTTGATGCCCTCTGGAGCGGTCCTTACATAATTACTCAGTGCAAGCAGCATAACGCGTTCCAGCTCTCCAGGTTGGATGGCGAAGAATTGCGTATCCCAGTCAACGGGATACACCTGAAGCATTGTCACTGAATTTTTGGTTCTGCCGTACATAGTTTCCCTTGTTTTCTTCCCTGTTTTCCCTAAGTGCAGTTTGCACAGTTAGTTGTTTTTAGTCTTGTGTGTTTCCCTTGGCAGTGGGGGTAATTTCTGTATTTTTGATTTTGGGTCTTCAAAGTTGTTGTGAACTCGCTTCAAAGTCACCATCCGACTCCGCACCCAATGGATATGTAAGGCAACTGGGTTCTAAGCATAGCAGGCACGCTTCCCCCGTGAGTCGCCAATTTGTTGACCCAATTTTGCCCCTCAGGCAAAATCTCGGTCACCTCCTACAACTGCTTCGCAGGCCCAGTCATTTCAAGTTGCAAGGTCCACTTTCAGGTTCTGACAGTGCCGTTGCAGAGAATAGGCAGTAAAGGACAGAGTCTTCAAACGTCCGCAAGAGAAGAAGGGGAAAAAATGAAGTTTCGACACTTAGTCAAAAAAGAGGCAGAAAAAATGCAGAGGGTGGCAGATTCGCAGCCCACTACAAGGGCAGGTAAAATGAGCCCGTCTACAAAGAAAATGCAGAGGGCGGCGAATTCACCGCCCACAACACAAAGAAAAGTAAAGACATCGGCCGACGTCGGTAATACTGCCATCGTCGGCACCATACAGAGACCGACGTCGGTAGAACCGCCGACGTCGGCAGCACAAGGGCAGGCACAAAAACCAGAAAAACCCACCCATGGCAGTGAAATGAAAAAGCCCACCCATGGCGGTGAAATGAAAAAGCCCGCCCATGGCGGTAAAATGAAAAACCCCGCCCCATGGCGGTGAAACGAAAAAGCCTGCCCATGGCGGTGAAATGGAAAACCCCGCCCCACGGCGGGGAAAGGGAAATTGCCGTGCAGAGTATAACTATACCGACGTCGGCAGCCTAATTTAACCAACGTCGGCAAGATTGCCGCCGTCGGTAGCTTATCGGCCGACGTCGGCAGGTATTCCTACATGAAGTTCATGTAAAGGGCGGCAAAATCACTGCCCACTATAAGGGCGGCAAAATTCCCCTGCAGTGCACAAGAAAAAACCCGCCCAGCCGCCAAAGGAGAAGACCAACACACAAAACGAGGCAACTAGCATGGTCTTGGCAGACTGGTGACGTCATCAATAGTGTTTTTCACACTTTTCAATGAGACTTCTCTTGGCTCTTCTGCTATAAATACAAGGACTTAGTCATTTTCTAAGGATCTTCCTGACTTTTGTAAAGAGCACTGCTCTGCAAATTTCCCACCTGAATCAATAAAAGATAGTTTTTACCTCTATTTGGATGGATCTATCAGTGTATGTATTGAATGTTAATCTGTGTCCAGTCATTGTCTCTTGATGCTCTCACAGGTTCAACACCAGCAAACCTGTGATCTACGAAGCGCCACTGTCTGCTGCTGCCAGGAGTAGAGTTCTATTTCAGAGGTATTGAACAGGTGAAGTCACTTACAGTGTGTATTTCTCAGCACCTTGGTGAGTCCCTATTTCTTGTGCTTTCCATAAGAACCTCCCTGTCATCCTAGAGACCTAGGCTTTTCTGCCAGATCTGAGTGTATGTATGTTTTTGTCTGATTCTGAGAGTGGATCTGGAAGGTCACTCATGTTTTTGGTGTATCACCTCTTTTAGAGTAGGCTGTTTGTTTTCAAGCTTTTCTCTCTCTTTTCACCCCCCCAAGTGTATACCTATATATCTATATTTTGCATTACCTGAAACAAACAAGATACATCAGAGGGAACTAGCCCATATCTAGAGACTCTCCTCTCCTGCTTCGCCGTCCCACAGGCGAGAGAGGGGTTTCCATGTTGCGAGGAGAGGGCAGGAATCCGTGTTCCTGCTGCTGGGTGCACTTTCCAGCGTCAACAGGTATATCTACTCCTCCTTATCGGGATATACCAAGGAGGACATTTCCCAACCATTCATATCAAGGCAATATTGGAAAAATTCAAGGGCAACCCAATTGTCTTCCTTCCACATAGGGGAAGCTTGCTATTGAAGCAACACTGATCAACTCAATAATAAGTTATTATGAATCTAAACATGATTTATCTTTCCAACCTACATTAGACTAAGAAGAGGATGATAATCTATTTTTAGAAGGAGAAGAATAATTAGCTGGTGACTCTAATATTGGTTTTCTGAATTACCAAGATGAAGATAGAAAAAAGGGAGAAGTGTTTGATGGAATAAATGTTATTTTTACTAGGTCCCAAAACTAGTCAACTCAACAAGATGATAGGGGAAAAACAATAAAAGAACCTCAACCAATGATCTCAATTGCTAAACAAGGAACTTCACTACCTTTCCAATCAAAGGACCTAATGACCAATAAGAAAGTAAGTACCTCAAATAATCATGTACCCTCTGCTTCTATTCCTCATACCAGTGCCACATCAAAAAAAAAATGATGGACTTTTTGCCTCTATTTCTTGTTCATTATAGTTATTTGACATAATTGATCATGCTAGGAAGACTAAGATCCAAATTTATGAGTTTAAGTACTTGTAATCAAACCCTAAACAATTGGATAGGTTGGCTGAATGTATCAAAAACAAAACTATCCTTGCAAGAAAAGATTCTCCAAAAGTGACCCAAGATCCCCCAAAGAAAAAATCCAACCAAAGTAATCTTGTCACTACTCCTCTTATTGCCCCTAGGAAAATAAAACCTTTCTATGTTTCTCTATTGATAAATGGTCATAAATTAAGTAATTGTATAATAGACTCTAGAGCTTCTGATAATGTTATGCCCACCAAAGTAGTAGATTCCATTGGTATTACCTTAACTAAAACTTTTGGGAGATGTTTCTCCATGGAAAACAAGCAAGTGCCACTTTTGGGTCAAATCAAAGATGCCCAATTTGCATATGTGTCTTTTCTAGATAAGAGGATTAAGATGACAATCTTAGTGGCTGGCATTCTAGCTTATTATGGCATTTTCCTTGGATGTAATTTTTGTAAAGATGTAGGTGGAGAGTTGAACATGGATCTATTTGAAGCGAGGATACCTATTAAGGGCATCATACAAAAATTACTTCCTAAGAAAGAGTCAAAATATATTGTTACTCAAACATCAGACCTTAAAGCTCAAATTTTGTTTGAATCCTTAGGAATGGGTAATTATTTTCTATCCATCAAAGATGTTTCTATTTCATCAGATGAAATTTCATTAGGTGAAAATTTAGATAATTTAGATAGAAAATTAGAAGAATTTATGGAGAAAAGTTTAGGTAAAAAGGGGTCCTCCCTCACTAATGAAGAGAAATATTTAAGAAGATCAAATTCTAATGATATTTTGATTTTATAATTTGATAGCAACTATTCTTCTATAAGTTCTAAAGCTGGAATTGTTTTGATATCCCCACAAGGAGAAATCTTCCCTTACTCATATAAGTTGCAATTTGGCATTACCAACAACATCACTGATTATGAATAATTATTGCTTGGATTACATGATGCTCATGCTAAATGTGTTAAAATTCTCCATACCTAGGGAGATGCTAAGTTAGTGGTTTATCAAGTAAGAAGTTTATACCAAACTAAAAATGAAAGACTATGGCATTATCATAATCTTATATGGCATTGAGTTTAAAGTTTTGATGCTTTCAATATTTCTACAGTGCCAAGAGAGTTTAATGATCATGTAGATTTATTGGTTGTCTCTGCAACCCTCATGGTTCCTCATAAATATTTCAAAGTGAACAAGTACACTATTGAGCTGGTATTTTGACCATGTGTACCTAACAATGCTGACCATTGGTAGGTATTTAATGGTGATAATCAAATTGTCACTTTTTTAGAAAAGATGGATAGTTGTGAGGAGCTTTATTTTGAAGGTAGTGACTCTCCCCCATAGGAATAAGTTCTTGAGAGAGTTTCAAAAATTGGTGAAGAGTTTTTTCAACTCAAAGGGAATAAAATCCCAAAAGGTTTGGTTTCTCTTGAGAAGCTATTTTATAAGCATTATAGGTATATCAAGTAGTAAAAAATGGATTTAAGTTCCTCTAAGGAGTTTGATCAAGTAACTTTGAGTACAAAATGAAATCCCAAAATGGTCAACATTGGGAAATGTTGCACTACTAATGAAAAGCTCAAATTTATTACTCTTCTTTGCCATTACATTGATATTTTGTCATATTCTTATGATGAGTTGAAATCCTTCAAGCCTAAAGAAATTTGACATGAAATTCCCCTTAAGACTAGGTCAGTACCTCATAAATGAAAACAAAGGCAATAGAATCCCAAAATATTAGGTACTATTATTTTAGAGATTTAGAAGATGTTGAATGCCAGAATAATTTTTCTAATTCACCATTCCACCTGGATCATGAACATAGTTCCTATAAGAAAAAAGAATGGAGAAATTCATATTTGCATGGATTTCAAGAATCTCAATTAGTCTTCTCTAAAGGACAACTACCCTCTACCCATCATGGATCAAGTATTGCAAATAGTGACTAGCTCAAAAATGTTATCAAAGTTAGATAGTTTTTTCAGGTATAATAAAGTGGAAGTCATTAAAGCAGATTAATATAAAACTACTTTCACTACACCTTGGGGCACGTTTGCATATCATAGAATTCCTTTTGGTTTGATCAATGCTGGCACCACATTACAGAGAGTAATGGACCTTACCTTCAGAGATGAATTAGGGAAGTTCATAGAGGTGTATCTTGATGACTTGAATACTTTCTCCAAACATCATCCTGATCATGTGCATCATTTACAACAAGTGCTAGAATGTTGTTGGTAGAATGGTATGTCTCTCAATCGAAAGAAGTTAGTTTTAGGGGTTATAGAAGGTAAACTTCTCAGGCATATTGTATCCCGAGAAGGCACAAAAATTGACTCAAAAAGAGTCAAATCTATCCAAAATCTTACTCTACCTGCTAGTAAGACTGCATTTCATTCTTTCTTTGGAAAGGTGAATTTTCTATGAAAATTCATTCTTGAATTCATAGAGAAAACTCGCCACATTATTGACATGATTAAGGGTAAAGCTACTTTTCATTGGACTGTAGAAGGCAAATTAGCATTTGAATATATCAATAAGGCTATTGTTCATGCCCCAATCTTGGTTTGTCCAAATTATGCCAAAGACTTCATAGTATAAAGCTATGCTTTTGAATACACACTTTCAACCATTTTGGTTTAGTAGAACAAAGAAGGTGTGTAATCTCCCATATCATTTATGAGTTTCCCTCTCAAAGCTCATAAATTGAAATATTAAAATATGGAGAAGCATGCTTATGTCATGGTTAAGGTGGTAAAACATTTTCAATTCTATATCTTAAATTCACACACTATTATTCTAGTGCCTGATACAATTGTAAAGTCTATTTTAACTCAATAAGAGTTTGGTACTACAATGGGAAATTTGATTGCTAAGATTCAAGAGTTTGATCTTGATATCAAACCTACTAAGCTAGTGCGGGGAACGGGTCTCTATCAATTGATCGCTAATAACATACCAAAAGAAAAAGGACTTAAAGAAGCAAAAATTGAAGACATGCCAATAGTTCTTTTTGTCACTACTACTGATGAGTGGTATTCCAATATCTCTCATTTTATTTCCTATGGTGAGTGTCCTACTCACCTATCTTATAATTAAAAAATGAAAATCAAGTTAAAAGCTACTAATGATGTCATGTGGGACAATAGTTTTTACAAAAGGAGCCTTGATGGGGTATTTCTTCATTACATGAATAAAGTGAAATAAGGTAAAATTTTGGAGTCTTTCCATAATTTATCTTGTGAAGGACATTTTTTTGCACCCATGACTACACATAAGATTCTATGAGCCAGGTATTATTGGCCTACACTATTTTAAGATGCATACAATTGGGTACGTAGGTGTGAGTTGTGTCAACAGTTCATTGGGAAACCCAAGTTGGCTGCATCACCTCTCACGCCAGTGGTGATTGAAGAACATTTTCAGCAATGGGGTATTGATCTCATCGGCACCATGAACCCATTCTCAAGTTCTAGACACAACTATGTTCTCACTGCAATAGACTATTTTACCAAGTGGGTGGAAGCTATTCCAGTCAAACATGCTACTTCGGAAGTGGAATGTATTTTCCTTAAGGAAAATATTGTTTCTCGATTTGGGGTTCCAAACAAGATTATAGCAAAAAATTCTACTTGTTTATATTCTCATGAGATTAATGACTTTTGCTACAATCATGGGATTATTCTTTCCCACTCCTTATACTATTATCTGTAAGGAAATGGTTAGGTAGAATCAAGTAACAAGAATTTGGTTTCTATTATTAGGAAACTAGTGGATGACAATCAGAGAACTTAGAATAAATCATTGTTTGATGCTTTATGGGTAGATAGGATTATGCATAAAAGGGTAATAGGTATGTCACCATTTCACCTTTTATATGGTTTAAATGCAGAAATACCCATTACCTTTGAACTACTGGTACTGAAGTTGGTAAAGGTGGTAGAAGATTCAAATTTTGAAAATTTTATTGATAAAAGAATCATGTACCTGACTGAGTTAGAAGAGAAATGAACTATGGTAGTGGACTGTATTTCTAAACATCAAAATCAGGTAAAGAAACTCTTTGACAAGAAAGCAAGGATTCATGAATTTCAAATTGGAGATCAAGTCTTGTTATGGGATAAGAGGAGAGAACTAAAAGGAATGCATAGAAAAATTTATTCCTTGTGGAGAGGTCCATTCACCATTCATCAATTCAGTGGTGAAAATAGTTTCTTGCTAAAATATCAAGATGGAATGCCATTCTCACTACCTCACAGTGGGCAGCATTTGAAGCACTTTAATACTTGAAGTATCAAATAGGTATATTTGTACATTTGTATAGTCTTTATTTTTTTTTGTGTTGTTCATTTAGTTTTTGGCATCTTTCTCTTTTTTTCGGGTGGATTGACTCTATGGTCCAATGGCATGGATGAAGGCACTTAGAGTCTAGATTCTACTCCCTTTGATCATTTCAAAATATAGTCGATGGAAGTTCCCTAATTGGAGTCATCTATTGTTCCCAAAAATATTCACTCATTTTTTTGGACAACAAGTTGACCATTTTAGTCCTACAAGCCACAAATGGTCAACTTCTTTCTTAAAAATGCTCTGAGAAATCAAGTTATTCAATTGCACAAGCCTTTTTGGTAAAGGAAATTACTTTTTGTCAAAGGGTTTATAGTCAAGAAAATGAACAAGGTTCAAAAGGTGGGTTTTCACAAGAAAATATTTCAAAACACTTGAAGGCATTTCCTTAAAAATTGATAAGGATGGTTCACCAGTAGGATTCAATGATATGAAATGAACCATATAGACCGACCATAGTCACATTAAAATTTGAACCATTGAACTCCACCCAAAAGGTTCAAGTGAAAGGTTCTAGTGGAATGTTCAAATAGTTGGTTCAACGATACATCAAATTCATAATAAGACTGAGTGAACATGACTCTTTGAAAAACATAAAGTAGTGAATTGTCAAACCGTTGAACCATTAAAATGGTGAACTCTAAAAGACAGTTCAAGGTTCAAGCAACCAGTGACATCCCTGTGGATGTCAAATTTAGGACAATGAAATAACCATTGGTTTTCAAATGACGTAGACCTAAGGATAAACTTAGTGACCCAATGAGGAAGGAGATGGAGAAGCTAGCAAAAGGTGAGAAGATAGACTTGAGAGCTTAGGTCACCACAAAGAGACAAAATATAACAAGGAAAGAGGGAACATAATAGAGAATCTAGAAGTGTCTACAGAAGAGTTATTTTAGTGGGTGGAACAATCCACTAAGTGGTTATCAAAGAGTGTAAGCATTTAATGCTGTAGCCCATTTTTCTTCATTTGAGTAAATATGAGTGGATAGTCATGTAAGTATCATAAAGAGGAGTAGCCTTGCCTTTTAGAGGACTAGGCAACCCATGATTTTTAAGAGACATTTGATATGATTTAAATGCCAAAGTCAAGGATGGTAATCTATTCTAGCATGGTCCCTTCACAGGACTTCCTCTTTCCAATGAATTCAAGGTAGCATGGGCCATTTATGGAAAGAAGTGCCAAAATATTTCTTTTGGATACTATATATTGTAATCTCTAATTTTTTAGAGGAGAGGGGGGATCTCTTAGTTATTGAAATCAAATACTCTACCCAAACAGAAAGGCATTTTTTAGACTTTGAGCTCAAATTTTTAATCAAATTTTATTAGGTGAATGAGAAAGCAAGGGACCTTTCAAACTTTGTGTTGAAATAACTTGTGTTATGTATGAAATTGTTCTTATCTCTTTTTCCTAAATATTATCTTATCCATTTGATCAAATAAGCAGAGTGAGTGAAAATAATTTGGGAGATGTTTCGAAGCTAATTATGGAGACTTTGTGCTACCATAATAGTCTTTAGTTTGTGTTTTAGCACCCTAGGATGAAGGATATTGGAAAGTCTTTGAACTACCTTTATCTTTTATAATAATATGCTCTATTGTAGTTTTTAGTGAAGACTTTGGGCTGCACCTCATTCTACTGTGATATAAGTCATAAATTAGTGAAAGAAACAATGAAAGACTTTGTCCTCTCGTGGGTTTCATGTGGATTCAGTTATTATCTGGGAATTTTTCCTTTTGTTTTATGAACATAATTTATGTAAAAAGAGAAATGGATGATATAGTCTCACCCCTGATTTAGTATTTATTATAGGTTAAGTTTGTGATAGTTTATAGGGAGCCTCCCCTTACTGAGAGGAGAGATTTATCTCATTATGCTATGGTTGATATAAGCATTTTGTCTTTAGTTAGTTGATGACAAAATATTCACCCTACATATGGTAAAGAAGCTAATCTTCTTGTTTCTCTTAAATTACCTACATTAGAACTTGCACACCAACTTGAACTCTTTGAGGATGATGTTATGAAGATAAGGTTAAATGAACTAAGACAGTAGAGGAGATAAGGGACACTACTATGCACATCATGTTATCTAATCAAAACTAAGTAAAGAGGTAATTTGACAAGATAATTTCCTCAAAGACATTATAACAAGGTGATATAGTCCTCATATGAGATGAGGACCATGCAAAACTAGGGAATCACTCCAAGTTTGAGTCTTTGGAGTGGGCCTTATGTCATCATAGGTTACAAATAAACCAATGCCTTTGAGATTGATAAGTTGAATGGAGATATTCATTCCATACCTATAAATGGGAGGTATCTTAAATTTTATTACTAGTTTTATCTCATGATCTTTGTATATGGGTAGATAGGTCTATCTTTACCTCCAAGTGCTCTTACACATTGCTCTATTTGTTGTTTTTTCTATTATTTAGGTAGTTTTTTGGTGTGTTTTTATTGATTTAATATTATTTATGTGTGTTTCATTATTTTAAAGTATTTCCAAGAGTTAGGTAGAGTCATTATAAGTAATACTTTGTTTGTTGAGTCATCATGAACAAGTTTGATCAAATTCTAGGTTCCATGACTAGTAGGTTGGTCAACCCAACTGAGTCACCAGAAGTGTTGGTCAATTTATAAGACTAGAAATTTTCCAACCTTATATCTTAAGGGTTCATAGCCTATGTTCAAAATTTTCATGTTAGTCATGTTGAAGGCACTAAAATCATGTATAGTTAGTTTATTGTATAGTCATATTAAAGTCTTGTTTTAACAACCCTTAAGTGAAGTATTACATGAAAATGATGTTTTCCATGCTATGTATTTAATATATATATATTTGGTGCCTTGGCACATTTTCTATTTGTAGATAAAATATTTGAAAATTTATTTATCAGTACATCAAAATTGAACCTCATAAAATAGTTTTTTGAATTCAAATGTCCCTAAGGGTAAGTGCAGGGCTAACAAGAGGCATGATCTTAAGATCTTAGGTAGAATATCAATGGCATGTAGGAAATCAATGAGTCAAAAAGGTCTCTAGATTATATCAATGGTTGTCATTTGATCATATCAAATAGATAACAATACACAAACAAATATTGAGTCAGTGTGTCTAGGTAAATCAATGAAGCACATTCACTAGTACAAAGTAGATATGATGGTGACCAATCGATCAAAAGGTCAGTGAATCCTAAGAGTAAATGAAAGGGTAATAAATGTCTTAAGTGTGTTAAATTTTTAGAATATTTATGGATCATTTTCATTCATATAAATAAATATCAATGTTGTGATCAAGTTCAAGAAGTCAATGGATCTCAGATCAAGCATGAGGCCACCAAACATCTTAATTTGATGAGCCCAAATCAATGATTGATGACCAATAAAAAAAGTTTACCCCAAGGTATTTTTGATAGAGGTTGATAAGGTGGTTATTAACCTAGAATTAGGTAGATAGATGCTTGAATTCAAGTTCCAGTATGATCCCAGAATGAACCAAAATGGATATTTCAAGTTTAAACAATGCCATTAAATCCTAGGTCAAGGATCAATAGCTAGATTTGAAAGCAATATTCTAGGAATAAATGAGATGATGACATGTGTCTAAAATATATAGTATGATCAAGATTATGGTAAAGAGTGTAATTTTAATAGATCCTATTCTATTAAGATATTTTAAAAGAGAATCAATGTAGGGAGAAGTGGACGAAATAATGGTATGACCATTGTAATTATTTTTTGAGGGGGCCCTAATAAATTAAGAGTTTTTAAGGAGCATAAATGTAGGGTGGTTATAACTACTATTATAAGTGGAATTAATCTCAATAATGACCCCATCAGCACCAAAATTTCTCCCCTTGGCTTTTATTTCTTTCTATAAATGTAGGCATTGAGATCTTAATTATCATCCCTTGATTGGGTATATCAAACCTCTATTAAAATTGCTTTGTAAAATTTTTGAAGTAATATAAGACGATTTAATATTATATATTAATGATAAATTTACTTTATTAAAGTTTTATTTATATAATGTATGTTGTCTATTTATCATCAATAGGTCCTTCATATACCTTGCTTTAAGACTATTAGTTTCTTGCAGGTTATGTGAAGTGTTAGCTAGTGATGTTTTTATTTAAGTATCATAAGTCCATAGTGTCTTACATAGACATGTCTCTTTCTATCCTTCAAGTTGTATGTCTCTTTTCAACATTTATACAAAATAATCATGTTTAGAACCTTGTTATTAAATCTAATTAATTCTTATCTCCATTAGATTCATTAGTAGTCATGAAAGTGTCTAAGTTGAGAGTGGATCATTGAAAATTAAGTGCATCACCACACTTAAAGTAGGTTTTCATTCATGTATTTTCTTCCCTTTTCATCAAAATAGATTAATTTATAAGAAGTGAGATTTAGAATCTCATTTCTGAAGAGCTAGCCTTATTAAAAACCCTAGAGGTCTGACCCAAAATTAGGTAACCCATAGCCTAGGATCATTCCCATGTTGGACTAGGTTTGAGAGTAGGACATGAACACTTATAATTTTAACTAGTGGATAACCTAATTCTCTAATAATTTTAGATGGAAAATAATTAATGAGTCAACTATTTATACACATTAATATTAAGCCTATACCTATATATAACACTCATGATAATAACTATTATACTAATGAATACATCAACTCATCCTTGAGACACTGTCTTCAATAATAAAAATATATAAGATCCTCAAATAAAAAAATATAATCCAATCCTAAATACTATTATAAGGTCAAAATTAAATTTTTTCAATTTATTGAAAGCCACACATAGGATTAAACTGCATACTAGAATTGCAATGATTCAGTACACACATAATTAGGTGGGATAACTATGCGTGGTTTGATCCCTATTTAAAATATTTAAACATAGACATCACTTATCCACTTAATGTGGGATGATTTTTGTCATCTCAATCCATCCTTTCTAGTAAATTTTTATAGGTGAAGAAAGTGTTGAAAGTGGAGCTATGGTTTCTAGGTGAAGGAAGACTAATTTTAGCATGTGTATATTCTAAGCCTCTAATATCACATCAAATAACTATCTATAGGTAGGAAAAATTATTTTTTGATGTAAAATTATACCATTTATTATAGGTAAAAATCTAATAGACCCCATATATATTTAGTTATTACATTACCAGATTCATCTTAGTAGGGTCAAACAATTAGATTTTGAATATGAGTAACCATAGACCCTTTCCAAATAATTATTGACGATTATGCATTTTCACATACAAAAAATATATATAAATAAGATAATTACCTTATTATCTTGGTCATTTTTATTTTTATCAAGTGAAATAAATCAATCATACTCTACTAGTTACATTTAGATTTGCTTAATTTGTACATAGATTATACAATCTAAATTAGTCTTAATTTTTAACTTGCTTTAGACCATTATATTCAAAATAATATACAAAAAATATAGATATTATCAATATTTTATTATGGGGTGATCTTATACACACTTTCCCATATATAATCATTATTTACATATCATACATATAGTGTTTATCACACCTTTGTGTCCTATGATATTGTATTTAGTATAAAAATACTAGTCTTACATAAAACATGACACTTGATTAGATTTCACAATAATACATTTATCACAATTTATTACTACTCTATAGTAGTGAAAAATTAAGGGCATACCATTTTCATATGCACATTATACTTATATAAGGATATGTTATGACTATTGATCTTCACATGAGCATATCACTATATCACGTACATTAAATATTAATCTTCACATGAGCATATCATTATAATATTTGGAAAAGAGCCTTGAATGATCACTACCTTCCTCATGTATTCCTACATAATATGAAATGATTATTATTTTATTTGTACATTGAGAGATACCTTGTGTCATTCTAGTTATCCATATCTACCTATCATCTTATAAGGGACACTATGCACTACCACATTTTATAATGACAACATTAAATAATATCAACACAACTACTTTGGGTAGGGAAAAATATTTGTTTATGTATGCAAAGTGAAATGAAACTAATCTATTTAATCAATCGTAGCTTGGAGAAGATAAATCCTACTTACAATTGTAATTCTTAATACATTAGATATTGACGGTCACAACCAAGATGGATCCACTAAACCTAACTAAGGGATATCTTACGTAAAATCACTAAGAATGGTTTTAAATCCTCTAGTATATCAAAACAATGCAATAACCCTAGTTAAGTCCTTTATTTTCACATTCACAAAAGTATACGACAAGTAAATTAAAATCCTAATCTAGTGCACACCAAAACTTGTGGCATAAATGAGGGGTTAGTAAGCATAAAATTAAACATACATAAGTGAATCCTAATTAATTAATGTATGAGTAAAACCCTAATTCATGGAAAGAGTAATACATTAAAAATACATTACCTATGCTACTTCTATCTAATAAAAGAGAGGAGTAAAGTTAGAGATATTTACCTTGAAAATGAACTCATTGAGACTCAATATCTCCATTAGCCAAAGGAACTTTGAAAGATATTATTATGCTTTATAAGGATCACTAATAAAGGGTAAAGCATATAAGACTTATCCACAAGACAATATTATTATCCAAGTAGAAACACTAAGCTATGACTCCTCAAGTATAATGGTAGAAGAGTAGATTGTAATGAATCTTGAATGAATAATTAACTCTTGTTATTGATAAGAATTAGTGAAATATATGTGTATATATAGCTAAATATAAACCTAAACCTTTTTAAAATTTTATCCAATAGGGTTTACCTAATATATTTTGTATCATTATTGAAAAAAACAAATTAGGTCTTGGTCTAGGTTCGCTAGGAGGCAATCTAGACCCTAAATGAGTTTTATAAATTAGAATACATGGTCAATGGAGCTAATAATGTATTTTAAACCATTGAAAATGGTTTTTAGGCTAAGGAAGGCCTAATTAAGGTGTAAAATGGTTAGACAGGGTGTAAAATAGGAGGTAAAGCTTAGGGGAGTATTTTTAGGGGATGGTTATGTAGATAGCAAGTGGTATTAAAAAGACAATAATCTTGCAAAGCATTGATGGTCTGCCCACCCCTTCCCAAGTGAACCTTTAAGGAATGACCTTAAATAAATTGATATTCAATTCATTCCTACAAGAGATAAAGCATTAGTAATTGATAAAGTTTGAAAATATTATGTGTATACAT
The DNA here is from genome assembly GCA_037957365.1 of Torreya grandis. NCBI lineage: Eukaryota > Viridiplantae > Streptophyta > Pinopsida > Cupressales > Taxaceae > Torreya > Torreya grandis. The sequence continues at coordinate 2,092,380 of JARHVA010001295.1, read as the reverse complement.
ATTCCCCTACTTGAAACTCATCATTTGTCACTTAGGTGTACTAAGGATGGTGCTTTGAGAAAAGAACATAGTAATACACAATGTTGAAGCTAAAATATTTTGATATTTTAAAGCATAAAATAACATAAATTAAATTACTAAAATTTATATAACTAAAAAGGTAAATGTATGCATACCTTAAATTACCTTTATCACTAGATCGTTTTCTAATGTGTTTGTATTTTTGATGATGGATGGTGGAGAGACTACTTTCAACAAACCCAAGGATGTAAAACTAAAGACCAAAAATAAACAAATGTAGGGAATCCAAGATAACGGATGTGGTGTAGATGAGATGTACTTGTAAATTTGGATAACTAGGGTGATAAATGATAAGTTAGGACCAAATGAATAAGTCAAAATTTAGAATAAATTAGGTAACCAAAAAGCCAAGGCTAGTAAATACCTAAAAATTAAAACAAATAAACCTTGACTAAGAAAGGAAAACTCACCAAGTCAAACCAAGGATACATATGAACAATACTTGTAATCAAAAATCAATGTGAAAGTAGTAATAATCCTTAAACAAAGATGTACAAAAAAAGGTAAAATAACATTGATGAGTGAGCAGTAACAATCCTTACTCAATCATCAATGGAAAAAGTGCATAAAATGGAAAATAACATTGGTGAGTGAGAAGGAAAAGGACAACCTCACTCAATAATAGAAAAAGAACATGAAATTAGAAATAGACTCAGGTGTCTGAAAAAAAGGAAGTAGAAAAATAGAAAATGATAAAATAAAGCAAGGCAATGCTAGATATGTAAATCCATGGTATAAATAAAGTAATCTATAGTAACTCAAACATATTTTTTTTTTTCTAAGGGAAGATAAAATTGAAACAAAGTGTTTCTATCATGTTTTAATATGTGAAGAAGAGGGAATCTAGAAGTGGTAAAATATATTTAGAATCACACTTTCTATTCAAGGGGGAAAAGAAATGGGTGGAGGGGAAAATTAAGGAAAAATAAAGTTAGAGGAAGTCTTTATCAAATTCAAGACACTCATATTAGGTTTGTGAAAATAAGATTAATTTCAACATTAAAGACTCTCAAGATCTTCTCCTAGACACCCAAATATTAGGTCAACAAATAAAGTATGCATATCAACCCATGAAGATTATAGGTATGAAAATTAAAATGAACCTACCTTCTCATAATGTTTTACTCATTATTCAAAACCCCTTACAGAGTCATTTGTCTACTATGAAGATTGGGTACTTACACGAGAAAGCAGGTAGAACCATAGAGTTTTTTGAATTCTCCTCTTCCAATCTACTGGTGTATCAAACCCTAATGGACTTAAACTCTATCATGAGGCCAACTGTGGTGTTTGAGATTTGATTAGAGATAGGAGTTGTGATATTAATAATATATTTTGGTGTGACTTTTACTTTTGACTTAGTATGTTACCTTTGTATCATTTCTTTTTATTTCAAATGATTTGGATTTCAAAAGTTTTGATGGATTTTAAGATTCTTCATACATATGGATTCAAAATAACCAACATGGGTACTAAAGATTAATATCATTTAAATATGTTGGACTTGGTTGATAAAAAAGATAACTTAGTGAGCATGGTGTCTAAAACTCTCATTAATTAGGGTGAAATAAATGTGTTGTCTTCACTTACTCCTTGGTTTATCTAGAGTGTAATTAAAATAAAGTAAATCAAGAGGAATGTAAACATATAATAATTTTAATTACTTCAAATTGAAAAAAATATGACAAAGGGTGAAAAAGGGATACACTGATAGTGAAGTGTGATTCCTTATCATAATAATGATTGAAGTATAAAAATACATGTTAACAAATTATTGACATGCAAATTTTATCTAAAAAAGAAGCAAAAGCTAAAGTTGAGAGCAAGGGATCATAAACTTGTAGCCATTACGAACACATTCTATAAAAGGAACACTAGATTAATTAAAGATGGTGATTTTATGAGGAAGGTGTGGTCCTATCCATGGTATTAAACTACAAATCATAAAAGAGAAACCAAAGATGGTGTGCAAACCATATGAAAAGTAAATGAGAAAGCTAGTATTTATGAGGAATGCCATGTCGTATCCATGGTCTTACACTTTAACTCATAAAATAAAAATCCAAGGGTAATAAAACCATTAAAAATTTAATAAATAAGGAGAACAAAAGGAAATCATGAGGAAGATCATGGCTTATAATGAAACTCATGAGAAAAAAGAAACCAAAGGACCAAAAAGAGGGAACTAAGGTTTGTGGAAAGAGAAATTTCTATAGAGGGTGAGACCCATGTAGATATCCTAGGAAAAGTTCTCGAAAGAAAACATATAGAAAAAATGATAAGAATGGAAGGACGTAGGCAAAATAATTCTTTAATAATTGTGCATTTGTGGGTTACTTGAAAGTATGGCCTTCATTATTTTTAAGGTGATAGGTGCTAGGACCAAGTATGTCTTTGACTAAATAATGGCCCCACCATTTTTTGGCATATTTTCCTTCTTTATCATGTGTATTTTATAATTTAAGGATAAGATCACCAACATTAAAAGTGTAGACTTTAACTCTTTTTTTTTATGTTGTTTGGAAATGTAAGCCTTGTATTAAAGATTGTGTTGTAGAGTGGAAAGATGATATTCATCAACAATGTCAAAAAAATGAAGGAGAGCTTCACTTAATTCTTCATTAGGTATGATATCATGAAGAGAGATATGAAGATAGGTAATGTCAACTTCTAATGGGAGGATAAATTTAAAACCATAAACTAGGAAAAATGTCATTGGCCTAGTGGTAGTGCATATGATAGTGTGATAGGCCTAAAAAGTGAGATATAGATGAATATTACAATATGTGTGAGTTTCATGAATTGTATTTTTGAGAATTATATTAAGGATTTAATTGGTCACCTTAGCTTGGCCATTGCATTGTAGATGGTAGGCATGAAAAATTTGTGATTGATTTTAAATTAAGTATAGAGTTATTTGACATATTTATTTTTGAAATTACCACCATTATAAATAAATAAGAGTATGGGGAAACCAAAAATACAAATTATTTTATTGAGGATGAATTTAGAAATGGTGGTTGTAGTGACATTGATGAGGGTCATGGCTTTGATCCATTTGGTGAAATATTCTATAGACATGATGATAAAGACATACCCATCTTGTGATCTATGTAGTCTGCCTATGAGATATAATCCCCACAATGAGAATGTCTAGGGAAATCCCATAGTTTAATCTCAGTAGGAGGTGAATGGATTAGATCATCATGAAGTTGACATAGAATACACTTTTCAACAAACTCAATGGCATCCTTTTCAAGAGTGGGCCAATAATATCCCATGCATAATTATTTTTAGGCTATAGCATGTCCACTATAGTAACCACTATAAATTCCCCTATATTCTTTATTAAAAATGGGAAGTGTTGTAGTTTAAATTGGTTGTTAAGTCATTTACTTTGTTAAGAACTTATCTGGCTATCTAAATTAGTTCTAGACTTATTAAAATTAGGCACAAACCTAGACTGATCCTATAGAGCTCAATATTTTTCACTTGACTACATTAGCATAAATTCATATTAAGCACAATTCTTACGTGCTCACCAAAAGTACAACACAAAAAGAATTGGGGCTCACATTAGGTTAGTCATGTCATGGTGTAACTCATTTTTCAAGGGACTACATCATTTTAATAATGACATTGGTAGGTTCATTGGTGTAAGCCATTTTAGGTGGAGTTCAACTATCTGTAGGCACAAAACCTATTTGGGGAACTTATTCTAGTCATAAGAGTACAAACCTATATTAGACTAGTTCTACGATCTCAAGGGTGCCATCTTTTGTCTTACTAGACATAGCTTCAATCAGTTCTAATATGGTTGAAGGGAATTAATTTATGTCAAGGGTTCATGATTAGGCTTGTTATTTAAGCACGGATATCATCGATTATCATTGGGTCCTTCCTAAACTTAGAGTATTTCTATACAATAGGTTGACATCATTATTTATACATGGATACCATTAATGAACTAAACTAAAATCCTACCAAAACTTAGTATTCATTTACTAAATATAAGCATAATAGTTATTGTAAAAATTTTGCATTCAACCCACATTCAAATAACATAATTATAACCATAGAAACTAGATCAAAACTCAATTAAGTGTAACATCATTCTTCATTAAACATTGATTAGATAAATAGAGTACAAAGTAAGTGCAATAGAGCATATGCTCATTTAGAGTTACTAAAGTCCTAGGGGCTCATAAGAAAGCTTAAGAACTACAATTTGGGGATTCTAAGGCATCCATGATAGCCTTAATTTTAAATGGTGGTTACTTCACTATGTCTAGAAAAAATTATATAGAGCTTCACTATCTCAAAGTTTCATCCTTTTCATAATGGTTTAAGATTGTATTTATAAAACATAGAAGCATATTTGTGTTAGGGTGGACGGTGCACACTAGGTACTGAACTAGAGCCTTGGTTGATCATTCTTCTAGATCCATCACCTTACACTATTTGTTCTCTAGTAGCCATATGTATCCACTTATGAAGATGCCCTAAATAACCTAGGTGCCAAGTAATTACATTTTAGTTGGTTTAAGATATATCAATATTCCTCCAATTGGCACTAAATTTGATTAAAAAAATAATTTCAAATGATCCCCTTGCACTGATATATATATATATATATTGATTTGGCATAGATCCATACTTAACTAAAAAGGGGCCCAACATTTACCCCACACAAAATTACTAGTCCACCCTCAAACTAGTCTTTCAATGCTCTCCTTTAGTTCAGTGTTGAAGTCCTCAAATCCCTTAATGGTGAGCTTGAGTTCTTTAATGGCACTATGTGTCTTTATTGAGGTAGTATTAAGTACAAAAACATCTATCTTGTCTGATTCCTTATAGGAGGCCACAAGGTTTGCCTTATCTTTTGTGACTCTTCCACCTAGGATTTCTCCTTGTTCACAAGCCTTAGTTTTCAAGGAACAAAAATGTGATTCCAAGATTTTTTCATGGTATTTGATTTGAGTACTCAAGGCATTGACCTTTCCTATTATTTATTTATACTCTAATATGATTAGAATGTATACAAGTGCCATCAGCTCTTCCTTTTCCCCTTTTTCCTTTTTGAGACACACATCTATGACTAACATCTAGTTAGAAATATATAAAATATGGGACCAAAATCATCTTCACCATCTTGAAGTTGTGCAAAGATGTCTTCCACCTATTTAATCTTTGTAGCTAGCTCCTGATTTATTATAATACATGGGTCATCCTCTTATTTTGGCACCAAATTTGCCTTCAACCTTGGGAGAATTTGATCCACTAGCACACATACCTTATTGACCTCTGATAGATTCAAAGTGTCAACACCATATAAAATGGATTGCTTATCTTCCTCTATGCACATAGCCAATTGTTAAAATTTGAACTTTAATGACCTTTACTTCCTCTTCTACTTATAGAATGATATTCTTTCATTTGGAATCTCTAACATCATTAATGATGTTATTCCATGGTACTTCAAAGGCCATGAAAATGAGTGCATTGGCTAACTTGATTGGGTTTATTATTTATGGGTTTATGAAAAGGGAGTCATGCCATTTTTCTAGTTCCTTTGTGCCTAGTATGGCCTTCTAAAACACCTCCAAATAAGGCTTATCCATATAACTATAAAAAATAAATGATAGTTTTTAGTGCATCTTTATTATGGTAGATTTGAGGGGCATGTACTCAAACATATAGTAATATTCATTAGTCCAGCCCTTCTATGCCTTTTCCTTAGGTTTGACTTGGTGCCTTATTCCTTAGTGATGACCAACTCCATATATTTTACTTCCTCTTAATTGGCACTTGCACTCTCTTCAACACTTCCTTCTAATGTTTGTTCCTCTTATTACAGTATAGGTTTTTCCTCAGACTTGTCCACTTGGTTTATTTATTCTTCTACCTTGATTCTAGCTTCACCCTCTTACTTCTACTATGTTTATTTATCTCTCTCAATTTGATCTTATAAGGCACCAGTATCACCTTCTTTGTATCTAGGTGCCCCTTCACTACATTGGCATGCCTATGGTGTAGCTTCTTTTGTTATGTTGGTGGGGGAAATAGGAACCTTTATTGCTTTATCCTTCATTGGTTCTATGTCTAAAAAAACATTTTTCTCTTCATTTCCTTTCTTGACCCTTTTCTCATGGGCCTTAGTTTTCTGTACCTTCCTCCTCTTTATTATTGCTAGGGTCTTTTCTTCCTCATCCCTTATTTCCTTAGCCTCAACCTTATCAATATCTTCCTAGGTCATGTTGGCTACCTTTACGACTGATTTTTTTTTCAAGCACCAACACCATGTCTATTTCTTCCTCATTAAGGTCCATTTTCTTCCATAGACTTATATTTTCCTCTTCAATTGATGAAGTCTATGTGGAGGGATATTTGTATTGGGCATTTCATGGATTTTATTCCTCTCTATGTATAGTGGTAGGGTCACCTTGGATGTCCTCCTAAAATTCTTTAGTGTGAGGATATTATTCTACTACTCCTTAGATGATGTAAATTTTCATCCCTACTTCTTCCTCTTACATATCTTCACATGCCTCTTATGATTCCAATTCCTCACATGCCTCTTATGCCTCCATCTCTACCAAGGTTATTTTGTTATTAAAATTGGCCCCTTTGACTTATTTTTCTTCTCCCTTTGCTTAGGCAAAGCAATCCTTGACATGTAGGTCATGCACTTATTTATTGGTACAGAGGGAGTGGCTTCATCACCAAAGGTGATATTCAATTTGATGTGCTCCTACATCTCCTCTAGTGTCTCCCCCTTTTTATTTTTGGGAGACTTATTTTGCACTACTAATGTAAGCTTCCCTTCATTACTAATCTAGAGGGGGAAGTCATCATCCTTCTCAATACTCATGCCCTTCTTTCTTAGCTTTATATCATATTATAAAATGTCGATGTACTTGATTATGGCTTATTTTTAGAGGTGATGGATTTCAATTTGATCTGAGTCATCATACTTGTCCTTGGTCTCTTTCCCTCTTATGTGTATATATTAGTGCCATGACCTGATTCATTCCAAATCCATGGTTTTCACTAGGATGTCTAGATGTTTTGCATTAGGAGTTATTATAAGAACATCCCTAAATTATTTGGTTAAAAATGTGTAGGGGAGATTCACCCAACTATATTGATTATCATTTGTAAGCGCTAGGTGCACTACACAAAAGTGATTCATAGTAGTGAAGGTTTCCATTCCAAACATATTATAAGGAAGTTCCTCAGGGATGTGATGTTCTTCCCTGAATGATTAAATATAATGTGTGAACTACCCTATTAATCTAGTCTTGTAATTATAGGATAAGGTATGAGGTTAGGTGAAGTTTTGGTACTTTAGTGTCGAAAATTCCTTATACTCCAAAAAGACCCAAAGGTTGTCTTCATCACTATTAGGCACACTGATCTCCTATATTACTATTAAAATTAACATCAACCACTAATGGAAGGTCTCTTCCATATATGACACTCTAGCACATTATTCACCATTTCATCTATAATTAACTTTGCTATATTAAACTTTACCCCTTGTGCCATGTGGTGGGTGATGCATAGGTAAGCCTTGGTGATGTGTATCCATTGACCATCAAGAGATAGTTTTAAAATTATAAGGCACACAACTACCCTCATTATAGGGTCATTAATGTATTTGATTAAGAATTCAAAACCTCCCTTGTATTACCTTAAGAGTTTCCTAACCATTTTAACTTCAACATCATCTACCATCATTTAGTGGATGTCTACGCTAGAGTCTAGGATCCTGGTAAATCTACTAATGACACTAGTTGACAACTACATATGCCTCGCTACAAAGTAAAATCAATCCCCATGGATTAAAAAGAGGAGGAATCACATGAGTTACTTTAAAATCTTAAAACATGATAGCTCATAGAGTTGAGTTGCACCGATGGTTACATGTTTGTCTCAGATGGAGACATTAAAGAATTCAATGATTGCTTTAGTATTTACCCTAATAACAACCACAAAATCTTGTGCTAGATATTTTGCATTACTTTAGGTGTGGTGGTTGTATTTTTTGAGCTAGTATGTGTACATGAAATATGCCCAAATCTCTCTTATAAATACCTCCTTAGGAAACTACATATCTTAGTAAGACATTTTTTCAAGCACCTCCATATCAACCTCAATGATGCTAACTCCCTCTACCATTTATGTTTTCTTCCTTGATACAGATGCTTATTTTATTATTAATGCCATCTTAGCATCATTTTATGCTTACAGTGGGTCAGAACTCTTATGTTTCTTCCACATTCTAAACTAGATGGTGTTGCAGAATGGTCTATTTACTTTGTTAAAGCATGTAATTTTTATTTGTGTTCCTCATAGTCATGATATTTATGACTGTGACTTTGGATCTTCAAGCTTCACTTTTCATTAATGGCGGCATCAACATCACTACCATTTTTTTTGCCTAATTCTTGCACAATCCATGCCCCACACTTATATATGCTAATCTCAAAGGGAACATAATTCCTCTCTCTATTCAATCATTCACTTTTGGCATCTATGGGTACTTAAGGTCTCACTATAGTATCATTTTATTGCTTTAGATTTAGTTTATTTGTTTATATTTGGTTTGTTGTTCTATATTTTTGGGTATAAATTATCTTGAGGTTTGTAACCTAAACTAGTTAGCCCTTTGTTGTTTTTACCCTTAATTCAACTAACTTCTTAATTACATATGATTAATGATGTGGTGGTACTTCATTTTCTTTAAATTCACTAAAACCTTAAAAATCCATGAAAATACTCTACCATTCATGCATTCAATGTAGATCATTTTGCTTCCACCTTCACTCATTAAATTCTCCTAAAAATATTTTTGGGAAATAGATATATACATTAAATGACCACTTCTCACCTCACTTTGAGTGGTGATATCCTATCCTAATGACCTATTTCTTATGCTTTATTTACTTTCCATGACCTTTCACATTCTTTATGAAAACCTAGGTGTAGTTCCTCACATGCACATGAATCATCCTCCATTATTTCATATTATTTTCCTATTGTGTTTTCATTTCAAGCATACATTCTTTTCTTGGTCAATTTCTATGCACTTTCATCTCTTTTCCTTAGCCTATCATACCCTATGTAAATCACTTGCACTAGCCCTCCATCACTTCACTCTCTACATTTGATCTCTTTTGCACAATCATAGTGTACATGTTCTTTCTACCTATTACACATTTGCATCCTGTATGCCTCTCTTTGTTAATTATTACATATATTTTCAAAGTCTAGTAAATTTCATGTGCCTAAAAACTTAGGTATCTTTCCTCAAGCACTTAAAAAAGCATTAATGTTTGACTCATCTGACTATATTTATGCGTAGAAGTTCCAAAATATTTCATTTATGATCCTACAATCATCATGTATTCACTCCATAAGAATAATAATAAAATACAAGGAAATGTTTGGCTTGCACCAAACATCATTCAGGTCAACACAACACAACTAAATTATTATTAGGAATTTAGTGTTTGATGGTGAAATTTTTATCTTATTGTGTATACATCTTTAATATATTGACATTTAAATTCTTAGGGAACATTTCACTTGACAACATACACAACTTGCATGTGCTAGTTTCCAACATGTTATGGATAACATATAAACCCATACCCCTAATTTGTAGCTTTCCCATGTGGCTAAGGTACTTGGAGTCATATATTAAGACCAATTATCCTTTAGTTAGTACCTTTTTCTTAATATTATTTTCATGACACAACTTTTGGTACCCCTTCCGTATCTGTTAGATCCACCTTGCTTTGGGTGTGCAATTCATCCAAGTGCTTCAAGTCCTCTATCCTCACACTCAATGATTCTTGGTCATTCAAATGACCAATTCATTAAATTAACAATGATGTCACTAATAAATATATTCATATAATTTCCTCTATTCCAAACACCAATTGGAATGGTCTATCCTTATTTAGACACTTGTAGGTTATGCAGTGTGCCGATAGAAGTGATGACACTTGATCATCCTAATATTTATGACCAACATAAAATATGTTTATAATGAATGTTACCAATATATTGTTGAATAATTTAGCTATTCCATTTTCTTTGGGATGATATGGGATGGTCTTTTGGTGTGTCACCATGTACTCAGCTCGTAGGATTTTCATAGTTTTATTGAGGAAGTGTGTTCATATGTCACTAGTTAAACTGAATGGGCACCCATAGTGACTTATGATGTTATCCCATATGAGACATATGTAATTCATGATAGTTTATTTTTAGGCACTACCACAACTCATTTTTTTAAATAATTAGTGGCCACCAAGATATATCTTGCACTAGTGTGAATTATTGTGAGAGTGATCAACCCAACAAAATTAATAACCCATTTTTTAAATGGTGTCTAGAAAAGAATGGGGATGAGAGACATCCCATCTAATTAGTTTGGATTCCTTATGCATTGACATACATCACATGCCTTAGCTTAATCCTTTGAATCTTGGAATAGGTTTAGCCACCATAAACCTAATTACAACACTATGCATGCCATTGTGTCTCTAGTATAGTGGCTTCTTATGATCCCCTCATGTACCTTGAATAGAATTGAGTCTCTTTTATTTTACAAAATACATGGGCATAATACTTCATCTTGACTTAATTTATACATATCCTCACTAATGATCTAAAAGGAGATGATGTGAATGGTGAGCTATTTATTCTCTTTTGTTGTCATGGTCTAGGGCAAAAACCTAGACATTAGAAATGTGGTTATCTCTGCCAAGTCTTTAGGAATGTGGTAGCATCTATAGATTTTCATGTCTATCATGTCATCTTTAATGTGTTTTTCCATACTGATATAATTGATTTATGACAAATGATCTAGTCCCAAGTTCTACTTCCTAGGTTTTACCAAAACTGATAATTGGAATTCTTGAAATATAACTATATATCTACAAACATACTAATGGAGAATGGGCTTATTCATAAGGTATTTAAGTGCCTCATGATTAGTGAAAATATTAATAGGGTCACAAATTAGTATTTCCTGCATTTTTAGATGGCATAGACCATGGCCAACACCTTGTGCTCCATATTTGTGTAATGTTTTAATATTGGGGTCAATTTGTGGCTTGCAAAGGAGACATGATGATCCATCTTACCTTTGTTGGGTTGTGCCAAAATGGTGAGAATTATAGATCTAGATGCCTTAATATAGACATGGAATGGATTCATCTAGTCAAGAAACTAAAAAATAAGCATGTTATCTAGCTTGAGCTTTTGATTTTCAAAGGCATCCTTTTACATTGTGCCCTAGTAGAATGGGTCATCCTTTTAAAATAATTCCTCTAGTGGCACTATGATCCTTACATATCTCCTTATAGAATTTCTATAAAAACTGCAATGGTTAAGAAAGGAGAGAATGTCTTTCTATATGGAAGGGTTTTGAAGATGTATAATAATAGAAATCTTTGTAAGTTCAATGAGTATACCATCTTTGTAGATGATGTACTTGAGAAAGGTTCCAAATGGTGTTGTAAAGACATAATTTTTAAGTTTAAAAGATATTTTTAGCTATCAAAACATCTCAAATATGAGGCAAAAATTATCATAATGATCTCTCATGAGCCCATATATATTCCAATCATCAAGGTACACTTATAGTAACTTATGAATAAAATCCTTGAATGTGGTGATGGCCACTCTAGAGAATACATCAAGTGCATTCTTGAGCCCAAATGGAATCATGTTATAAGTAAAACAAACTAATTCTAATATAAAGTTTGTCTTATACCTATCCTCCTTTTCAATGTGGAGTTGATGGTATCCAAATAAAACATCAATGAAATTATAGATTTTGTATCTTGTGACTTCACCCAAGACTTCATTTGTGAATGGAGTCAAGAAGGGGTCAGTGACAAGGTGATGTTTAACATTTGATAATTAACATAAGTGTAGATGTGACCATCCTTATTAATTCTAATTACCAAGGGGATCACCTATTTTGACTCTTGCATTGGGTAGATTACTCATGTGGTTAGCCTACCATCAATCTCCATTTTAACTGTAGTATAGAGATTAGGGTTCATTCTATAGGCATACTTTTTGATAGTTCCCATGTTGTGCACCAAATTTATTCTCATTTTTACAAAATATGGGTGGTTAACCTTCATGTCATATTAATTACATGGAAAAAATATTGAAACTCCTTTAGGAGATCCATAATTCACACCATCTTCACTTCAGACTAATATGCACCTAGAGTAGCCACCTTTGGTTCTACTTCCATGATGATATCAACC